>CM057090.1:29123962-29335572 GCA_029959045.1 Taenioides sp. WSHXM2023
TAGAGAACCCGGGCCGTGTATCCCCGAGAACAGCCAGGGAGCGAGTGCGCACGGGGGTAGGCGCGAAGCAGGACGTGCGTTGGTTGAACTGATGATTAAACACATTAAACTTAATGGTAATGCGCAGGTTTTAGGAGGTGCTGATGGGTAATGGAGTGTGACACGGGCTGATGTTCAGGTGGAGCAGAGTCCGCACACACATGCCCGCGGTGGTCAATCATTGGCACCGACAAGTTCACAATAATTAGAGACTGAACACACAAACACGTTGCTAAGTGTGCTGTTAGGCCCCGTTTCACAGGTGCATGCTGGGACTTCAAAAGAGGCTTGGAGTACATTTACTACATGTAAAAATAAGTAGCATATTATCAGTGGTGGAAAGAGTACTGTAAATCTGTAGTCTGAGTTATATGTGGCTAAAAATGTAGGCCTACTTAATTACAAGTACTAGAAGGCCCAATGCTTATAAAAATGTACTTAAGTAAAAAGTACACATGAAAAATACTACCCAGTGATGCCTACTAGTTAGTTACTTTTTAACAAATATTTTGGATCCGTATTTTATATAAAATTAACATTTTAAAACTGAACTTAGTTGGTTTAAACCATGATTTGCAAATTCTCTGAGCTCTGTCCAATCAGAGCAGGAGATGTAGTGCCATCATGTGTCTTTGGGTATAGAAAGGAGCAAAAACAAAAGGATTTACAATAATTACAATAAGGTGAGTATTTCTAATTAGCTACTTTCATTTAAAGGTGCACTGTGTAACTTTGGAGGGGGTCAGGAATCTGTCTCTGTGGAAATATTAATGCTTTGGTTTAAATCATCCACAATATGGTGTTAAACTAATCTGTCATGCATTTATTAAACTACAGGTTTTATTTATTTCTCCAAAATATCTTAAAAAGTCTCCATGGAGATTCATTAGTTTATGGCCATACTCTGGAATATTCTAGGCACATTTCCATGGAGACAAGCATTTAGTGCACCCTCCAACAGACATGTTCCACACATACTTATTTTATGTTCGTCTTACATGAATGAAACAAATAAAAAGATGAAAAAAAAATTAAAAGGAGCAGTGCTGCAGTGGTCAGGCTCCATCTCCAGATCTTGAGTCTTGGTCAGGACTATCTTAACAGGAGAACTTTATAGTTTTGGGTTGATTGGGGAAACCGAAGGAAACCCACCCAGACATTGAAAGAAAGCGCAAAGTTTGCACAGAAAAGAACCTTCTTGGTATGAAGCATGAGGGCTACAAAGTGCACCTTTAAATAATCACATGACTGGGTAATAAAACACTTCACCTTTATTTTCCACTCCAGTGATCCAGCACCCTCTCTTGGTAAAAAAAAAAAAAAAAAAAAAAGCAAAGATAAAAGAAGCAGCTGTCTAAAATCACTAAACCCACACCAGGCTGAAGTGTTTTCAGCTCTAGAAAATAACTAGAATAGCTAGAAAATTAAATGACAATGAGCTAAAGTTATAAAATTGAGTTGGCAGTTAATATCCAGGTGCATACACTGTTATGTCCTTTATCAGTTCATTTTCTCAACACAAAAAACTATTCCTCTGTGACTTGGACCCTTGTGTACAGGACTTACTTGGGCATAAGGTTAAGTGGAATAAAAGCCTGCTGCCCTGAGGGGAGCTGCTTTCACGCGGCTGATGTGAAATTGAGTGTCACACAAAGGGCTCATGTTTGCGCTGAAGAGCAGATGGTTCCAAAGAGACACACGTCACTACCATTAATCACTAATATTCACCAAGAATTCACCTGCACTCACAGTCTGATCTCAACCACAACATGAAACCAGAGATGAAATACAGACTTATTTTCATGGGCCCTTCATTTAGACCATAAAAAAATGAGGAAAACAAAATCGTATCTGAAGGAGAGAGGTTCAAAACACACAAATAAATGTTGAAATTATTTAATATAGTCACCACAAAGATGTTCATTTTGTCTTCTTATGTACTTTAACTTCTTGGGTTCTTTTTTTAAAGACAATACAGTAACGTGTATTTACCTTGTTGACATGTTTCGGCTGCTAGCTGCGAGCCATCTTCAGAACTGTCACCGGTGTTGGTGGTGATGTGTCGTATATCAGATGTTGTTACTTCCTGAAGGTGTGGTCAGCCTGATGGACCTGGCAGGTCGCTCAGACTGACCACGCCTCCCGTCGCTGGAGGAGGGTGTCCCAGGTGTGTGAAAGGAGAAATGCTCCTTCACACCTGGGACAGCCTCCTCTTAGTGAAGGGAGAGCCTCAAACACAGTCTCATTTATAATTGTTAGCTCATTGTTTGCTAAGATCAACTTTTCTAGTTTTGTCAGATTGGCTTCAATGAGAAAATGCAAAGATTTTATTTTATTGTGTGACAGGTCAAGAATTTGTAAACCTGAGATTGGTTGAAAAAGTTCAGGCTCAGGATTTAACTTGGCACAGTTGATAATCTGAATAAATTTGGAGTTTCCCAGAATATGCCAGGAGGAGCGGAACAGCAGATTGAGTCAAGTGACAATATTTGTAATTTTTTCAAACCGTGAGTACATACAGTCCCTGACAAAAGTCTTGTCGCTTATCCATTTTGTAGAAACAAAAGCTTATAACCTGACTTTAAATTAATTAATTATTAATCGATTGGTTTTAGAAATGTCTCATATGAAAGCTAAAACCCTCCCAAATTATGCTCAATATACTAAAATAAATATGCTTCACTGAAGAAAGATTGATCATTTAATGAACACAGAAAGGTCAGATTTTGGCAAGACAAAAGTCTTGTCGCCTACAGAAAAATGAACAAATAATTTACTTCAAATACAAAAATATGTTGCATAACGTCAGTGAATTAAGTAGTGGTGCTGTGAGATCCATATTTAATATCTTGTATGACTTCCATGAGCTTGAAGGACTGCATCCATGCGGTTCGACAATGATTCATACAATTTGTTGATGAAGTCATCAGGAATAGCAAAGAAAGCAGTCTTACATGCCTCCCAGAGTTCATCAAGATTCTTTGGTTTTGCCTTCCATGCTTCCTCTTTCATTCTACCCCAGACATGCTCAATGATGTTCATGTCTGGTGACTGGGCTGGCCAGTCCTGGAGCACCTTGATCTTCTTCGCCTTGAGGAACTTTGATGTAGAGATAGAAGTATGCGATGGAGCTCCATCCTGCTGCAAAATTTGACCCCTTTTATGGTTGGGAATGTAAGAGGTAGCTAATACTTCTTGATATTTTAGGCTATTGATATTGCCTTCCACCCTGCAAATGTCTCGCACACCCCCATACTGGATGTAACCCCAGACCATGATTTTTCCGTCACCAAACTTAACGGTTTTCTGGGTGAATCTTGGATCCATGCGGGCTCCAGTAGGTCTCCTGCAATATTTGCGGCGGCTGTGATGTAATTCAACCGAGGATTCATCTGAGAAATCCACCTTCTGCCACTTTTCCAGTGTCCATCCTTTTAGCAGGCTGTGGGCCTTGGCAAATGCCACACGGTTTTTTAATTGCCTTTTGTTTAGTGCTGGTTTCTGTGCACTGATTCGACCATGGAGGCCATTTCGAGACAGAATTCTACAAACTGTTCTGGTTGACACAGGGACTTGAGGTGACCAGGCCTGGTGGAGCCCTGCTGCAGTGGAAAAGGGGCTGGCCTTGGATTTTCGAATCAACAAACGGTCCTCCCGAGCAGTTGTCTTGCGGGGTCTGCCGGACCTGGGCTTGTCAAAAACATCTCCAGTCTTTTCAGATCTTTTTCTTATTCTTTGTACTTGACACTGAGACACATTGAAGGTGTCAGCCACCTCAGCAGTGGATCTGGTCTTCAGCCTCTTGATAATTAACGCTTTGGTCTCAGGGTGGATCTTAGGCATGTTGTCAGAGGTCAAGTTGCAGTTGATGTGAAGGTCTGGTGTGCTGGGGTTCTTTTTATACACACCCACTAATTGATTGATCAGTAACTGATCACAGGTGAGGCTGTAATCTAGGATTGGGTGCATCATATGACAAGGCGACAAGACTTTTGTCTTGCCAAAATCTGACCTTTCTGTGTTCATTAAATGATCAATCTTTCTTCAGTGAAGCAAATTTATTTTAGTATATTGAGCATAATTTGGGAGGGTTTTAGCTTTCATATGAGACATTTCTAAAACCAATCGATTAATTTAAAGTCAGGTTATAAGCTTTTGTTTCTACAAAATGGATAAGCGACAAGACTTTTGTCAGGGACTGTAGAGAGAATAATAAGCACAAACGTTTTTGTCGACCTGAATGGTTAACTCCTGCAGGGCCTCTAAATGTAAAGTTCTCTGCTCAGAAACTGTGAGCTCTGTCATTTCATTGTTACTCGAAATATACACAAGATGCTCCAGTTGTTGTAGACCATCAAATACACTCCCACTGTGGTAGTTTAGTGATAAGATCATCCTCTTCAGACTCACAAGTCCTTCAAAGCCCCAACTCTGCACCTCTGTGGCCGATGTGGATGTCAAGATGACATATTATGGAACGTGCCTTTCTCTATTGATCTAAGGGGATTCTCACTAACACTAAAAACAGCCAAACTGGACAAACTGATGGCAGTGTTATCTAACTGAGAAACAAGATTACTCTCTACAAAAAGTACCTTTAAATTCTTAAGATCTTTAAATATGCAACTCTTAAATGTGGAAATTCAATTGGAATTTATGTTGATTTCTGTTAATGATTGTAAATTTAAAAAGTCAGAACATTTAAGTTTGAGGATTTGGTTGGACTGAAATGATAGATGTGTGAGAGTGGACATGTTTCTGATGGTTGGTGGGATTTGGCTCAGTTTATTGGACTCGATGCTTAAATTTGTGAGTCGGGTCACCATTCAGAGTGAGGACTTGGATAAGTTAGTCAGTACATTAAAGGAGAGCTTCAGGTCAGTGACATTAGAACAGGACTGCAGAAGAGTTTCATCTATAAATGTTTTTTGTGATACATAGAACTTTTGTAAAGATGGAATTCCACAAACAAAGTCAAACAATCTTTTGTCAAAAATCTTGCCAAAATGACTTAAATGAAGATTCTCAAGTGAATCAAGACTCTGCAAAATCTTTTTGTATGTTTCTATTTTTTATTTTAAAAACTTTGTCAGAAATGTCCCATTCAAAGTCATGTCCACTACCTGATATAATGAGGGATTCTAACTGAGGGAAAACTTTGGAGTGAACACTAAACTTGCTCATAAATGGTGAGCTCAGATACAGCACTGTGAGGTTTTGCAGGGGAAAAGAAAAAAGATCTGTTTCAAAAAAATTTAAATCATCGTCTATTATGTCTAAAACCTTCAGTGATGTCACTATTTTTGACCAAATTGGAACTCAGATACAGTTCCTATATCTTTCCTAATGGCTTGTAAGCCAGTGGCGTAATGCATTTAATATAGTTTCTGGGCTATTGTTCTTCGTTTGTGTTATTATTTTTCATTGCAAACGATCGTGATTTTGAAGGCCTGAACATCGACGAAAAGTCCCACATGGGGGTATCAGATCGACCGGTCCGGCGAAAAAGTTGATAAAATGGGCATCGCGACAATGCCCAAAGTGACCCCACTCGACAGCGCCCCCTTGAAAAATCAAAATTTCAACATGAATGGGCAGCTGAAAAGCATAATTTGGCGTAGGCTGACAAAATTCGGAACAGTGATAGAGCTCAGGGAGACAAACAAAAAAGTAATTCATAACACTGCCCTATGACGTACAGGAAGTCGGCCATATTGGATCAAAAATTCAGCGCCGTTTTGACTTAGGTGTGTGCAAAAAGATTCAAGTCCCTTATGTTTAGTCCAAATGAGCTCAGATTTAACATGTCACATCTACAGACATAGGTTCACACATGCTTTGTCCTATAGCACTAAAATTTGAATCACTAATGTTTGAAATCGACCTGATTATAAAACAATATAAAGTTTATGAAAAGCGAACACTATAGCGCCCCCTAGCATAGACGTGAAACGTCTACATTATCAGATCTGAACCAAATTCGGGGATTAAATTCTATGCATGATTACAAGCAAATAAATATATTACAGACATGGGGCAATTTTCACGGTTGGCCACCAGGGGCGGAAGAAGTCCCCAAAAAAATAGTTTAAAATATATTACACACACATGCTTAGTCCTATCGTGCTGAAATTTTAATCACTAATGTTTGATTTCGACCTGATTATAAAACAATATAAAGTATATGAAAAGTGAACACTATAGCGCCACCTAGAATAGACATGAAACGTCTACATCAGGGGTCGGCAACCTTAAATACTCAAAGACCATTTGGACCGTCTCCCACAGAAAAGAAAACACCCAGAGCCACAAAACCCTTTTGACAGCGCTAACCAGAGGAACTACAGGCAAAACTACAACTCCCAGAAAACGGACTACAACAAGCACCATCCTCCACTACAGCTCATAAGCGCGAGTCTTAAGAGAATTATTTACACCTTTCAGTCTTTTCATCACAACAGTAGCAACATAAATAAAGTGCATGAGTGAAATAAAGAACTGCGCTGCACACGTACGACCTGCACGCGTATAATCTCTGAAAAGTTTAACATGAACATCTCCAACGCGACAGAAGCACAGAAGATAAGATAAGATATGCCTTTATTAGTCCCACAGTGGGGAAATTCCAGTGTTGCAACGCACAGTTCAAGAACAGCAGGAAAATGGAACATGCAATAAAACAAGATAATAGATAATGGCTAAAAAAAAATAATAATAATAATAATAATTTAGAAATAGACTTAAAGATAGACTCTAATTTTGTTCCAGTGGAGCAAAAGTATAAAATACAAAATATAAAATATAAAATACCAAAAAAACTATTATGTACAATAAAAGTAACAGTGCAGCATATGAACAGAGTAAATCTCAGTAAAGTGACTTCAGTATATTATGTTATTTACAGTAATATGACTATGTTTATGTACAGGCAGGATAAATAGCAGTAAAGTGACATGAGTGAATTGTATGTAATTGAATGACACATGTTCAGTGTTAACAGTGTTCATTGTACAGTCTAACAGCAGCAGGAAGGAAAGACCTGCGAAACCTCTCCTTCCCACAGCGAGGGTGAATCAGTCTGTCACTGAAGCTGCTCTCCAGAGCAGACAGGGCGTCCTGCAGGGGGTGACACTCATGGTCCAGCATAGAAATGACCTTAGCCAGGACCCTCTTGTCCCCCACCTGCTGCACTGAGTCCAGAGGACAGCCCAGGACGGAGCTGGACTTCTTGATGACCTTGTCCAGCTTCTTCCTCTCCCTCTCTGTGATGCTGCTGCTCCAGCAGACCACACCGTACAGGATGGCTGATGCCACCACAGAGTCATAGAAGGTCTTCAGGAGTGGCCCCCTCACTCCAAAAGACCTGAGTCTCCTCAGGAGATAGAGCCGACTCTGGCCCTTCCTGTACAGTGCATCTGTGTTGTGAGTCCAGTCCAGTTTGTTGTTCAGATGAACACCCAGGTACTTGTAAGAGTCCACTCTCTCAATGTCCCTTCCCTGGATGTTCACTGAGGTGACAGTAGAGTGGCGTCTGCGGAAGTCCACCACCATCTCCTTGGTCTTCCCTGCATTGATGATGAGGTGATTCTGCTGACACCAGTCCACAAAGTCCTGCGCTAGTCCTCTGTACTCCACATCGTCATCATCCTTAATGAAGCCAATGATGGCAGAGTCATCAGAGAACTTCTGCAGGACGCAGCTGTCCGTGTTGTGTCTGAAGTCTGCAGTGTAAAGGGTGAAAAGAAAGGGCGCGAGGACAGTGCCCTGGGGCGCCCCCACACTGCAGGTCAGTAGGTCAGACACGCAGTTCTTGGCTCTCACAAACTGGGGCCGGTTTGTGAGGTAGTCCAGGATCCAGTCTGCCAGGTCACAGTCCACACCGGCGGTCTCCAGTTTGTCCCTCAGGAGCAGTGGCTGGATGGTGTTGAAAGCACTGGAGAAGTCAAAGAAGAGAATCCTCACAGTGCTGCCGGGGTTCTCCAGGTGAGACAGTGAGCGGTGCAGCAGGTAGATGACGGCGTCCTCCACTCCGATGCCAGGCCGGTACGCAAACTGCAGCGGGTCCATCGCTGAGCTCACGGTGGAGCGGAGGTGGCCAAGGACCAGTCTCTCCAGTGTCTTCATCAGGTGCGATGTTAGAGCCACCGGCCTGAAGCTGCTGGGGTCTTTAGCGTGCGGTGTTTTAGGCACTGGTACCACGCAGGAGGTCTTCCAGAGTTGTGGTACCACCCTCAGCTTAAGGCTCATGTTGAAGACATGCTCCATAACTCCGCACAGTTCGTCTGCACAGGACTTAAGGAGCCTGGAGCTGATGCCGTCTGGTCCTGCTGCCTTCCTGGGTCTGATCTTCTTGAGCTCCAGTCTCACCTGGGCTGTAGAAAATGACAGTGGCAGACTGGGGGGATGGGTGAGTCCATGTGTAGTGGTGGGCTGAAGAGCAGAGGCAGAGGTGTGAAGAGGTGCAGGAGTTCCCCATTGTCCAGCTGGGGAGGTGAGAGCTGGCAGCTGGGTGGGGGGAGTGGTGGGTGATTGATCAAATCTCAGGAAGTGAGAATTGAGCTCGTTCACCCACCGCAGATCCCCCTCCGTCTGGGCAGGAGGTGCTTTGAAGCCTGAGATCATACCCCCTGGATGTTCTTCTGCTGCAGCTGTTGCTCCATCCTTCTCTTTTGGCTGGCTTGGCTCGTCCTGATTTTCCTCCTCAGCCTCTTCTGTGCAGCCTTCAGCTCCTCCTTGGTCCCTGACCTAAAAGCTCTCTTCTTCTCCTTCAGCAGAGCTTTTATGTCAGGGTTAATCCACGGCTTGTTGTTTGAAAAACACCGCACCGTCTGGGAGGGGACGATGTTTTCAAAACAAAAGTTGATGTAGTCCGTGATGCACTCTGTCACTGCATTGATGTCCTCCCCATGTGGGTCACAGAGCTCTGTCCACACTGTGGTGTCAAAACAGTCTCTCAGAGCCTCCTCACTCTCAGCAGTCCACTTCTTCACCACACGGGGCACCACAGGCTGTCTGTGCACAATAGGCTGGTACACAGGCCGCAGATGGACAATGTTGTGGTCCGCTCTACCCAGGGGAGGCAGTGGGGATGAAGAATAAGCCTCCTTGGCGTTGGCAAAAAATAAATCCAGTGTTTTATTGTCTCTTGTGGGGCAGGTAACATACTGGGTGTATGTAGGCAGAACAGGTGCAGGAGATGCATGGTTGAAGTCTCCAGAAATCAGGAAGAGAGCCTATGGATGCTTTGTTTGTAGTGTGCTCGTACAGGAGTGCAGTGTGTCACATGCTGTCTCAGCATTAGCAGAGGGAGGAACATAGACCGCGATCACTATCACATGTGAGAACTCCCGGGGCAGATAATATGGCCTCATGCTGGATTGGACTTCCGGGTCAAGATGGAGTAGGTCGTGTTTCTCTTGCGCTCCCGCAGCATTTAACTTTAAAACCTACCAATAAGTGTTTTTTCACGGCGTACATAGCTGTTCGTGCTATTTGTTTTCTACCGTCAGCATTTCACCCCACAATGCCACCCAAAGCGGTTAAATCAGGCGACGCGGAGCCGTCTATTGCGGTTAGCAACATTAGCAAAGCTGACCTAGCTACATCGCTAGCTGAGCTCAAGACATCCCTGCTAAGTGAGTTAAAAAAGTCTTTTGACCAAGTGAATGGCAAATTGGACGATCTCCAAGGAACTGTTAATAGTCATGCAGGGCGTCTGGATTTGCTAGAGGAAGAAGCAGAGTCGTTTGGGCAGCGCTTAAACCGCGTGGAAACTTATTGTGAAGAGCTCCGGTCCGATAACACCAAGCTAAGAGCTAAGCTATCTGACTTGGAGGGCAGAAGCAGACGGGGAAATGTCCGCCTTATTGGAATACAGGAAAACGCAGAGGGCCCGCAACCCACTAAATTTTTTGCACAACTACTGCAGGATGTCTTTGGCCCTGACATTTTTCCATCACCACCGGAGTTGGACCGCGCACACTGCAGCTTGGCTCCAAAACCAGGTCCCGGAGGCAGGCCCCGGCCCGTCATCGTGTGCTTTCACCGATACCAAAATAAAGAACTCGTGATTCGGGAGGCCAGGAATCTGGAGTACGAGAACAACCCATTCAGGATATATGAAGACTATACGCCCGAGGTGGTTGGTGAGAGGAAGAAATTCAGCGCGGTCATGACAAAGCTGTATAAACTGGGACTGAAGCCTTCACTTCTTTACCCTGCGAGGCTCCGCATTGTGAACGCTGACGGTATCCGTGTCTCCTTGGGCTCTGTGGCAGACGCTGAGAAGTATGTGAGAGATCTGGAATCTGAATCGTAACTGATTGTCATTTTTGCTTCTCTGTTGAAAAGTAGGCTGCACTATGTTCAATATATGGTTCCTAGTGAGCTTTCATTATAACCCATTATTGGGGGTAGGTTTTATTTTACCCAATTTTAGTTAAGCGGGATTAAAGAGATTTCTTGTCTCTTTGCTGTTTTTGTAGTTTGAAGGTTAGGTAGACTATGGGAGTGTTGCAGTTAGGTAGGGTAGGTGTGCTGCTCGTTCTAGCAGCTAATGTCACCTTGGGGTTGGGGGGTGGGTTTTGTTCTATTGTCACATCTAAAGGACCAAAAATAATACTGTGTTCATTTCTTTTATTCAACCAGAATGTTTTGGAATTACTTGTAGTGTACAAATCAGATTGTGAGTGCCTCTGTACGATGTTTGGTGACCTGGATTGGTGTTGATGGCTGGCTCAATCAACATTGTTTCTTGGAACGTTAAAGGCCTGAACCATCCTGTTAAAAGGAAGAAGGTCCTTGCACATCTAAAAAATTTAGGTACTGGAATCGCATTTGCACAGGAAACCCATTTGAAATGTTCAGAAAATTCCAGATTAAAATGTGGATGGGTGGGGCAGCTTTTCCATTCCACTCTCCAGGGTAAGGCCAGAGGAGTCGCAATATTGATAAATAAAAATGTTATTTTTTCTCCTTCTTCAACTATAGCTGACCCAAATGGAAGGTATATTATAGTAACTGGTAAACTTTATAATCGTAATGTAATATTGGCTAATATTTATGCTCCAAATTGTGATGATCCCCAATTTTTTTCTCGTGTCATAAAGCAGCTTCCATGTTTAAACTCACATCTTCTTATTATGGGAGGAGATTTTAATTTTTGTCTGGACCCAGAGATGGATCGGTCATCTGTAAGACCTGGATATGTAACCCCTAAGTCAGTTAACTATATGCAATCAACTCTGTCCAATTATGGTATCTCAGATGTGTGGCGATTTCTTCACACGAAAGATAGACAGTATTCTTTTTTCTCACATGCTCATCAAACATATAGTAGAATTGACTATTTTTTTATTGATGGTAGGCTGATGTCAGATGTTCAAGCATGTGACTATCAGGCTATTGTAATATCTGATCATGCCCCTCTGGTACTTAAACTGAAACTACCAGATGCATATAACTCTAGACGAATGTGGCGATTTAATTCTCTTCTGTTGTCTGATGAAAATTTTGTTAACTTCATTTCTAATCAAATTTCTTTATTTTTAGACATCAATATCACGTCTGATGTTTCGATTTTAACAGTATGGGAAGCCCTAAAAGCGTATTTGAGAGGTCAAATCATATCCTACATGGCCAAGAAGAAAAAAAATTCTAAATTAAAACAAGAGGAACTGGAAAGACAAATTGCTGATCTAGATAAGAGGAACGCACAGAGCCCCTCTCCAAATTTTTATAAGGACCGCATAAAACTAAAAACGGAATATGACATGCTTACATCACACCATATTGAATATCTACTCCTAAAAAACCGAAGTAATACTTATGAGCATGGCGACAAAGCAGGAGAAATTTTGGCAAGGCAGTTGAAGGGTGCTAGAGCAAAACAATTAATTAATGGGGTGCAACTCCACAACGGGGAAGTGGTGATTGACCATTTAAGTATTAATAAAGCTTTTCAGCATTTTTATCAGGACCTGTACAGCTCCAACAGCTTAAATGACCCAAACCTTTTTGCAAACTTTTTTAAAGATTTATCAATCCCAAATTTGTCCATTGAACAGGTATCTGCCTTGGATTCACCAATAGAACAACAAGAGATAGAGGCGGCGATTAAAACATTACAACCGCGAAAGTCACCCGGTCCGGATGGAATACCCAGTGAGTTTTATTCTGCATTTTCTAAACAACTGACACCGATCCTTTTAGAAGTTTACACGGACTCACTTAGAAATGGTTCCCTTCCCAAGACTTTGAATCAAGCATGTATAACATTGCTTCCCAAAAAAGATAAAAATCCTCTAGAATGTGCGTCCTATCGCCCCATTTCACTTTTGAATTGTGATTATAAAATCCTGGCAAAGGTTTTGGCCAGTCGTCTTGAAAAAGTATTACCTAGCATCATATCTTTGGACCAGACCGGCTTCGTTAAAAATAGGTATTCTTTTTCTAGTATTCGTCGCTTATTAAACATCATATACACGCCCTCTCAGTCTGATACCGAATGCCTTCTCTCAATGGACGCAGAGAAGGCATTCGATAGGGTGGAATGGGACTATTTATTTGACACGCTTCATAGATTTGGGTTCGGAGACACATTCATATCCTGGGCTAGACTACTCTATGCTTGTCCCTCAGCAATGGTTTTGACAAACAATCACTATTCTGAACAGTTCAGGCTGCATCGTGGAACACGCCAGGGCTGTCCACTTAGCCCATTGCTTTTTGTTCTGGCCATCGAACCCTTAGCTATAGCTATAAGAACAAACCCCTCTATAAAGGGTATCATAAGGTATGGTATCGAGCATAAGGTATCCCTTTACGCCGATGACCTCTTGCTTTTTGTATCCAAGGCAGTGACAACTATTCCTCCTATATTGGAGCTCCTGGCAAAATTTGGAGAAATTTCAGGTTATAAACTAAATTTGAATAAGAGTGAACTTTTGCCACTAAATTTTACAAACTCAGAATTAGGAAACACTAGAATACCGTTTAAGGTTGCCGCGCATAGCATCATCTATCTTGGCATCACAGTGACAAAAAATCTTGAAGATCTGTTTAAAAATAATTATGACAAATTGCAAGCTAAGGTTCAAAAAGACCTCTCCACATGGTCACTTATTCCACTCTCACTGATTGGCAGGGTAAATGTAGTTAAAATGGTTGTCCTACCTAAATACCTATATTTGTTTCAGAATATCCCGGTACTTCTTTCCAAAAGCTATTTTAAAAAACTTGATTCTATAATTTCATCATTTCTGTGGAATGGTAAAAAACCAAGGCTACGCAAAGAGCACCTACAGAAAACCAAACAAGAAGGTGGTTTGGCGCTCCCAAATTTCCAATATTATTATTGGGCTGCTAATCTTTGTTGTGTGTCGTTTTGGACATTCTTTCACTCTGATGATAATAAACCTATATGGGTGGAATTAGAGAGGGCTTCTTGTAGTGATGTGTCCTTACCAGCTGTAATTGGAGCTAATGTCCCATTTCCACACAATTTTACCTTTCATAATCCCATTGTACATAATACAGTTAAAATATACTTGCAATTTAGACAACATTTTGGCCTCCGAAACATGAGCTTGTTAAGCCCCATAGCCTCAAATAATTTCTTTCCTCCTTCAATGCAGGACAATACATTTCATATGTGGTCCAGACAGGGTCTAAAAAATTTCAATAATCTCTATTTTGAGAATAAATTTGCTACCTTTGAACATTTGTCTTCTAAATATAAACTTCCTCCTTCAAATTTTTTTAGATACTTGCAAGTGAGGCACTTTGCCTCAAGCTCCATCTCTGGGTTTCCAGATAAACCTTCAGGTAGCTTAGTTGACAATGTGATGCTCTTCAACCCAACAAAAAAGAAAGCCATTTCTGGCATGCTGCGGTTAATCTCCCACCTGTCTTCCCCTTCTATGGCTAACATTAAAAAAGCCTGGGAACAGGATCTTCAAATAAGCATTACCGAGGAAGACTGGGCTGCTGTTTTGCAGAAGATTCATTCTTCTTCAATGTGCGCAAAACACTGCCTCATTCAATTCAAAATTGTGCATCGAACACATATGCACAAATCTAAATTAGCCAAAATTTACCCTCATATTGATCCGGCCTGTGATAGATGTGAATCTACTGAAGCTACATTGATTCATACTTTTTGGAGCTGCCCAAAAATACAACCGTACTGGAAAGGAATCTGTGAAGCACTTTCCAGTATACTAGGTACTAGAGTAGAGAACCCACTTATCTTTCTTTTTGGGGTTGTGTCTGATGGGACGGCGCTACCAGCTGGTGGTCAGAAACTTATCGCCTTCTCTACCTTACTGGCACGCCGTCTGATCCTCCTTGCATGGAAGGATGCTGCCCCACCTACTGTTTCACATTGGATTAGGGATGTGCTATTTCATCTAAAGTTGGAAAAAATTCGCTATGTAATGAGAGGATCCAAAAAGAAATTTGATAAAATATGGAAGCCATTCCTAACTTTTTTTAGCCAGCCATCGACAACACTTACAGAGTAAGCTGCATTTTCTGGATTTTTTTTAATCTTTATTTATATATATATATATTTTTTTTATTCTTATTTATTTGTATTCTTTTTTTTTTTTTTTTTTTTTACTTTTTATTTTTCTTCTATATGATTATTGTGTATGTGTAGGCATGTACATGTATGTACGTGTATGCACACGTGTGTTTCGGTGTGTCTACGTAAATATGTGTACGAGTGTGTGTATATGTATATGCATAGATATTCTTTTTTATGTTTACAAATATTTGTATTTTATTTACTATCTTGGATATTTGGACACAGATTTATTTATATACTGTTTTATTATTATTATTTTTTATTTTTATATAAAGAAATGTATATTTTGCACTGTGACAATGGGGAGGGGTTGTTCTATTTTCCTTTTGGCTTTTCTTATATTTGTATACCTTTTCATTGTTGAAAATGTAATAAAATATATCAAACACTAATATGGCCTCATGCTAACAGCCAGCAGTTCAATGTCTCTGTTACACAGCTGCTCCTTCACAGTACAGTGTCCAGCTTTGCACCACTTCTCATTCACAAACAGAGCCAGACCTCCTCCTTTCTTCTTACCGCTCTCTGCTGTCCTGTCTGCGCGCAGCAGGTGAAAGTTGTCCATAGCAACAGCTGAATCCGGGATTTGCGGGGTCAACCAGGACTCCGTGAAAAGCATGATGCTACTGTCTCTGTATTCCCGCTGATATCGCGTGAGCGCCGCTAATTCGTCCGTCTTGTTCGAAATAGACCGCACGTTTCCCGCGATGACAGAGGGGAGCACAGGTCTGAAGCGTTTCTTCTTTTCCCGGAGTTTGCGTCCAGCACGTCGGCCCCTGCGCGTCTTCCGTAGCAGCTCCGCCGGGATGTCATGGCGGTCTCGGGAGAACACTACAGCGCAGCGCAGCGCTAACAGCTGATCCCTTGTGTATACAATGGGGGGTCGCGGGCCCACGCACATCGCGCCGGTGAAAATTGGCGAAAATCCAACAAAAGAAAAGTTGAAGCGAAGCAGAACCAACGCGTTTCTGAAGTACTTAACTTTATACACACTATTTACAAAAAGTACAAACACACACAGAAGGTAAAGAGCAAAAAAAAGTTGGAAAATAGAGGAGTGCGATGCAACCAGCTGTGGCTCTCACCAGCGCCGGAAGAAACATAGACTCACCATAGGCAGAACATCCCTCAGTCACAGAAAGAACACGCATATTCCGTTGAGTCCTGCCCTTAAGGAGCCAGCTGTTTTGCTTCTAGTTTATGCAAATTAGCCATGTGGTTTTAAGTTTCGCTTCTGTATAACGTAAACAAATGTGCGCAAAGCTGCATTAAACACATTATTATTTGAGTCCTCCTCGTAGGAAATAAAAATCCAAACTTAAATGATCCACTGTCGCGTGTACCGCGTGTACCAGTCTCATCAGCCGCGAAAGCAAATGAATCTGCCCACGTTTATCATCATTGGGCCGAAAATCATACTGCTGATGTAGGTGCGGTAAGTCCGGGCTGCCAGTGTGTGCGGGTGGCGCACATCAGCGGCTTTGACGCATGTTTTGAGCGACAAAAATATTAAAAACGTTTTATTTAATTGTTACAAGATTACCATTATCTACAATTTTAGATTTACATTTAAAAACGAACAAACTAAAATAAAAATACAATGTAATTAAATACTCATTATTATTTTCCAAAGTCACAGGGAGCCACGACAGAACGATGAAAGAGCCACATGCGGCTCTGGAGCCGCGGGTTGCCGACCCCTGGTCTACATTATCGGATTTGGACCAAATTCGGGGAATAAATTCTATGCATGATTCCAAGCAAACAAATGTATTATGGACATGGGGCAATTTTCACGGTTGGCCAGCAGAGGCGCAAATACTCCCCCAAAAAATAGTTTAAAATCTATTACACGCACATGCTTTGACCTATCGTGCTGAAATTTTAATCACTAATGTTTGATCTCAGCCTGAATGTAATACACTATAAAGTATATGAAAAGTGAACACTATAGCGCCCCCTATCATAGACAAAAAACGTCAGCATTATCGGATTTGGACCAAATTCGGGAATTAAATTCTATGCATGATTAGAAGCAAATAAATGTATTATGGACATGGGGCAATTTTCAGGGTTGGCCAGCAGGGGTGCACTGACTCCTACGATATATTTAAAGGGGCATTATGTAATTTTTATGGTGGACGAGCTGGCGACCTGGGCGGCTGTCGGGAAGAGCGACTGGCGAGCCGGAGCAGTCGCGGGTCCACGGCGGCCGCACGGAGGGGGGGCCTGCGAACCGGGGCGAGGGCCACCATAGCCGCGCGTGACTTTCATTTAAAATAAACATTATGAATACAGCCCATAGCCTAACTGCATAGATTTGTGGTTGTAAAGTTGTAGTTGTTAACTAAAAGTACCTGCATCCCAGGATTGTTGCTAGTGGACCAGTGTTTAACATGGATCACGTTCTGAGCGTTTTAGTGGACCAGAGACCATGGTTACATGTTGATTTGATTATTTGACTCAAAGTGCTGCATAAATAAAGATTGATATTAAAAAGGTTTCTGATTAACATTTCCTAGATATGAAAAAAAAAAAACATTCTGTCCATACCTGTATAAACTTAGTGTACCCTGCTCCTCACACTGCTGACACACAATCCACGTTCTTTCTATAGCACATTTCATAAACAAACTACATCTATAGAGACAAACTGTTGATAACTCCAAGTTATAAGTCAGGTCTGTGAAGAGACAAGCCTGTTCACAATAAGAATGAATGTATGTCACAGTATTTTTGAGCACTTAAAACAGACATAATTAATATAATATATTAGATAGATAAATATAACTCTTGAAATTTCCAGTTAAAGGAATAACATCTCCTTGGAGACAAGCAGGTAGCTGGACACCCATCAGAAAAGTTACATAATGCACTAACTGCACTAAGTATTTACTTTGTATGATTCTTAAAAAACACATAAGAATTCCAAATCAACCTTCCATTTATTTCCATGATTTTCGGACGCTCGTTGAGAATGCTTTTCTGATCAGCTCCATCTGTTCTTCATCTTCTGGAGTCATGGTTCTTCTCGTCAGCTTCATCAAATCACTTCTGATCTGCTCTTGTCCTTCATGTTCTGAAGACATGGTTCTTCTCGTCAACTTCATCGCATCATTTCTGATCAGCTCCATCTCTCGTTCTTCATCTTCTGGAGACATGGTTCTTCTTGTCAGCTTCATCAAATCACTTCTGGTCTGCTCTTGTCCTTCATCTTCTGGAGACAGGGTTCTTCTCGTCAGCTTCATCACATCACTTCTGATCAGCTCCATCTCTTGTTCTTCATCTTCTGCAAACACAGTTCTTCTTGTTAGCTTCATCAAATCACTTCTGGTCTGCTCTTGTCCTTCATCTTCTGAAAACATGGTTCTTCTCATCAGCTTCATCACATCACTTCTGATCAGCTCCATCTCTTGTTCATCATCTTCTGGAGACACAGTTCTTCTTGTCAGCTTCATCACATCACTTCTGATCAGCTCCATCTCTTGTTCATCATCTTCTGGAGACACAGTTCTTCTTGTCAGCTTCATCACATCACTTCTGATCAGCTCCATCTCTTGTTCATCATCTTCTGGAGACACAGTTCTTCTTGTCAGCTTCATCACATCACTTCTGATCAGCTCCATCTCTTGTTCATCATCTTCTGGAGACACAGTTCTTCTTGTCAGCTTCATCACATCACTTCTGATCAGCTCCATCTCTCATTCTTCATCTTCTGGAGACACGTTTTTCCCCTCAGCTTCATCAGATCTCAGGACCAAGGGCTCAGCTGGCCCCTCCAAACCAGTCACCATGGGGACAGAAATAGAAACAGAAACAGTGTTAAGGCGTGTGCACATTCAAAATAAGATACTATAGAATTATTTTTTTTTTTACCTCATGTTAGTTTATTATTATGTCAAATGATTTTAGTTAAGATGACATAGAATAAAACATCTAAACCTAAAACAAAACAACAAAAAGAGGAGAAGCAGGGAATGTCCCACCAACCAGTGAGTTAGTGAACAGACCCAGCTCATTCAGAACAAAGTCACTATTTATGAACAGTCGTCACATAGACTGTTTACACAGGCTTGGAATTAATTAAGTACATGTTTTTTTATCATCACATAACAGTATATAACAAAAAAAAAAAAAAAAAAAAAGAAAAGAAAAGAAAAGACGGAGAAGCAGGGAGTGTCCCACTGATCACTGAGTCAGTGAACAAACCCACATCTCCAGATACAATCATTCATCAAAGTACAAGTCAACAGTCTCCACAGAAACTGTTTACAAAGGCTTAGAATTAAGTACAAGTTTCATTATGTTACAATCAGTTAAAACAAACAAACAAACAAATAAAAGCAACAAAAACAAAACAACAAAAACAGGAGAAGCAGGGAGTGTCCCACTGACCGGTGAGTCAGTGAACAAACCCACATCTCCAGATACAATCATTCAAAAGAGTACAAGTCACTGTAAGTACAGTCTCCAAAGAAACTGTTTATAAAGGCTTACAGTAAAATACATATTTGATTTGAGATGGCACATTACAACCAGTGAATGGCAGTACAATGTGAATCCAGCACAACATAAACAGGAGATATGAGTGAACAAAGTCACACATCCAAATTTTATTATTATTCATTTATAGTTATTCTGATGAGAAGGCGACTTCTCTGTTCTCGTTTTTTTTTTTTTTTTAACTCATCACAATGTATTAGGTATTAGTTATTTGCACAAGATTTGCAGCCTCACTGCCTTAAAGCTCCATGTACAGTCTGATATTGTGTCTGAGTTACTACCTGCTAAGCTTTGTTTGTGCAGAATTAGCTTCAGTCCATCAGAAGGGGGCGCTGCATTAGACGTGGTAGCTGCTGGTGAAACAGGTGGTAGTGCACTGGGCTGGTGGGGTCTAAAGTTCATGGCTTTGTTATAGTCTCTTATGTGGACTAGTGCACTGTCCACACACTGACACTAGACGCTGTCTGATCTGCTTTTCACTATTGCCTCACTATTGCATTGGCAATATAATGAAATATGATGGGTATTACTTCTACTGTTTTTTTTTTTGTTTTTTTTTTTTGCATGTCACAGTTAGTCCTTAGTAGTTGTACTACCAAGTACTTTAAAACACTGTAACCTCCCATGCCAAGAAAAAGCACAAGTTTAAAGTAAATGCAAGAAGTACTATGCAGGAATTTCTGTCAAACTGTAGTACTCTGATTAAATTTAGTGTATCAGTTAGAACCCACTTTTTGGCGTGAACACTCAGCTTCACTTCTAACCCTCCTATTATTATTCACCTATTATTATTATTATTATTATTATTATTATTATTATTATTATTATTATTATTATTATTTGTTTGTTTGTTGAAATCCTACATAGTATTCCTTTTTTTTTTTCACACAAACACACCAATGACCCTCCTATGCCCAAAAAAAGTACAAGGTGTACTATGCAGGAATTTCTGTAAAACTGTAGTACTCAGATTCAATTCAGAATAGAAATTACACTAAACTCAACAAGAAAAGGTTATGTTTTTATCATAAGTTTTTATCAAGTTTTTTTTTGTTGTTGTTTTTTTTTTGTTTTATGAAATCCTACATAGTATTCCTTTTTTTTTGTATTTTTTTTTCTCACACAAACACACCTCTGACCCTCCTATGCCCAAAAAAGTACAAGGCGTACTATGCAGGAATTTCTGTAAAACTGTAGTACTCAGATTCAATTCAGAATAGAAATTATACTAAACTCAACAAGAAAAGGTTATGTTTTTATCATAAGTTTTTTATCCATTTTTTTTTGTTTTATGAAATCCTACATAGTATTCCTTAACTTCAATCTAATCCTTTTTTAAAAATCAATCAAGAAATGAATCAATAAATCAATAAATCAATAAATCAATGGGATGATGGGCGTGGTTGAAGGTGGTAAAAGTCGCCGCATTGAGCCAAGCTCTGACTCTTAGAGGCTGAGTTCAGTCCTCATCGGAGTCAGAGTCTTGGTGCAGGTGGAGCAGGTGGTGGTATCTGAAGACCCCAGACGTCCCAGAGGAGGTGGAGGGGCCCGGGTCGGAGGTGGAGGGGCCCGAGTCGGAGGTGGAGGGGCCCGGGTGGGAGGAGGAGAGGCACGGCCGCTTGGAGCTGGGGTGTTCCTCGTCTTCATCATCTTCATCCCTGGCGCGCTTGCATCCGCTGAGGGGAATGAAGTCCAGAGCAGGACCCACAGGGGGAGGCCGGGGAGCAGAAGAAGCGCGACGCGCCTCGGAGAGGAGGGCTCTGAGGGAAGGTCTCGCTGCTCGCTGCTGAGGAGAGGGGGCCGGGGCACGACCCTCTGGCTCCACAGCTTGAGCAGGAGCCTCCCACACGACCAACCGGAGACGCTCGAAGAAGTCGTTGTCTTCCTCTTCCTCCTCTTCTTCCGTCTCTTCTTCCTCTTCGTCCTCCTCCTCCTCAGAGAGACTCCCATAGCCGGACTCTGCGTTGTCCCAGTCTTCATCAGATGACCCAAAGTCCTCGTTCCACCAATCCTCTTCATCAGACGACCAAACCTGAGGCCTAAGACCTACCAACCACTCACCTTGGTCGTCTTCGTCCGAGGAGTAGTCTGGAAGCTCCTCTACCCGAAGGTCCAGAGGCTCCTCAAGGTCCACTGCAACAGGTTTGACAATATTAAACACCCTTCAATTTGTAGCTGGAGCAAGTCTGACTAGTACCACGGGCTCTACTGACTTATACTACTACTACTCCTACCTATTAATATTTAAGTAACATATTGAAGAGGCCTATGGTGTATATGTGGAGGAGCCAGAGTTAGCAAGGCCGATTTGTTACTTTGATGTTTGTGTCTAAACTAACTGTAGGTTTATGACATCGCTTCTGATCAGTTCAGTTGGCCTATTTTACTGTTACATCTACTATTTTACTGGTGCTTAGGTAATAACTTGTGGTGTATTCCAAATACTGCATTGTGCAATTCAGACTGGCCAATACATTTGGTTGCGTGTAACATTGTCATTACAGTGCTGCAACGCATAGTTCAAGAACAGCAGGAAAATAGGAACATCAAGCTAAATGATACTATAAAGATATACAAAAGACAAAAACAACACAACACTGTCAGCACAGTAAAGTTATAATGCTATAAAACTGCACAATAAGTGGCTCTGACTGTAGTTATGAACAGTGCAGCAGATGGACAAGGATAAACAGTAGGTAAAGTGACTTGAGTACACTATATTGTTTGTACAATAAGTAGCTATAACTATGTATTACCTACAGTGCAGCAAATGGACAAATTAAATCAAGTGACTTGGGTGAATTGTACCAGGAAAGTCTCACATTATGTTGCAGTATTGCACATGATTAGGGCTACTACACATAAAGACTTACAGGGCTAAGAACACAACATTTTAACTGTGAATTTATACTTATACTTGAGTAGGCAACTATGCATTTTAGAATTCATAATTATGAAAATAGTTATGGATTATTAGTAGGACGCTTTAATTAAGCATGTTTTAATAGTTTATAGGCTAAATGTTGGGTCCTATAGGTTTTCTTGCAGTGATTTGAGTCTGTCTGCTCCTCCTTTGCTCTGCTGCACAATGTACCTGACAGTCTAAATCAAACCTCAAATGAAAGACTCAAATTAAAGCCAAACACCAGGGTTTCCATGGAGATCAAATGTGCATTTTTTAAACATTCCAATTTAGAACAGCTGGCTGGGCGCCATGTTTTTTTAAAAAATGCCACTCAAACCCTGATGAATATTGACACTCAGAAAATAAAACACAAATGATTTCCTATAAATGTGACGATAACTTGTCACTACGCACTCGTGCTGATATATTTAGAGCAGTTTCACCAACTATTTATCATGATCCAAAACGAAATCGTTGAGTAAAAGTCACAAATGTATCAATTTTCATAAACCTGGTTGGAGCCAAACCTTACACCCATAGAAACAGTCACAGGTGGACAAAGCTGTTCTTGTCATTAAGTATTTGGACTATGTTATTAATATGTATCATCATTTATCATGTTTGAATGTTATTTGATTGATCTTACCTCCGGGGACGAGATCCTGAGGGTCGACGGGGAACCGGCGCGCCATGGCGTTGCACAGTCAGGATATGATGCGTTTTCAACCCTCCAAAAAGTGTAAACAGACAGTTATACAGTGTTGTGACTGTTTTACAACTGGTGAGGGGCTAATATGAGATGAATATCAAAGTTACGTACAAGTGTCCGCAGAGCGTTCAAGCAGTGTTCTCAGTTGAGAAGAGAGCGAGTAAGTGAGCGCAGCCGCTTATATAGTGCGCCAGGACGTGCGCACGGTCAGTCAGTGCGTCGGCGCCATAACAACGACGCACTGACTGACCGTGCGTCTTTAGGCCTTTGACTTGTCTTTTACCTCATCAGATATTTTACAAATGCAAGGATAGGCGCTTAGCTGGAATAATTTAACCTCAGTAGCCTAATAGTCAATTATTTTTAAGAGAATAATCACTAAATTAGGGCCCGGTCCGTGCGTGGTTTTACGTGTAGCCTAAAAGTTATAGAGATTTAGCCTATATGAAGAACAATACTCTAATCCTTTGGAGTAAATCTATTCAAAAGGGCCCTGCGCACGGTGACTTGGGAGTGCCATATAGTCTACTCCTCGATCGTGTCTTGTATATTTTTTATTCCATATTTGTTCTCATATGGATAGTACAATTTCGGTCAAAATACCCCAAACCATTTTTTTTTCTTTTTATGTACTTATAAATTTATTATTTATTTTCGTTAATACTAGGGTTTTGGGATTCACTTTATACAACGACAATGTGCAAATCCCTCGCGCATTGAGTGAATCCGATTAAGCTAAAAGCCGCTAGCCGCTAACATTAGCTGCGTCCTGTTAGCCGCTGGTTAGTGAGGGGGTGTGTGGCTTTTACAGGCCGCAGGTGAACCACAGTGGTGCAGGGAGTTTCTACCGAGGTCCGCAACGTGTGGGAAGCCCCACGGTACCGAGCCCGGTCTTACACGCGCCCGCGGGACTGATCCTGTGTTGGGCGGGAGCGGCTCCTCAAGCGCGCGCAGAGCCGATATCAGGCTCCGGCTCCGGAGGAATGAGCGGCTCACAGTGAGTCTTTAACACCGTGTGGGCGGGAAGCCTCCGCCAGACCGACCCGAATCTTTAAGAAAAAAGTCTTAATGTCTCGGACATGAGCGGATTTTTAAGCGAGGACACGGTTAGCTGGCGCACCGATTCTTGAGAAATGAGCGGGTAGCGGCTGTTCCAAGAGCCGTGAGAGCGCGGACCGGACGAGTGCGGGTTTGACAGGGCAGCACCAGGGCAGCACCAGGGCAGCACCAGGGCAGCACCAGGGCAGCACCAGGGCAGCACCAGGGCAGCACCAGGGCAGCACCAGGGCAGCACCAGGGCAGCACCAGGGCAGCACCAGGGCAGCACCAGGGCAGCACCAGGGCAGCACCAGGGCAGCACCAGGGCAGCACCAGGGCAGCACCAGGGCAGCACCAGGGCAGCACCAGGGCAGCACCAGGGCAGCACCAGGGCAGCACCAGGGTAAATGGACCGTAAAGAGCCGGAGATAGACGATATTCCCGAGGTAAACTGTACTAGCACATGTGGTATAGTCTACAGCCTGGTTAGCTCAGTTAGGCTAAAGCTGGGGCTGTGTTCTGTCTCTGTGTGGCGCCTGCTAATCAAAGTTATATCAGTGTTTGACAGGCATCTCACTTTTTCTGTTCTTGTGTGTAACAGGGTGTTGAGCCGCATTTTGTAATAACAGTGCATTTTGTAATAAACGTCCAAAATGTAATAACTTTTTCATTTCATTTTGTAATAAAGCCGCATTTTGTAATAAACTGCCGCATTTTGTAATAAACTGCCCCAACGCATTTTGTAATAAATTTTGCCGCATTATGTAATAAGTTATTACATATTGAGAAGATTATTACAAAATGCACTTGCAACTTTTTTATTCTCTAGGAAATGTAATAACATGGTGCATTATGTAATAACAATTCTAAAGCATAGTTTATTTGTTTGTTAATTGTATTTTATTTTACTTTAAAGTATTTGTAAAAGCTAGGCCTATTATTAGTATCACTGTATTAGCCTAGTAGCAGTACTTAGCAATTACTATCAGTACACTATTCAAAGGTTGCATTAACAGAGAATATTCTGTAAATTCCAGATTTTCTTTATTGGAAACCAAAACCACATCAAGAATAGTTATAAACATCCAACAAACCTTATTATGCTTCTTGTAATACAGAACAAAACTCTGGGTATCAAAATTTAATCCATTCGTAAACATTAACATATGCACATACAAAATACAATGAGCCCCAGCAGGGTGCAGGTCAGGGTTATAATTAGCAGACCTACAAGGGTGACAAAAGAGGGAAAATGTTTAACTCCCAAAACTAAACTGCATTTTGTGCCTTTTTTTGCACTTTTATTTTATTTGTGGAATTTCATTTCAAGTACTAAAATATTTTATCTTGAATTAATATTTAAGAAGGTATTTTAATTATTACAATTTTGATAACCCACCACCACCTGCGGCATCACAGTACCATAATTCAAATTGCTTTATGAATGTTGATCTTATGTTATAGCCCTAGATTTGTCTCAATAAAGGATGCTATCATTAAAGATGACGCTGCTTTTGTAGGAATACTGAAAAACAAGGTTTTCACAAATTTATTGTTTTCACACCTGTTATAACATTTTTAGCCTTTTAATAGCTATTTCGATGCTTACTATTTATGACTTCACACAGGGAAGGTATTGCTCTCTTATCCAACATTCTCCATATGGCTAAACTAGGAAGAAGTGAATTAGTAAGTTAAACTACGTAATTAGACTTACAGTGAAGGGTGAAGCACAACTATCAAAGCTGTTGTTCACAATGAAGATCTACCCACGGAATAACACATGAGAGGGGTGAACAGAGAGGCAAACTTTGAAACAGCTTGGAACTGTAAAGTTTGGCATTCATCTTAAACCATTTTAGAGCAAAACAGCAAGTTATTTGTTATCCAAATTAATTAAGATCTGCAAAGTAC
This sequence comes from Taenioides sp. WSHXM2023, assembly GCA_029959045.1. Lineage (NCBI taxonomy): Eukaryota > Metazoa > Chordata > Actinopteri > Gobiiformes > Gobiidae > Taenioides > Taenioides sp. WSHXM2023. The sequence continues at coordinate 29,149,658 of CM057090.1, forward strand.
AGTTTATGTTCTTACAATGACAAAAAAAGTTCAACCCCAAAGTTTTATTGGCATTTAAAATATCGATGGTTCATAACTTTTCATTCCTCCTGTTAAAAAACCCTATAATGTACACTAGTCTACTCAAAATAATAAAAAAATGAAGGGTTCCACCCAGTGTAAGACCATATGCTGGTGCAGTGGGCCCTTCCTTCTGATGCACATAGTATTTTGTTTCCAACTCATTCCACCATGTAAATAATATACATTATTAACCAGAATGCCTCATTCATTGTGATCTGGGATGTGTTGTTTAAATGTTCACTTTATTTTTTGAGCAGTGTACTATTGTGTGTGTGTGTGTGTGTAGTTTTTTTGCACATGCATAGTTTTCCTTCAAATGTGTCCTGTTTAAGTTATTAACTTTTAATATGTACTTAGAGGCATAGATTTCAGTTTTACTTTACAAACTGTTTTTAATGCAGTGAGCATAACTTGGACAATGCAGGTTTAAATTCAGTCATATAATTTCTTATCAAGGGCAAAACATCTACATAACTTTAGATCAACTGCAAAATGTCTTTATACTTCCATATATTTAATTACACAGATAATATTTGGCACAGTTTTTTCATACCTGGCATCATGTTGAACTCTGTTGGCTGTCTCAATTAAGCATGCAAGCAGCGCATGATCTTTGTAGAACTGATGCAGCAGCCAATCAGATTACAGCCCGCCCTCCCCTCCCTGGCTGAGTGACAGACCATGTAGAGCTTTGAATTTGGCCACAAGTTATTGGCCTATATAATTCCAAACTTCAAATAGGCAACTAAAGTTATATTTGGAGTATTCTGTCATACATAGATTTATTAGGCTACATAGCTCTAAGGGAAATTGCATAAAAAACAACAAAAGTCACTCTTGTATAAATTCATTGTTTAACAAACAACAGTAATAGGTATTATTACATAATGCACCATGTTATTACATTTCCTAGAGAATAAAAAAGTTGCAAGTGCATTTTGTAATAATCTTCTCAAAATGTAATAACTTATTACATAATGCGGCAAAATTTATTACAAAATGCGTTGGGGCAGTTTATTACAAAATGCGGCAGCTTATTACAAAATGCGGCTTTATTACAAAATGAAATGAAAAAGTTATTACATTTTGGATGTTTATTACAAAATGCACTGTTATTACAAAATGCGGCTCAACACAGGGAAATGCTGAAATATGGTGAAGACTGAATAAACCCACAGTGGCACAGGATTTTATGCAGGTAATGTCTGTAGTAGTCTTGGTACATATTCATCAATAATTATTGTCATACTGCATGCTTTTATGCTTCTTTATGAACCATTTCCACTTACTATAAAGTGAACGTGTTAACACAGTTTTGGTGATGTTCAAAAGTTAATTTGCCATATATATAATTTATTCTGTACATTACTGCAGGTGCCTGTCAACACCATCAAAGCAAACCATGGTAGGCAATTTATTTTGATTTTTAATCTTAAGTAATGTCCAATATGATTGATTGGTGACTGTAATGGATATCTTTACATAACTATTTACGTAATCAATTTTATAGGTTGAGTATAAGTTAGCTCTGTGATTTCTAATAAAATAGGGTTGTTAATCAGTCATATAATATATCCTTGTGGTATTTTTCCACTGGATTAATCTTGTTTTTATCACTTGTTATTCTGCTACGACTGACCCAGCCTTGTGCTGACCTGTCCTCGTAGAAGTGTTATATCTTGACTTATGTATCTGCATCACTCTTCCGTCCAATGCCCCCCCGAGGGGTATAAAAACTCTGTATGCTTTGTTTTGATTACCGGTCCAGGGACAGATGCCTCTGTTAGGGACAGTAGGGTGTAATTGTGCACAGTTGCTTTAATAAATTAGACTCTTTGATTCAAGACAACTCTCCAGTTTATTCTTTGCAGTTTAGAAATTCCACAACAATTTGGCGTCAACGAACAGTCCTTTCGACCGGCTCTTTTTCTGCGAGGGTGATCTGCGGCTGGCCACCCTAGGACGGGGGGACGTCTGACCTCCATCCTAGCCTCTGCTCTTCAATTGAGATCGAGGGCCCATCTCTCTCACTGGAAAACGCCGGCGCTAAGGGGCAACAACTTGTGCTTTGTATGTGGTGAGTTGTCTTCTTTCAAATTGTTCTTTGTGGTTTTTAATCCCTGCACTCCTCGTTTCCACAAAAAAAAAAAAAAAGTGGGGAACCTATGCTATGCTAAATTGATTAATGTAATCAGTGCCCTTTTAAAACAAACAGACAAGAATCTGTGACCTCGAGTGATCGCTGCTCTGGGATTTAGCACTGTGTGCGCTGCCTGTGGAGGTGTCCTAGCCTAGGAAAGGCTAAAATAGAAAGGGCCGGTGTGTCCTAGCCAGGGAAAGGCTAAACTTAAAAGGGCCGGTGTGTCCTAGCCAGGGTAAGGCTAAACTTAAAAGGGCCGGTGTGTCCTAGCCAGGGTAAGGCTAAACTAAAAGGGCCGGTGTGTCCTAGCCTACGAGCTAAACAAAAGACGAACGCGTAGTGGTCGACAATCAGCGCTGACCCATCTTTCATCTAGGTACAGATAGAAACATGGGAGGGAACGGGCAGTCCAGGGCAGCGGCTCAGCAGAACCCAGAGACACCGATCACAGCAGTAATGTCTAAAAAATATGGGAAGGAATCCTTGGAGTGTTTGCCAATATGGGCAGAGAAATTTGGGTTTCCTGATGGGGGTTCATTCAGCATGAACCAGCTCACTAAACTGAAAGAACATTTGGAAAAGGAGAAGGAGAAAATGTTTAATTCCAAAAAATTAACAGGGGAATCGGTTCGGTTAATAGATACTCATCAGAAATGGTTAAATGTATGGTTTTCTGAGGCAGAATCAAGGGAGAAGAAGAGAATTGCAAAACAAATTTTACCAAGCGAGCAGAGCAATGGACAGGGAGATAAGGATGACTGTGGTGTGAAGTGTGATTACACACACATTACACACCCACACAGAAACACCAGTCTTTGACCACACACGCTGGGCCCAGTGCACCCACATACAACGCAAACACGATGAGACCAGATACTGCCGTTTCTTCTTCTCATCTCTACCCAGATTTGATGGCGGTGACTGCGGACGTGGACCTGGACTCGTGCCCGCCCAGACATGCCTCACCAAAGCTCGAGACGGACGACGCGGAGATGCCCCCACTTGAACCCTCACTATGAGATCGCTGCCAAGCCGTGCACCATGAAGCCGGGGAGATCAAAAGCGCACACCACGTGGGGACAACCAGCAGTGCTCACGTGCAACACAGCTGCAAGTGCCGGGTCAAACACCATGACCGGCAGGAGTGACACAAATGGACAGTATCCTATGGTAGAGGTAGCGGGTGCGGACAGTCCTCTCTACGTGTACCGCCCGTGGCCTGCTGTGGACATTGCTAACAATGCTGCGTCACTATCAGACCCGGTTGTCGATGGTGTCAAGTTTTCTGAGGAATTTCAGACGTCAGAACTGTGTTCGGAGTCCCTGGTTCAGTCAGGATGTGTGCTACAACTGTGGGGCAGCTGGACATTATGCAAGGGACTGTCCTGAGGAGCCGTGGCAAGGACGTGCCCAGGAGGAAGCTGGCCAACAGACGGGCCAGCCAACGGGCCAACAGACGAGGGAAGGGCGCGGCTCCGACTGACTAAGTTCGGGTCCGCGTGCTGGGTCCGAGGTCACCGACATCACTTCTGACTCCACACCGGCGCCACCAGTCTCGGCAGACGGTAACACGCACCCAACACCACACACACGAGCACATTCCATTTGAGGCACGGGAGACTATTGGCACTTATTCACGAATTCCTAGAGAGACACGGGATTTTCCCACATACAAATTATTCATTAACGGAGAAGAAGTTGAATTTTTAGTGGATTCTAGCGCAAACCAATTCAATTATCAAAATCACTGATCTCTCCCGTACGCCTAAATTGAGTGGTCACTACTCTTTAGCACTATCTGCTTCCGGGAACACAACTAAAGAACAGTTCACATCCCCTTTAAAATGTTCTAACCCAGACGGCATCTGGTATGGCCCTGATGACAGGCCATGCCTGCCCTCACACTTTTTCAGACAAATGGCCATACTATCCCACGGTCGCGATCATGCCTCAAAAGGGGGGACGATTCAGATTGTAACACAAAATTGGTTCACAAAGGCGTTTTGTCAGTCATGTGCCATTTGTATGGCAAACAATCCAGGTAAAACTAAACCAATCCCTCAGTTTATTCTTTGCAGTTTAGAAATTCCACAACATGACCGAAACAGTTAATTTAAACTTACTATATCTTCATTGTTTATTATTTCCAAGGATTTTTCCAGACACAGATAGCAAGTGGAAGGGCAATTTGGGAGCATAATGACAAATGTAAGTAATTTTGTGTAATTGATGTTTTATCTTGCTTGTTAGTCCTTATTGTGTTTAAGTTGAACTCTTTGCATTTTAAAGCAGGTGAGGTATCTAGAGGTACAAGAAGAAAGTGAACACTTCTGGCAGACATGGCAGAAATTTGAGGGTAAATGAACTTGTGTTTACAAAGTTTTCAGTGTAAAAAGCATTTTGTTTTGATTAATATTGTTATTATTATTGATTACAGGAGGTTCCCTCTCAAAAAGGCTCAAGTGAAGTTCATAACTGCTCTTGAGGGAGGGTTCTTGAATAATTTATGTAAGTATTTACATTGACACAAATCTTTTTTTTTTAGCTTTTTATTGATCATATTTATATATTCATGTAGATCATCATTTTAAGACCTTCGTTCTACACAATACTGTACTGAGTGGTAAGTGTAAATCATCTATTTTGTGTGATTATTATCCACTGTGGGACTTTTAACAAATCTTAATTTGTTCTGTTGTCATTACCCAATGTCTAGTTTAGGACCCAAGATGGCTGCCCCTGGTTTTCTTCACCTGGTACCTTCACAATCCACCACTGGAAAGGTTCAGGGATTAGCATGACTTTGTTTGTTCGGTATGTTACATCTAAAAAAAAAAATATATATATATATATATATATATATATCTATATATATCTATATCTATCTATATCTATATCTATCTATCTATATATATATATATATATATATATATATATATATATATATATATATATATATATATATATATATATATATATATATATATATATATATAATTCTTTTTTTTTTTTTCTCAATTTTGGCCTGGTGTTTTATTTGTTGTAAAGCTTTTACTGTATGCAGGTCCTATATTACGCAAAATTGACTCTTGTGAGCTTTAAACCATGTTAGACTATTGTTACCTCATCAAAAATATAACCAGAATTATGTTTTGTTTCATTCACACATGTTTGAGTAATGCTGCATTATTAGTCTGTGTATCTCTTCAAAGCTCAGAATGCTCTGTTCCACCTTGTGATGTCATGAAGCAGTAGTTTAAGTTAACAGCGCCTTTTAATATTTGTTCAGTAGAGATTCCAGAGCTGAAATCATCCAAATGATTCTAGCGAAGGTGTTTTGAGTTTAAAAACACAGCGGAGCACTTCCTGTATTACCACATGGCATCACAAGGTGGAACAGAGTGTTTTCTGTTTGAGAGAAACTAAATGTGTTGGGTTTTTGCATTAAACATGTGTGAATGAAACAAAAGGTAACTCCAGGTCTGTTTTTAATGAGGAAACATTATAGCATAGATTACAAAATGGTGTAATATAGGCCCTTTAATGTTCTTTGTTACTCATGTGGAATTTTTATTTTATAGGTGTTCCAAAGGATGGAGATCTTCCTCAAAGATGGTGGACTTGTTCAATCCTTCTGCACACCAATGGGAAAGAGTGCGTTCGTCATTTCTACAACATCTGCAATGATATTCGTGTTTGAATCCTGACCAGAGGTGCTGCCTTCACTGAGCTTGTCAATATTAGACTGTGAGCAACTTTAAAATGATCACTATGGCTTTTGGAAGAACGTCAAGATTAGCAGGACACTCTGTTTAAGAACTTAGTTTCAAAGGTACTGTTTGGCTCAGTTTACAATATTTGTCAAAAAGGACATTTCTTGTGTTCTACAAATTGACGTGTTAAGACTATGAAAACTGGAGTTTGACTTTGGGTTGTTTGCATGATGCGTGATCAAAAGGCCTTTTGACTGGCCTGTATTTTTTACATGTCTTTAATGTATTTTGATTAGTACTGCAGCTGGAAAATCAAGTCGTAAGAATTGAATAAGTTATATTTTTGTAAATCTGTTTGCAGGTTCATGGGTTGGCTCTGGTGGAATAGTGGCTAAATGTTTTGTACTGAGCAATTTAAGAAAAAAATAATAAATGCTCTGTATTATACATTTTGTGTTGTTTTTGCAGGTTTATGGGGTATAGTTATAGAGAGTTTACTTAAATTTTACACTGAGTGTAATTGCATTACACCTGTGAGTGCAAATTGCTAGGACTTGGGTGTAAATATTACAGTGTTAATTTTGTAACACTAACTAGTGTAGAATCTTAAGCACTTATCAGTGTTAATTTAGTGACATTAAACACCAGTGTAGACATATATGTACACTAGGGAGTGTTGCTTTTGACACTGTGAGTGTTAAAAACAACACTAGGTCAGTGTAAAATATTTTACACTTTCAAAAGTGTAAATTTAACACTGAAAATTTAACACTTAACTCGATACATATACACACTTAAAGTGTTAAAATTGACACTGTCATTGTTAATTTAACACTGGCGAATTTGCTACATTAAGTCCTCTTTACCGTTCAGCTAACTTCACTCAAGAAGGCAGGAAAAGAATTATTACTCAAGTTCTACCATCACTGACTATGCCGATACAATTGATCAAAATACACATGATATACATTTCAAACCACTGAATGTTCTCTTCAACTCTCTCTGTAGATTTATTCTTAAAAGCCCATAACTCATCACTGTATTTTATTTGGAAAACTCAACTGGCTACAACCATACAATAGGTGTCAATTTCACTGGATTCAACTAATTTTTCAATTTATTTACTTTAACTGTCCCCATTGTCTACATCAAGATTCAGTCGTATATATATATATATATATATATATATATACACACACACACACACACACACACACACACACACACACACACACACATATATGTATATATATATGTATATATATATGTATATATACACACACACACATATATGTATATATATGTATATATATGTGTGTATATATATGTATATATGTATATATATATATATATAATTTTTCAGTTTATTTACTTTAACTGTCCCCATTGTCTACATCAAGATTCAGTCGTATATATGTGTATATATATATATATATATATATATATATATATATATATATATATATATATATATATATATATATATATATATATATATATATGTGTGTGTGTGTGTGTGTGTGTGTATATATGTGTATATATGTATATATATATATATATATATATATATATATATATATGTGTGTGTGTGTGTGGTGTGTGTGTGTATATATGTGTATATATGTATATATATGTATGTATGTATATATGTACATATATATGTATATATATGTGTATATATATGTGTGTGTGTGTGTGTGTGTGTGTGTGTGTGTGTGTGTATATATATATATATATATATATATATATATATATATATATATATATATATATATATATATATATATATATATATATATATATGTGTGTGTGTGTGTGTAGGGGGGGGGGGGATTTTGAGCCGCCATCTTCAACTTGTTGTATTCATTTTTTTCCTCAAATCTTGAATAAATTAATAATGTTGTTTTTCTTCATTAAAACATTTATTTGTTATTCCTTATTTAGGGAGAATACTACTAACTAATACTAACTAATGTCATCGGGAATATCAGATCAATAGATCTGTCATTTAGAGATTTCATTTTAGGGTTAAACTAGAACTAGACCAGGAGAAAACCAAGACTAGACCAGGACTAAATCAGGACTAGACCAGGACTAGTAGAGGACTAAACTGTAAACTCAAAAACTCAGCAGTATTTTGGACAGTGCTATTTAATCAAATACAAGATGGAGGTGATGAGTGCCTGTCCTGCTGAAGCTCCAGGTATGTGACTCTTATCATTCTGCATATTGCCCACTAGATGGAGACAACTCCTAATACACTGAGAATTATAATCCTGAAATAAATTTACTTATTCATTAGCCCTCACCAGTGACAAAGTCAGTGGCGAGGGCTATTGTTCTTCGCGAGTTTCTTTTCCTCTTTTATTTTTTTTCTTTGCAAACGATCGCGATTTTGACCCCCTGAACATCGACGAAAAGTCCCACATGGGGGTATCAAATCGACCGGTCCTGCGAAAAATTTGATAAAATGGGCATCGCGACAATGCCCAAAGTGACCCCACTCGACAGCGCCTCCTACAAAAATCAAAATTTCAAAATGAATGGGCAGCTGAAAAGAATATTTTGGCGTAGGCTGACAAAATTCGAAACAGTGATAGAGCTCAGGGAGACAAACAAAAGAGTAATTCATAAGACTGCCCTATGACGTACAGGAAGTCGGCCATATTGGATCAAAAATTTGGCGCCGTTTTGACTTAGGTGTGTGCAAAAAGATTCAAGTGCCTTGTGTTTAGTCCAAATGAGCTCAGATTTGACATGTCACATCTACAGACATAGGTTCACATAAATCATCCATGTTTTTTCTTAACTCTTTACGGTTTGCCCGTAGCATGCCGGCGAAAAACGCCTTCATTTCCTGTTTTTTTGACGCCCTCTCACGGCCACAGGCATTGGCCTACAGAGCTCAAATTCAAATCACAACTGCGTGACCCCGGCCCGAATGTAATGAAATATGAAATATAATAAAAGTGAACACTATAGCGCCCCCTAGCATAGACGTGAAACGTCAACATTATCGGATCTGGACCAAACTCGGGGATTAAATTCTACGCAGGATTACAAGCAAATAAATATATTACAAACATGGGTCAATTTTCATGGTTGGCCAGCAGGGGCACAAATACTCCCCAAAAAAATACTTTAAAATATATTACACGCACATGCTTTGTCCTATCATCCTGAAATTTGAATCACTAATGTTTGATTTTGACCTGATTATAAAACAATATAAAGTATATGAAAAGTGAACACTATAGCGCCCCCTAGCATAGACAAAAAACGTCAACATTATCGGATTTAGACCAAATATCGGGATTAAATTCTATGCATGATTACAAGCAAATAAATATATTACGGACATGGGGCAATTTTCACGGTTGGCCAGCAGGGGTGCAAATACTCCCCAAAAAAATAGTTTAAAATCTATTACACACACATGCTTTGTCCTGTCGTGCTGAAATTTTAATCACTAATGCGTGATCTCAGCCTGAATGTAATACACTATAAAGTATATGAAAAGTGAACACTATAGCGCCCCCTACCATAGACATGAAACGACTATATTATCGGATCTGGACCAAATTCGGGGAATAAATTCTATGCATGATTACAAGCAAATAAATATATTACGGACATGGGGAATTTTTCACGGCCTGGGCGGCTGTCGGGAAGAGCGAGTGGCGAGCCGGAGCGGTCGTGGGTCCCCGGCGGCTGCGCGGGGGAGTGGGCGAACCGGGGCGAGAGCCACCATAGCTGCGCGCGGCTTTAATTAATATTAAAATCCTCAAATTGGTCAATCCCTCAAACATGTTGTCATTTAGTTTTGTGAGATGGGTTGGTGAGACGGTTAGTTAAAGCGGACAAATTTGAAAAGGCTCTTCAGTGTATTTAATAAAACCATTTTTAAGGATTATTGTTTCAAGTTTTGTAAAGCCTTTAAACTCGGACTCTCTAATTGTTACAATGTCATTAAGGAAGGCTGACAGATAAGGCACAGTTTTGGGAATGCCTCTGGGAATAGTGGTTAACTTATTAAAGTCACAAAATAATTTAGTGCTGTTGTTGAAGTCTATGCTGCAGTTCTTTAAAGAGAAAAAGAGTGAAGGCTGAGGCAGAAGCAGCACAAACAGAAATGAGGGAAGAGAAGTGCTCACAGGTCTCATCCTGCACCAGCTCCTTAGACACAAACAAACACAAAAGTCAAGTAGACAAAATCATACTCAAGTAAGAGCTCTGTGCTACAAATTACAACATGTATGGAATAAGATGTGCATGAAGTGCATGAAGACAGTCGGACTTATAAGCAGGTGTGGAAAGTAACTACTACAAATACTCATGTTGCTGTAATTGTGTATCATAGATGAGGGTAGGAACGTAGATTGAGCGGCAAAACAAGAGCTTGAAGAGACAATGTGAGCAGAGAAGGAGAATGTGCTGATGAGGATTTTTGAGAGTGTGGCTTTGGTACAGATGTGGAGAACATCTGTTTTATTGCCATGTAATTTGAGGAGAACCATGTTTTGATGTCCAGGAGACAAACAAACAGGGATTGTTGTGCTTCTGAAAAATTTGTCCAAAAGGGAGTAGATAGATAATGAAGATGAGGGGACTGAGGACAGAACCCTGGGGGACACCGGTAGTGACAGGGGTGGAATGAGATTTATGATTTTTAAATTGAACAAACTGAGTACGGTCAAACATGTAGGACTGTAACAAAGAGAAAGCAGTCTTAATGATACCAATGGGAGCTAGTCGATGAAAAAGAATTGAATGTGAAATGTCAAATGCAGATGTAAGATCAAGAAGAATGAGTTGTGAGTCTGCAGCTAAGAGAAGGTCAAAGATCATTTTTACTGGGGCTGTTTCTGTGCTGTGTAGAGGACAGAAACCAAACTGAAATTCTTCATAGAAATTATTGTTAGAGAGGTGTGTATGTTTTTTTTTTTCTCTGGGTCAGAAGCAAGTCAGAAAAATGCATGTGAACTGGAAGAGAGTTGTGCGTTTTTTTCTATTGACACTCATAATGAGTGCATAGTATGAGGACTTAGCTGCTGAAATTAAATCTATATATTGTTGGAGGTGAGTGAGATACCTTTCTCTATGGACTGTAAGACCACTCTTAAGGGACGGGCCTTTTGCTTTGAGATGTCTTAGTGCAGGTGTCTATGGGGCAGAACAGTTAAAAAAGACTGCCCGGGTTTTCAGGGGGGCAAGTGTGTTCAGTAGATTATAGAGTTCAGAATTATGGTGTGCATTCAGTTCATCAGTGGTGCTGCTAAGTGGCACAGGGAGGTTTTCAATACCAGCAGAGAAAGTAGTTAGCCCATCTACAGCCTTTGCACAATGGCTTTCCTGTAATGAGTCCAAAGCATGGATCTGTTAAATAAGGTGGACCATATACAATGACAGTTTGATTTAAGCACTGTTATTGTCATCACATCAGTACAAGAACCATATGTATAAGACTATTTGTCTGAGCATACAACATCCTACAGTATCTATGAATATCTGCCATGTCCGCAGTGATACGGCCAAGGTATTTAATTTTACTTGTAAACCACAAGACAATATTAGACAGGCAAAATTTGACTTCATATGTTTGTCCTCTTTGGTCCTACAGATCATGATCTGACTCTTCGGTGCATTATACAGGTGCCAGGTCTTACTGTGCTAGACTGGCCTGCAAACTCACCTGACCTGAACCCCATAGAGAGAAATGACTTTTCAGAAGCCTGACGTTTCTGTTTATTTATTTTTTTCCCTTTTATTCCGAGACAGTGAATTTTGGGTTTTCATTATCTGTAAGCCATAATCATTAAAATTTAAAGAAATAAAGGCTTGAAAGCTTCACGCTGTGTGTCACAAGTCTATATAATATAAGGGTTTCACTTTCTGAAATGAGTGACAAAAAATACTTTTTCATGTAGTTAATTTCATGCTCCACACACCATAAGCTGAACAGATGTTAAGAAGCTACTGGAGACCAGCGGTGTTTGGACTACCTGCCAAAGCTGCCCTGGGGCAGACTGACAGAAGCGAGGCTGCCAATCTGCGCCATCGGCCCATCTGACCACCACCGTCGCTCACACTCACACCACTTTCATACTAGGCAACCTGAATTTCCCAGCTGTCTCCCGTCCAAGTACTAACCAGGCCCAGCCCTGCTCAGCTTCTGAGATGTGATGAGATCAGGCTTTGACAAGGAGGTATGGCCACACTGAAACTACTCCAGTGGATATTTCGTTTATATTTCTTTCTTCTTTTTCCCCTTTATTTATTTTGATAAGGGGAATGAACACAAGAAGAAATGTACAAGTTACATTTAATGCACTTTTCACATATTTTTTCTTTATCTTGTAAAGGAGAACATAAATTGACCAGCAGGTGACAGCAGCAGGCCAAGTTACATGTCATGTCAGATGTGGTGAGTCCACCCCACGTACACAGCAGGTGGCAGACTCTACAGCAAAAAGTTACATTCTGCACCAATAAACTTAAATGAATTACTGCAAAGTTAAGCAAATGAAATATTATGCCCAAATTATAGCCTACACAAAGGCTGTCTGAACAAAAATGCTACATATTGAGCATAGCAATTATTTTACCCTTTATTTATCTAACTAAATTGTAGGGCAGTAAATAGAACATATGCAATTATATAAATTATATAGGTCTAAAATAAATATGTAACAAAGACACTCTTACCTGATTTAATGGCCATAGAGTTGCAAAAGAGTTGTAAAAAGTGACGAAATTAATATTCTAATAATAAAGGACAAGCTGGTGTTAAATGGCTACTAAATGGCGTCTACTACTGGTGACATATCTTCATTACATAAATATTTTCGGCATATTACAATATAAATTATAATTCATTACCTTCAAAATTGTGCGTTTGGTCAAGTTATGTACATTTCTACTTATTAATTGCAAAAACTAGCGAATTTAAATGACAAAAATAAGAAATAAGTAAATTTTAATAGATCTATTATCGAGTCTCGCGCTCTACGGCAAAACCGATAGAAGTTCCGAACAACCAATCACAGAGGCGACACGCGCGTTACCCGGAAGTAGTACTTTCACAACAAAAAATTACCGGGAAAGTTCCATAGAGGGAAGGTGCTGTGGTCAGCGCTCAAAAACTGTAGATTTAGGTAGATTTTTATTCAACTTTTTCCTCGAATGCCTGTGTAATTGTATTGTTTTAGACATAATGGATGAATACGACGAAATGTTCGGGATTGAAGATGACTTTGAGGCGCAGTTCGCGGATGAGCTGGAAGTCATGGCGGAGATGGATGAGGGTGAGGAGGAGTACTGTAAACAAACTCGTGTGCTAGTTAAAAGAGTTACCATTTATGATCTATAAATGTGTCTTATGAAAAATATAGAAACATTTTCCTCTGATAACTAAATACACACTTTTTGTGTCCCTAATTTAAAATTAGAGGAGACTTCAAACCAGGTTAAACAGAAGCCAAAGCAAATGCGTGGAAGTGTCAGTTCAGATATTGCTCACCTGCTTGATGATGAAGAGCCAATCAGTAAGTAAAAACATTCTAGTTCTTGTTTTTTATGTGTTCTCTTCTATGTGCTATTATAATTAAATGTTTCTTCTAGCTCCAAAAGCAAAGCGCCAAAAGCCAGACACTGTGGTCAAGAAACTGTTTGATACAACATACACTGATGGCATCACACCTCCCTCATCTCCAGAGCAGTACACAACCTCCAGCTCCTCCAGTTTCAGGTACTGGTTACAATGAGAGAGGTTATTGTTGCTGATATAATTTTAGAGAAAGTTCTGTTAACAAGTTCTCTGTTGCATTGTAGACCCACAGCTTCTTCATTGGACATCAGTGGATTTGCTCATATCCCTGAGACTCCCATCCGCCCCGTAGTCCCGACACAAGCTTCATCTAACATCCTGAAGAGACCCCCTTTAGAGGGGGACTACGTCACTGTCACAGACACTGTAGGCACTAGAGTTTACCTGAGGCAAAAAGAGGAAGCAGAGGAAAAAGTGAGTTAAAAATATTAACATGATGCATATTTGTTTTGATATTACTCAGACATGTATTTGTGTCTTTCAGGTAGAGGAGTCCAGAATGGTGGCTGATGCCTTTGGGTCTCTGGGGCTGCTGGCAGTACCTATTCGAGAGCTCAGAGAACAGGAAGCAGAAAAGGTATAAATGTTTTTTTCAGAAACTAGATTTTGTCCTACTAAACGTCTGCTTCCTTTTAAAACATGCAGCGTCATCAGCAAATAGTGGAGGAATCCCAGCGTCTCACAGAACTGCTGACCAGGTAAGTGCTCATACAGTGTTACTACTACTGAACCGATAATAATCATCTATCACAAAGTCATAAGAACAAAAATGAAATTATGAACAATACTAGCAAAATTTAATTCTAATCTTAAAAATTAATCAGTTTGCCCCAGAGAAACTGTGGCTACGAATAATGAAAGCATTGTAACGTAATACAACTTGAGTGTCCAAAATACAAAAAGTTCTTATCATCATTATTATTACATTTCATATGGTAAACACAAACTCAATGTGCTACTGCAAATAAGTTAAAACAGAATTTAAAATCAACAAAAAAAATCAAAATCTTGTGAGAATAAATTTTGATTGTTCTTATTATGCAGAAATGTGAATGACGTGAATGGCATGTTCTTGGAGCAAGAGGACAAAGAAAATCAAGAGCCAGAGAATTCTGAAGAGGTGTGTTCTCGACTGTGGGTGGACAGATTTTCTCCGCGGCACTACACCGAACTCCTCAGTGATGATGTAAGAGAACAAATAGACTCCTATTGAAAACACATGGGTCTGTAACATCCTGCTAACATTAGTGGCTGTGGCTCTGATGCAGTTCACAAACCGCTGCTTGCTCAAATGGCTCAAATCCTGGGACACCGTTGTATTTGGACGAGAGAGAAAAGCTCGCCCAGTCCGCACCCAACAGACTTCCAGCCAGATCTCATTTAAACCCAATCAAACCAACCAGAACGCAAACCGCTTTAAATCCAAAGTGGAAATAACTGAGGAGCTGCTGGAGGCTGAGCTGGACCAGTACAAAAGACCCAAGTTTAAGGTAGACTCAGTGAACAGACGTGGTGAAAATGTTGTTTAATTTTCTGACTTAAAACATGTGGTTTGTTGTTATAGGTGGCCTTGTTATCAGGTCCTCCAGGTTTGGGCAAGACAACACTTGCACATGTTATTGCCAAACATGCTGGGTACAATGTGGTGGAAATCAATGCCAGGTAATTATTATAGCATGTGTTCTTTTTTTGCATAAGGTTGAACTTTTAAAAATAATTATATTATTATTTTTGGCACTCTACACCGTGATAACTAAAAAACTTCAGTATGGCAAAAAAAATCCTTATAAGACAAATTATAGATAGAATTATATTATTATTTTATTTAGTTCCAGCAGGCGCAAATATTTATGTCTTATAATATGTTTCTTTAGTGATGACCGCAGTGCAGAGGTCTTTCAGAAGCGCATAGACACAGCTACTCAGATGAAGTCTGTGTTGGGAGCCAACGAGAGGCCCAACTGTCTCATTATCGATGAGATCGACGGGGCACCAGCTGTAAGTTCACACAAAACCATCAAGACATTGTTGAGAAAATGAGTAGTAATGTGTGGTTGTGTGCAGGCTGCCATCAACATCCTGTTGGCCACCATAAACAGGAAGGATGCACACGGAGAAGGAGAGACGGGAAAGAAGAAGAAAAAGAAAGAGTCCATACTGCTGAGGCCCATCATTTGCATCTGTAACGACCTGTAAGCAAGAACAGCATTATGTTTTTTCTTAAAGTGCATATGACAGGTTAGACTACTTATTTCTCTAAAACATAGATACAAATACAATACAAATATATGATGGAACATAAGTGGAATTATGTAGCAAAGAAAAAAATGGTTAAATTACTCTACAAAGTATTTTTTTTTTTATGTTTTATATTGAAATCCTCAAAGTAGCCACCCTTTGTTTTGTTGACAGTGCCACAAACTCTTGGCCTTCTCTCAACAAGCTCCATGATCAAGTTACCTTAGATGTACCTTGTCAGGGTCAAAGAATGCCAACTGGCTTAAGGGCCACTTTAAAACAACAAGTTTTAGTCTATATTTTGTTTACCACATTTCTTATTCGTTCATTTTTGATGCCTTCATTGAGAATCTACAGTTTAAATAATCATGGAAATAAAAAAAACTTTAAAAATGCATCAAAATTTTTGATTGGTGGTGTAGGTGGAAGTATTCCTTTTTAGAACTCACTGCTTCCTGTATTTTCTAACCTTTTGTTTTCTACTTTTCTTCACAAACTGCCACTTGACTAGAAAACACACACAGCACACAGTTTTAAATATTCATTGATTGATTAAAATTTTTGGGGAAAGAATACATCATAAATTATATACTGCATTTAACAATCATAGAACAAAATGTGTGCTGCAGAAATATGTTTGAGTGAAAGATTGTTTTTGTTTTGTAGCTATGTTCCAGCTCTCAGACCTCTAAGGCAGCAGGCCTTCCTCCTGACTTTCCCTCAGACACAGCCCTCACGACTGACCCAAAGATTAGCAGAGGTAGGTGTTGTAGAGGTTGATTTTAATACAGCCATAAAAATTGGCTGCATTGATATCACTTCCCTTCATAAGCCAGAAGGGATTGCCAGTGTATGCAGTAGTTTACGGTCAGTCTTCTATTGACCAGTTTTTGCTATCTACGCTCACCTGCCCTTTTTCTTTTACAGATTGCAGTGCGACAGGGTATGAAGGCAGACACTGGAACTCTGATGTCTCTGTGTGAGAAGACTGACAATGACATCAGGTCATGTATTAATACTCTTCAGGTGAGTGCCTTGTGGCAAATGTGCCCTTCCACTGTTCACCTTTGTAATGATTCTTTGTCCCTGTGTATCCCTATAGTTCCTCTTTGGCCGTGGACATAAACATCTGGATTCCAGAACGATCCAGAGCATTTCAGTGGGACAGAAGGACCAGAACAAGGGACTATTTCATTTGTGGCAGGAGACATTCCAGCTTCCACGAGTAAAACGGTAATTTGTCTATTCTCAACAGAAGTTATAGAAACTTCACCGTCCCACTTGTTATTAGGGGTGTCATTTATTATGCATTAAAATACAATTAAAACCATCAGCCTGCACAAGTGAAGTCAATAAATATGAAATTAAGCAACTGTTTCATACAATGTCAAAGTCTCTAATTAGCCACCTTTAGTTTTGGATAATTATTAATTAAAGCAGCTCATAGCACAAAACAGCCACATTAGACAGGTAATTAAAAAATAGTCACTGTAGTTTAAGGGTATCAGTAATAAAAATCAATCATATTATGGCATTTGATTTGCTTAAAAAATGCTTTGTTTAAAACTGTGCATTGCAGTTTGATTGTAACATGTATTGTATTATGTGTAGAAAACGCATTGGAGAGGGTTTTGAGGAGACCCCAGGATCAGGAGGATCTGCTCAGAGGTTTCAGCACATCCTGCATCTGGCCTCTTCCAGCGGAGAATATGACAAAGCAGCACAGGTAAGTAACTACTCATACTTACTGTGAATGCAGTAATCGTGTTTGGCGAGGTCATCTCCCGAACAAATGCTGACACACGGTTCAATATGTAAGCCAATATTTAAAAAATCAGACTGGATTCATTCCCATCATTTGATCATTTGATTGATTAATATACACTGTCCTAATTCAAATAAATAAATTAAATAGATAAAAGAGTATCTCGTGTTTGTCCATCAGGGGCTGTACGATAACTACCTGGCGATGCGAGTGCGAGACCCTAACCTCCACAGTGTGTGCGAGGCCCTGGAGTGGCTGTCCTTCTCCGACAGGCTCAACCAGGTCATTCTGCACGGACAAAACTTCTCCCTCATGAGATACCTGCCCTTCCTGTCCGTCACCTTCCACTTCCTGTTCGCTCACAGTCATGTGCCGCGCCTCAGCTATCCACACAGCCAACACGAGGTACACAAGGAACTTTTAAAGATCCTATATAACATAAAATTGACTCGTGGAGGTGGAAGTTTTAAAGTTAACAGCTTTTTTTGGCCTCAGTGGAACTGAGTTACTCTGCAATACACTAGAATAACCTTAAGTTGTTGCTTTTTCAAAACATATTTTAGTTTTACCTTTTGTTCAGTTTAAATTGCTACAGAAAGTCTACAATATCTTCTGGAGCACCAAGGCGTGGAGGCGTTTCCATGAGGCTAAAACAATTGCTGTAACTTTAAAGTTTGGCCATCTCAAAGCTGAAAATTATTCACATGATTGTAGTGAAGGCAAATGTTTAAAAACACAGTGGAGCGCTTCCTGTATTACCACTCAGTGACATCACAAGATGGAACGGAGTGTTTTCAATTTTGGAGAAGAGCACAGCCTAAATATGCAGGGTTTGTAAGTTAAACGTGTGAATGAAACAAAACACAACTCTGTATGTTTTTGATGAGGAAACAACATTATAACATATATCTGAAAATGTCCATAGTATAGGCCATTTAATGTGATACAACAAATCACAAAATCCTTATAATGTTAGTGGCAAGGAATAGGTGTGTTGATTTGATGATGTTTTGCTGTGGCAAATTCATGAACCAGCCATAAATGATATTTTGTGGATTTCAATTCTGGATGTCCTGTTTTAAAATATTTGAACAAACATAAAATACTTATCTAAAAATATCTACAAATGTTGTTGTAGATTATCATTAAGTTTAAGGCATTTTTATAAATTATTATTGTGCTTTAGAAAATTGACAAGCTTCTCAATTGCAGTACATTATCTACTGACCCCAGACCTAGTGGTGGTAATCAACTTGTAGTCACAGCTGCCCTGGGGTAAACTGACAGAAGCAGGGCTGCCAATTTTTGCTATCAGGCCCTCCAACCACCATCAATCACTCATATAGGGCACGTGTGTGTGGTGCCCTGCCTAAAGACACAACAATAGTACACACTGAACTCTAGCAATAAAATGAAACCAGAATAGAACATATTTGTGTTGTGGTAAAATAAAAATATAGTCCAAAATGTCTAATCATATTTCTGGTTTGTCCTAGGCAACGTCTCGTCTCCTCGGTAGTAAAAATGCTTTGTGTACGATGCTCTCTGAAATCCCAGCATGCATCAGGACAAGGATCAGTGAGCTCAATCTTACACTGGATATTCTTTCCCTACTGCTGGAAATCATCTGCCCCAAACTACGACCGGTATGGCAAAAACGAGATAAGAAAACCAACGCTGTATTCTTCTAACCTGTATTTTGTTTATTTTGAATGCAGGTGAATCCACAGTTGTTCAGCAGCAGAGAGAAGGAGCAGCTGAAGGAGCTCATTGACACCATGCTGGCCTACAACCTCTCATACAGACAGGACAGAACGCCGGAGGGACAGTACACATACGTCCTGGAGCCGTGAGTAGTTTTTCTATCATTTTTCTATTCAAGCTCCCACAGATGAATACTGTCATGGTGTCCTTGGGCAAGACACAGACATGAGTGAATGGTTCTTTGATGTAAAGGGGTTTGAGTGCTTTGAGGGTGGAAAAACACTATATATAAAAATGTGACCATTTACCGCATATACTAATAAAATTCCAACTTGAACTAAAGAATAAATATAATTTAAAACTTCTATAAATCTATTTTTTTTTTTCAATACTCAATATGTTTTTTTTTGTTATTCATACTTTGTTTCAGTTTTATATAATCACAAATAAAACAAAATTAACACAGTTCAAATTCAAATCCAACATGCAATCATCAAACAAAAGCTGGCCTAATTGCTGGTATAGATGTCAACCATTTCTGCAAATATTCTTCAAAAACATCCACTGTAATTTCTGCTTAAAGGTTATTCTTTCCATTGTGAAGATCTTCAATATTTTGTCAATCTCATTTATAGTGGGAATTTCCTTCTTAAGCTACTTCTGCGATTTGCGCTTTTTTACCCCAACAAGTAATACTTTCATCAAATATGATTCAGTCAATATCATTTTATTATGTCCTTAATAATATTTTGGCTCTCTGTCCAGTCACCTGTTTTGAAGGTCATTGCTCAGGTCTGTGTAGTGGTTCTGTACATGCAGGCTTAGAGCGTAATCCCCTTAACACCTGGTTTGTGACAGAGCAGACAAATAAGCCAGACAGTGGGGTACAGGGAACTCCTCCACTAAACATGGACCACTGAAACAAGAAACCAACGCTATCCTAAACGCCTAAGGAACCTACCAATCCAAAGTGGATTTTTTATTTTTGGATCAAACTTTCAGACAGAGCCATGCTCTCCAGGTCCATGCGCGGCCGGGCTGAAGACGAGGAGCCCCTCACCCCAAACGAAGGCTCTTTCCTGCAGGCTCGCTGTGATGAGGTCCTATTCACGACCGACTGGTGCCTTCCCCTGGTCGTAGCACTGGTGCTGCTCGCGCTGGTCTACACCTTCCTCTACCTGCCATCACGGGCTCACCTCAATGCTACCGACTAAAGCCACAACAAGGAACCTACTCAAGAACATTCAGCTTTGGATTTCTCATAGCAAAGCACTTAAAGATCTGTCTCAAGAGGTTTTGTTGTGGGAACTTGGAATGTAAGTTAAAAGTAAGGGGCTGGGTGATGACACAAAAATAATAATAATAATATATAATTCCTCATTGATTATTATTTTTTTTTGTTTGTTTTGTTAATCATTGATATTTAAAATGAATAGTACTATTTCTTCTTGAACTCTGCTACAAACCGCATGTTTTTACGGGATTGGCTGTAGAGTTCTTAGTTAAAGACTCAAGTTGATCACTGACTATTAGAATTGACTGAGTCTCCATTTAAATGCACATCCCTAATTTCTTATGTAACTTAAAATTCAGAAGTAAAATATGGCTTTTTTGTTGATACCACAATGTTTTTGCTGATATATTTTGGTTAGAGCTTTTTTCCCTATGAGGCTTACATTTTATTCTGTTGCCTATTGCTCATGCTACGATAGTAGCAGTTTTAGTAAATATTCACATCCAGGAGCTTCAAAGCAAAAATGTTTTATTATAATCATAACATTTGGAAGAACTGTGTTGTACTGCAGCCCCTTTTTAAATTAATGGCTAAAAAAAGAATCTTTGCCTGGCACATCCAGAATATCTCTCAGCTTTGAGCTTTGATTTCCTTGCAAATTCCTTCTAGGGCTTGGCAATTAAACAAAATCATGTTAAAATCAAATAGTTGCAATTAGAAGATAAAGGCTGAGATAAAACTCAGCACCTGCTAACCCTCTAGATTAGACCTCTATAGAAATGTTCAAAAAGGCATATGATTCCTGTTGAGCGTAATTATTTCTTCATTGGTCATCTCTCATTAATGCTCCTAAACATTAACTTTTCAAAATGTAGTTGCCAGTTCTTCAAAATTCAAACCTTTTGGTGCACAGGACACCAGTGGGTCATAAATGGTGATTTAGACCCTATATACTCATTTGGTCTTTCAGTTACTGTCAGATGTTAAATATTTTCTCATCAGTCAGCAAAAAGGCTTCATTCAACTGGTGCATAGCTGTCTAATAGTCTCTGCTGTTGAGAGTTTTTCCTCCCACGGTTCTCCCACAGTGGTGCTTCTCCCACAGTGACAGTTGGTTTCTAATCTGTGATACTGTACACCCTGTGCAGTGAAAGCATTGAACCTCAGAGCCAGAGTATGATGAGTTACTGATAGAGCTCAGTACTAAGAGGATTAAGGTTTCAGACAATGACACATTCCAGCTTTCATTCACGTGAGCCTTTAACCCCAGGAGTGAGAGCTGGCGTTGTCTGTTTTCAAATTGTGTTCACTGTCTATTTTTAGATTTTAAGATGCACTTTAGGACTACACGTTGTCCTGAGACATTTGTTCTGATTGATTCTCTGATCAATATTGAAACAAAGGCTTTATCAGGTTATTGCCCAAGGCCTTTTAAGCCCTTGGGTCAGTACTGAGCTGTGGAGTTGATGCTGGTTCTTATAGTTAAAGTGTCATACAGGGATGCTTATCATGAAGAATGCATATTATAATGTGTTCAGATACTAATTGATACTTGAGTATCTAGTTTTGATACTAGTTTATTTGGTCACGTATTGATACTGAAGTCACAATCACAGCACAGAAATAAACCTTTCCTGAATAGTTTTAGAATGATCTTGAGCTGAATCAGAACAAGGACAAAACCACATAGACTAGTATACGCCCATGGACCTCTATGGAACACATCTGTGTGATCCGTCAGTCATCCAGGTATAAGACCAGATGGTATTATAAAAGAAAGTACTATAATTAATGTTGAAAATCATAGTCTATTGTCTAAATAGTCTATTGTCTAAATAAAGAGTGTTTTTTATTATGATTGGTATCTATCGATATGACATATTGAGTATTCCTTAGTCTCAAAGTCTTTGTTTGAAATTTTAGTATTGTGAGAACACTTATACTTGTACTTCTACTATACTTGTATTTGTTCAACTTTTTATCAAGCTTCAATATTTTGTTTTTGTCTATTACGATCTGAGTGGCTTTTTTGACAACACTACATTAAGCAAAAGCAAAAATAACCTCTTTCACGTACAATCTCTAAAGGGCCAATGTTAAATAGTGTGCATCCTATATCGTGACTGTGTGTGTGTGTGCAGACGTGTGGAGGACGTGGTGAAGTTCCCCGGCCTGCCTCCCCGTCGACAGCTCACGTACCAGGCCAAGCAGACAGTGAGCAGGGAGATGGAGCAGGAGAAGATGAGGAGGGCTGAGCATCTGCTGCAGACGAGGAACCCAGCGCTGGTGAGAGTCTGAATATTACTACTACTTCCGTATTCACTTATTGTGCAATATGGTGTATATATTTACATTTTTTTTAATATATTTGCTTATAGTTAGTTTAGAAACGTGGGGAAAGCATTGTTATTAGAGGTCCTTTTCCTGATTTCAAACCACAAGTCGCAAACATGCTATAAACTAAACTTTGGGACTCTCTACCTGCTCACATACTATCACCGGACTGTACACCTTTAAAAAACAAATTAAGTCCTGGCTCCTGCAACAGCAGCAGTGTCACTACGTGTAAATTGTGTGTGTGAAAAAGAGAGCGAGAATGGGAGGGCAGGCGAGAGAGGGGGATGAGAGAGTGAAAACTGAGTGTGTATCTTTGTGATATTTTGATATTTGATGACATGACTTTGGGTCAGATATATTGACATATGTAATAGTTTTGAGAGCTTTTGCCACACCTCCTCTTTAGTCAACTAATTGATCAGCAGGACATTTCTTTAGTCAACCAAGAAGCTACAAACAAGCTACAGCCCTAAAATTTATGCATGTTTTTTTGTTTACAGAAAGAGAAAGAGCAGGAGAAAAAGACTCCCCAAACAACAAAGAATCATCAGCAGAGACTGGAAAACATCGTCAAACAGACCACAGTGGAGACCAGGGTAAGATACTGACTACTACATTCAACAGCTCAATAGCAGTATAATGGCCATTGCACAACGTGGAAGTAATGATCTATATGTTCTAATTGATTTGCTATAAAAATGTACTACCCTTTTATTCTTGGTGAATAGTGATTGAGGGAAATATATGAGAAATGTTGTTATCTACGTATATTCAGTTTGTTGTTTCTTTTTACATTACTCATTAATTTTGCTCAGTACACAGTCAGGATAGTACTTTGTTCAGGCCTGTACCTGATTTGATTTTATTCATGACAACATAAATGCTCTTTACATCACGTTTTAAGAAAGAAATTGTAAATTATAATCTATTCATTTTATGTAGCATTCAGGTATTAACTAAAACCAAGGCAACTGACATCCAATTAATCCAAATGTTACTAAAATTCATCTTACTAAGAATCGTGGGAAACAACTTTCCGACACTATCCCAGACACCTGATTCTCGGTCATGGTGCATTTTCAAGAGTTGCCAAATTACAAATCGTACATGGCCTTTTAAATACATGAAATAAAATGTAGTAGAAATGTCTTACCTCTAGATGGAGCCACAGAGGAGAAGCTCTTCTGTTGCTGATTGACAGGTGTCTAAAAAGTAGAACATGAAGAACAGTGGAGGTCCTCCAGAGAGGCAAATGAGGACAGTGACGCTCCAGGCCACAAACCAGGCTAATCACTATGTGCTTTTGTGAATTTGTCAGACTTTCTTTGGAACTAACCTGGTTTTAGGAAGCGTTTCAGAACAATCGGTTTGTCTTAAATGCATGATGTCTGTTTTTTTGTCCTACAGCCAGAGGTGGACTTCTTCGGCCGAGCAGTGGCCCCCAAACCGGAGAAAAAGAAGTCACCCTCAGACTCGGGTATGATGGATCTGACTGATTTTAAAAGAGAAAATATTGATCATCTTTGCTCAAATACGTGGCACTCTTAAAAACCTATACAACAACATAATAGACAACAATTGTAGCTCTTTAAATAACATTCCAACATTCTATAGTCCTGGAGGGTTTTATTGACACGGGAAGGTTGAAATATTGTTGTCACTAATATAAATGATGCAGTTGAACATTTGAAGTAGAAATCTGTTAAAATATCCTGGAGTACGTCCACAGCATCACCATGTTTGGTTCGTTTGGGGCTTTTCATCCTGGCTTCGTGACTGGTCATCCAGTTTCTCAAGCCCAAGGGTAGCAGTTAGATAGATTTTTGTGAGTTTGTGAACTCGTGTATATTACGGGAATTCATCTTTCTGTGCAAGGTGTATTTTTACTAAAATGAATAACTGAAACAGGAATTCTTGTTCCTGCCTAAAATGCATCAAAATATAATTGGCTCCATTATGGATTTAATCTTGTGTTCTCTGTCGTATATAGTGACACATAGAACACATGTATACTCATTCACATCAGTGTTGACGCTGCTGATGGAGCAGGGAGCCATGCCCTAAGGTACAGGAGGTCAACACTGTGTTATGTAACAGGGCTGAGCTAAAGGACAAGTTCATCTAATGTACACACTACCACCTGCTGACTCTGTACCACTGAGGGATACCTGTTGCTTTTCTCATTAGATATTAAAAGCTTTTTCATAGGTAATGAAATTAGTTGTAAACGCACAATATTTGTATTGTCTATATTATGCCAAATTGACTTGAATGGTCTACAGTTTTGCATATTTAGTCTCCTGCTCAAAATACTACCAGTGTACTAATACTTGGAGCTCCCTCATGTTTTTAGTCAGCCAAACGAACTCAAACCCAAACTTTACTGTTTAATCGGACACTGTGTTTAGTTTGTTACAAACTGCATTCTTTATAACTGCGTCAGAGATGTAGTCTTCTCTGCTCGAAAAACCAAGGCAAAGGTGTTGAAAGTATTTTAAGTGTCTTTGAGTGTCCAGAAAAGCGCTATATAAAACTGATGCATTATTTTTTGTTATTATTTTTAAAAGTCTGAGAATAAACCCAAAATGGCCTATATGAGGTTTATAAAAGACTGTTATGTGGTGATTGACATGGTTGGCTATGGGCCTCTGAATATTCTTCGTAGATGCTTACTTGGTGTAACTACTTGAAGAAAACATATTTGTACGTTGAAAAATCATGACTATACCCTCTACCTTTACAAACAATTTAAAATGAATTTAAAAGCAGAAAAACTTTGTTATAATATAGTTTATATTATATATCGTTAGTGTATATAGAAATATGTTCTAATGTTTCCTCATCACAAACAGACCTGGAGTTGTTTTGTTTCATTCACACATGTTTAACACACAAACTCTGCAGTTCTTCTCTCAAACAGAAAACACTCAGTTACACCTTGTGATGTGCCGTGTGGTACAGGTACATACAGGAAGTGCTCCGTTATGATTTTAAACTCAATACACCTTCACTGAAATCTTTTAGATAGTTTGCACCTTGCAATTGTCAGTTTTTACTGAAGGTAGAAAGTAGCTCTTAACTTGAAAATCACTACATGACATCAAAGTGGAACAGAGTTTTCAACTTTGGAGATATAGACAGACTAATAATAAAGGAAACAAAACAGTCCAGGTATGTTCTTGCTGAGGTGACAACATTCTAACTTGGCTTAAAACTCACAAGAATTAATTTTGTGTATAATATAGGACCTTTGAAGTGTATTTTGCTAATGTACAGTACAATTGATTTCCTTTATTAGGAGAGAAGAGTGTGGTGGAGGCCATGGGAACCGCCGTGGGAAACAGCGACGTGTGGTTCCGATTCAATGAAGGCATGTCCAACGCGGTCAGGAGAAACGTGTACATCCGAGAACTACTCTAACCACCCTCCCTTGGTACTACTACTACTACCAAATGTACTGTATTTTTGTACAAACATACCAATCCATGTATACCAGTTAAATTCAAAACAGTCTTTATTATGATCGACAGTGTAAAGAACCAATAAAAACGTGACGAGTTCTCCGCAGTCCTTCACACCAGGCCCCTTAAAAGCTACTCAGTGCTGCAGGACATCCACACATAAATAAAAGCATTCACAGTCTAATAAATAAATAGCTGAAAAGATAATCCTAGTGTTTTTCCTTTTTAGTGCATGATTGTATAGTTCCTATTGTGCATATGTGCGCGGTGTTTGGTGCTCCATCAGAGGATCACGCATTTGCCCTTCTCCACCCACGGGTTAGCTCGCATCAGCTCCGGGTTCAAGAAGGGGTCCTCACACACACAACCTTCAATCCACTTCACCAGCCTGGGGGACAAAAAAGAGGAAAATGTGAGTTAAAAAAAGAGTCATAATTTACATATAGCAGTACAGAGAGTTGTACTTTTCTAGCAGCATACTTTTACTCCTACTTGAGTAATATTTTTATTGAAGAAACAGTACTCTTGAGAAAGTTTTTTGGTTACTCTTCCTGCAAGCTTTATGTTGACGATATGAAATGATTTGAACATTTGTGTTTCTTGCGCCACTCCTGCAGATATGATTTAGTTGGTCTATTTTTTGTGTCCTTTGAAAACACCAGATTTTTTGCATTATTTAATGTTTTGTCCTACAAATTACATTAACTTTAAAGTATAAATCAGATGACACGTACTAACAGTTACCCTTAAAGTTACTCTTGTTTGAGTAGTAGATTTCCCAAAGAGTTTCTACTCTTACTTCCATCATTTCATGAACTTGGAGATGGAAATTAGGGCTGCGCGCTATGAGAAATAGATATATAATATTTGATTATTATATTATATTATTATTATTGACTATGTGTTGTGTTGTATTGCAATACAAATTACTGTGATGTTTTAATCTACTTTTTGGCACAGTAAATTTAGTAAGAAAAAAAAATCAAGTTGTAGGTTTACCAAAGTATAGCTGACTGGGCCTTAGCTTGAGCTTGATATGTGTATAAATTTAACAAATTAATAAAATTAATGCCCAAACTTATAACAAAACAGTTGATTGTGGTTTAATAAAAGCCTGAGAATGTCCACACAAATAGTTACAAAGAATTTAATCCACAAAACGTTAAAAAATGAAAAATGTAAGGGAAAATCAGGCCACCTTGCAATAGCCACTGCTAGTTCCCTGACCTGGTGCAGGATCATCCCGTACTCCATTGTACTCATCTAAAGATAATTCTATATCAGTAAAATGTATCACTTGCACCTTTAATTACATTTCTATTCACTTTTAGGCCCTAGAACTATTTATACAAAAATGATAGTATTGCAGTTATCATATTTTTGCAATTTTGCCTTCATGTTTTGTGCAAGACTTTAATCTTATTCCTTTTAAGGGGACATTTTGACACATCTCATGGTTTTCTAAAATATGGTCATCAAAATCATAAAAATACATGGTGGTTTTTAGATTCCAGATGTGGTCAGATATTTCATGGCAAAGTTGAACCTGATCATTTCTATTACTGACTAGACCCAAGAACTCACTGTATTACAACAAAAATCTGCATTTGAACTAAACCTATTTTAGTTTCCCCCGATGTTTATTAAAAATGATTGGCCTATATATAGAATGTTGTGAAGATATGCAAAATTACAATATCAGGTATTGGGACAGTAATGATTACTGGTAAACTAAAACTGTTAAAAGAAGTGAATGACAGATATTTTCCTAAATTTCCTCAAGTTCTTAAATTTCAATAATTCTGCACTTTGTGTGTAGATTGTAAAATTATACAAAATTGTCTACAATACTTCAACCTGAATCTCATATATTACACATATAAAGGCACAAATACATTTTATGAAGGACTAAATGATCACAAACATTGAGAATTTTGTCGCTTAAATAAAATCATTAAAAAGCGGTTTGTTCAGTATGCCAATAATACTCAATACACAATCTTGGTGTAGCAGTTTTCAGGTGAAGATACTGAGACTGGACGATTATTCTCCACTTTGTTAACGCCACAAACCCTGAACTGACCGGTTCAAATCAATGCACCATCGCTGCCAAATGTCTGAGTGTGTATTGATTTGTTGTACTCACTCGGTGACAGTTATAGAAGACTTCTCTCGATTGATGGCGAGCTGATACTGAAGGCTCTCCACTTCTCTCCTCATCTGTGGCACGTCCATCTCCTCCATGATGCTAAACCCCAAACGCACAAAGGATCAGTATTCAAGCTAACTTAATTGTGCTTTTGTAATTTTGTAGATTGCATTTCGGATATATATATATATTTTTTTCCTTTTTATGCTCTTTTTTTCCATGGTTAAAATTTGGTTGTACCCAAAGAATGCCTATATTACGCAAAATATATTATATTACAAAAAAACTAATATTGTATTTCAAAAACCTGACTTGAGTTGTGTTTTGTTTCACACCTTTGAGTAATCCTTTATTATTAGTCTGTCTCTAAAGCTCAAAATGCTCTGTTCCACACTGTGATGTCATCACGCTACCTTTGGCTACCTTTTAAATTTTGTTCTGTAGAGATTGGCAATTCTGGGATTGAAATTACCTAAATGATTCCAGTGAAAGTGTATGGAGTTTAAAAAAAGAGAGGAGCACTTCCTGTATTACCACATGTCATCACAAGGTGGGACAGAGTGTTTTTAGTTTGAGAGAAGAACTCAGCCTAAATATGCATCATTTGTAAATTAAACAAAACACAACTCTGGGTATGTTTTTGATGGGGAAGCAATATTATAACAGATTAAATCAGTACATTAATATGGGCCTTTTAACTTGCACTCTAGTGTAAGGGGTGTCCAAATCTTTTCACAATTCACTTACTGAAACATGAGATGAGGGCCACAGTTCTTACCAGTCAGTACACTGAGTGAGTCAGATGAATGCATTCAGCATGACGGCACCAAACACCTTTGAATAAGGCTTAAGAACATGAATTATTGTTGTATTACCATTCAATGTTTGTTAGTGAGAGTTTGATGGTATAAACACTTAAACTACTGCCAATGATCATTTGGGGCAATACAACAGAGGCTTGAGGGCCAACAGAAATCAGTGTGAAGGCGGCATTTGATTGGACACCCCTGCTCCAGTTGCTATGGTTCCACTGCAAGCAAATTAGAGCGCTATTTTTGTCACTGCTCTTTGCTGGGATTCCTGTTTTTAAATAACCTAGTAGATGTGCATTTGAATATCACCTACATTGTATTTTAGAAGGGACATTTGGTGGGGCATGCATTTATATTTATGTGCTGTGGTATAAATAATGGATGAACTTTTTTTTTCCAGTTCACTTACAAGAACTATTATTGTATTGACATGCTCTAGGCCTGATCTGTGCGCCTCCTACAATGCAAATGAGGTCACGACTACCTGCAGTTTCAAATGCAGTTTACATTTTGCAAAGCAAAACGGGCTTGTTTTTCCCCCTAAAAAATGTTGTAGTAAATATCTTTCTATGACTTTAATCACTTCTTTTATGATTTTTTCCCTTTGTATGTCAAATCTAGAAGCTAAATCCAGACAGTTTGACTGCTTTGTTGTTCAATATAGATTGCAAGGTGACAGATAGCAATTAACTGATGAAATTGTGGCATTTTAATTAGCTGCTTCAGAAGATTGTAAGAATTCATTGATAAGAATGTAGGCCTACACATCCAGAGTCTTTTGCACTTACCATAATCTGTATTAGGCCTACTTCATATTCTCCATCTTCCCAATGTGCCTTAAGTGAACTGCCCCGCCCTGATCCATCAAAAGCCCATTAGTGTGGAGTAGGTAGCTCCCCACTGGGGTCTCACCAGCACGCACGGAGCACTCCGGCCCTGCGTACTGGAAGCACCCCTCCCCCGCACCAGAGCAGCCTCTCATCGCTCTAATGGCTCTAAGTAGGTCGACTGCCTGCATCCCTCCTCCACCACCATCCTCCACTATCCAGCATCCATTCTCCGGTCCAGCTGCGCCCAGATGTTCCCCCAAAACCATCTTAAACCGTCTCCTTACGCCCCACTCCTGTGCGCAACATTCAAACTGGCTATGATCAAGCTAACACGCCGGTTTGTGCGTTTATACCGGGTATTTTTAGATCATTTTCGTGAGTACAAATGGTAAACAAGATGCTATTTCTGGCAACACATTCAAAACCGAGAAGTAAAAGCTTCATAAAGGTAGTAATCTGTCTTACCTTAGAAGCTAAGGGTAAAGCGGGGTGCTGGGAGTCGCTAGCCGGTGGTGCGCAGCTGGTCTGGTGCGTTTGGAGCGAGGAGCGGCGCAGTGGTTCCCCGGCGGATGAAGTCACGAAGTCGGCTACAGACAGTGGTGGATGTCCGGCGGCAGGGCACTCCCCTCTGCTGGCGACAGGAGGCGGAGACACGCGGGCAGGCTCCTGCTTTGACTGTCAAACGGCCGTGGTGGATAATTGTCATTCACCTGTGCGTAAAAAAGTGCGCACGGAGAGAAAGTCACGCAAATAAGGACGGCTCCGCAGGGAAAACAGCCAATTTCCCTGTCAAATAAAAAGGGCGCGTCCGTGAAGACTGAATACATGATTAGTGCACTATTGTGGTCCGTCTAATTGTGACTATCAAAGTAGAAGGGGTTTTGCAGAGGTGTCGCCCGCCTCAATTTCTTCTTTGCAGAATAGGACATTTTCAATGAAATATTTGCTTAAAAATCTTTTTTTCTTGTAAATGAATCTTAAATATTTAAGTGTAAGAGTGAAAAGGTACCTATAGGTTGGACATAGTAAGTATAATTGATAAAATGATAAAGTTGCTTTCACATTGTGGAAAAGTATTATAGACAGTCCACAATAAAAAAAAAAAAGTAAAATTTGTAAGATAGCCACACCAAAATAATTCGATTACACTTGCATCTTATTTGGCAAAACTGTGTCTAGGCCAAACATTCATGACATTTTAGAAAATGTACTAAATTCCAAGTTTTCTTTCAATGTACACAACATTTGCAGGATGGACGATTTTAGGCAACAAAGACTACAAACATTTCCTTAATTTTTTTTTTTTTTTTATTAAAAACTTCAATCTGTGACAGAACATTTCCTAGTTCCAACTTGTCCACAATCCTCTTTTCATTAACCCAGTGAGGTCGTGTGAGCATCTGTTGTGGAAACCTAAAAACAAACCACATATTAGACCAGCAAATAATGTACGTGGTTGAAAACATTTGCTTTGAATTTTCAGAAACAGGGTAGAATCAGGAGCCTGTACAGCTCTCATATGAGGTGTCAGAAATATTTAAGCGTTTCATCACTAGATGTGCTCGAAATACAATACAAATACAATCATACTGCATCTTACCTTCACACTTTATTGTTTTTGCTCCACTTCCAAAGTAAAACCTACAATAAGATATACATTTTAAAACGTGTAATGGCAAGAACAAAACAGAATTTTAATTTCTAAAAGCCTCAGAACTAAAGCAGTGGAATCAAAAGCTGTGAGCAGCTTTCATACGAGGTGTCAGAAAATTAAAGAAAATCATCACTGGCTAATGAGATTTACAGATTACAATTTAGGAAACTCACCGGCGACCCCTCGTGGAATTTAGTTGGAAGTATTCTCTGCTGTCAGTTCACACGATGGGTCAATGCTCCCTTAACTGTTGGGAAAAAAAAAGAATTATTAATGAATTATGAATTAATTACCTATATTCACACAGGACACTTATCAGGATTTAAAAAAAAAAAAATCTATATAATCCAATCCAAAAAATGGCTCCCCAGACCACGTGCCTCAGTCTTCTCGGTCAGAATCATGAGCAGTGTTTAGCTCTCATATGAGGTGTCAGAAAATGTATAGTTTTTCATCAAAGGCAAAAAGTAGAACCCAAAAAACTACACTCAAATATCTTACCTTTTAGTTCCAACAAGGAGACTCCATGCGTTTTGGATTACGGATTTTCCTTCACGCGGAACCTAGTCCAAAAAAAGACATAAAAAATTATGAATAATATTATTAAATTTACTCAGAATCTTGAAAAATCATTAAGGAATAGAAAAACATACCTTCTTGGTTCTTGCAGCCACGTGTTGCTCCAGCGTGCGTTCAGCTGTCCTCATCCATTTTCTAAAACGGCTTTTGTTGCGTAAATCTCGATAAAATGTTCACAGCCAAAGTTTACCACCTGCATCTGCAACATTCCGCCAACACTATTTCCTCTGATCATGTTGGAACAGCAGTTTTCAGTGTTGTTTCCAGATGGAGAAGAAAAGTGAATGAAAGTATCTTCTGCTGTGTGGGAGGGCCATAGTGAGCGCTGGAGGAAGTTCACAAAGCAGTGCCTAAATTTCACACCGCCCTCTATTGGACCGGAGAAGTAAATACGTTTCTTCACTTTATTCTTAACCAAACGTAAAATATAAACCATGTAGAAAAAAACTAACTCTTTACATGGGTGGCTATGACTGTGGTTCTTCTTCCTAAAGATTATGGCATGAGTCAAATTTATTTAATCTAGAAATCACGACTGAAATTAGTATCATATATTACACTGATTCTGTAAGAGGGCTATAGAATATAAGACCTAAATATGTGTATGGTAGGACTGTGTGGAAAAGTGCATTAAAGGACCTATAGTACACTATTTCTGATCTGTTATAATGTTGTGTCCTCATCAAAAACAGACCTGGACTCGTGTTTTGTTTCACTGACACACAAACCCTGCATATTTAGGCTGAGTTCTTCTCTCAAATAGAAAACACCTTGTGATGTCATGTGTCCCCAAGACAACATCATGTGCAAACAGCACAGATGAGATCATGTGGTGACTCAGTTTCCTGAAATGATCCGTTGTGACACTTCTCAGTTTCATATATTTTTTATTCATGTGTAAACAAATATAGATATCATTCAGACTGCACATGTACACACACCTTTTCATTTTTATGCAGAGAAAACATATCTTGAAAAAAACAAACAAACAAGTCACTCAAACCTTGAGAATATATGCAGAAATACGAGTAGCCTCACACAATATAATAATAATAATAATAATAAGAAGAAGAAGAAGAAGAAGAAGAAGAAGAGGAACAAGAAGGAGAACAAGAAGAATTAAATAAAAATAAAAATATAAAAAAAAAAGTGGTGTGGGGTTGGCTTAGACTGTTTCAAAAAAAGTCAATAAATGGTTGGCACTTTCTAAAAAATTTGTTTATGTTACCTTTCTTGGAGAACCTAATTTTAAATAAATAAATGCCATAACCTGTAGCTGTAAAGTTGACTAGCAAGGGAAATGTTCCGAGAGACCGAAAATAGCCACATACAAAGAAACATTAATTGTTTTTGACAGCATGTGGCCAAAGTATCAAAATAAACCCGCCAAAAGGTCGTCAGGGCTGGGCAGAAAAAGAACATATTTGTGAGATTACAAGGTGATCCCCCACATCTGTCACAAACATCCACCACAGAGGGAAAAAGCTGCACTAGTCTTGTTTTTGAAAAATTACATCTAAACAGAACTTTAAACTGTATCAAAGTCAAACGGGCACAAATGGTACTCTTATGAATAAGTTGCAATGTGGAGTTCCACCAGTGTCCATCAAATACTAGTCCCAACTCATGCTCCCGGGCTTCTTTTGTTTAAGTGGTCAAATAACCATCATAAGATTGAATAGTGCTATAGATTTTTGAAATGAGTGACCTATGTGAGTAAAACAAAACATCTTTATAGAAATCTTCAAAACATTTCAATCCTTTATCATGTCAGATGGTAAAAACTGGATCCGGAAATGTAGGTTTGAACACATGGATTTTCAGCAGTGGGGTCAGAACAATGGGATCAGTAAATTTAAATTGCTTTCTAAACTGAGATCATATCCTGAGAGTAGAAATTACCACAGGCAGGTAAGGCCAGAGGGGCTGACAGAGACCAAGCCAGTTAATAAAGCTGAAAGAGATGATGAGGGGCATGACTGCGCCTCCGACTGACTCCAGGGCAATTGACCAGTATACAATGTTCACTGCCCAATAGTAAAACTGAACATTTGGCAAGGAGAGGCCATCAAATGTACAATTCTGAAGTATTTTTTGCATAACTCTAATTTTTTTGCCGTTCCACAAAAAAATGACATTGTGGTATCAATTACTTTGAAAAAAACTTTAGAACAAACAACAAAAATAGGTACTTTGGTAGTAGTACTAATGGTATTAATTCTCCAAGTCAAGCAGAGAGGGAGGGAAGCCCACCTTTGAAAATCTGCCTTAATCTCAGCCAACAGGGGTGAAAAATTTGCAGAGTGAGGAGATTTGTAGGATCTAGTTAAATATTTAAACCCAGGGGGCTAAATTTAAAAGGAATGTCCGATGGAGAAAGTTGCATTGCTGATTCATTAACAGGAAAGCATTCACTCTTTGAGACATTAACTTTATACCCTGGAATGAAAGAATATTAGGGAGCACAGCTTTAGGATCTGTGACATACAGTAGCAGATCATCAGCGTAAAGAGAAAACTTAAATTCTCTATGCAGCCGTGTGATGCCTGTAAACACTAATAGAGGCTTAGGAGAACACTAACAGAGGCCTGCCTCAGTGTAGAAGGGAGGAAGCCACATGATAAAGATTAAACATAAACAGAATGCAGTAGTTTGGTGTAAAACGCCTTAATGAATTTGACCAGAAATCCGTCTGGACCTGGCACTTTATTACACTGCATATTATTTAAAGCCAAGGTCAGTTCTTGGGCTGTGAGTTCTGAATCTAGTTCAGTAACTGACTCCGGGCTTACGGTTTGAAAGTCAAGGCCATCTAAGAAGGCGGACATGTCTGTCACATCTGAAGAGAGTTCAGGACTATATAAGGACTCATAAAAAGAGGAAAAAACGGAATTAATAAGCCTTTAATAATAATAATTTATAATTTAATAAGCCTAACCTCCTCCACCAGGACTCCTGAGCTATCCTTAATGCGAGGTATTAACCTGCACAGCTGATGAGTAATCTTCCTGTCTTATCTCCATATTCATAGTATTTGGAACGGGAGTGCAGTAGTAGATGCTCTGCCTCATTGGTTGTAATACCTGACACTTTGCTAGATCAACAGGGTGGGCCTCTGGAAGATGTTGGTCTATAGATTTTATGTCAGCTGACAGTTTCTGAATTTTTGACACCTGTATTTTTTCACATACGCAGATTATAAAATTATCTTTCCCCGCAAATAGACTTTTAAAGATTCACACAAAATTGCATTTGAGACAGGCTCCGACTCCGAAAGTCCGAAAATCATCAATTGCATCTGTAATCAATCTACAAAAATTATCATCTGATAAAAGTGAAGTATTAAATCTCCATTGTGAGGAGTACTGGAGTCCAGGTAAAATTTGAATATCTAAGGACACCGGTGAATGATCCAAGACAATTGGTGGTATGGAATCTATAAAGTAATATTCTATACGGGAAAAAGTCTGGTATGATATATGAGTAGAAAGAATACTGCTTACCAGTAGGATTATGAAATCTCCAAGGGTCAACATAACCTCCACTGGACATAAAAGCGCTGAAGGTCTTAGCCATTTGAGAGTGAGCAGATCCTGTTTTACAGCAATCTAACTGAGGAATGACGGTACAATTTAAGTCCCTGCCAAAAATCAAAAAGTGCTCATTAAGCAAAGGCAGATTTTCAAACAACTTATTCATGAATTTTGGATTATCAAAATTTGGTGCATAAACAGGACAGGAGTGAAATATAGTGCCTGAGACAATCAAATATCTGCCATCCCTGTCAGTAATGCTCCTGGTCAGTGTAAATGGAACTGATTTACCAATCAGAATGGAAACCCCTCTGGCCTTAGAGTTGAAGCTAGAGTGGAACACATCAGCCACCCAAGGACATCTCAGTCTGACCTGATCATTGGTTCTCATGTGGTCTCCTGTAGGAAGACAATGTCAGGTTTTAAACGTTATAAATGAGAGAACACTCTAGATCTCTTAACAGCACTCCCCAAACCTTTAATTATGTTTATAATGTATAATAATGTTTAATTATTTGTTAATGTTGCAACACTTCTATGTAATCATGTTTATGCTCCAGACCATAGGGACTAAACCAGAAATAAACCAAAGCAAAATCAACTAAAACAGTACCAGAAATCAACTTGACTGTTTGTATCCCATGGATTTTCAGTATCAGGACTTAACCAAGGCCTAACCAGAACTACCAGGTATAAATAAAAAATTAGACAGTACTAAACCAGAACCAAACCAGGACTAAACCAGAACTAAAGCACCATTTCAACCTCCCTATCCTCTGCATAACTACACCTCTGTCATGTTGTGTACATGTAGCTGTAAAATGCATCCTGAGTAAATATTGTTCATGTTTTGGTCGGGTGAACTCTCTGAAACGCAAAACTTAAATAAATAATTTGAACAAACTTAAGAATCATGATCATCAGAATCGTGTTACTTTTACACCAATTAAAATTGTGTAAACAAAGATGAAATTTCAGCCTTCGTTTGCTTTAAAAAAAGAATTCAACCAAGAACGCCATCACAGAGCTGCAAGAACAGGTGAGGCACTGGGTTAGACCTGGTTCAGTCCTGCGTTAGACCTGGTTTAGTCCTGAGTTTTAGTAGTCTTTGTTTACTCCATACACACACGTTTTCTTCTTGGTTTTGTTCTGGTAAGTCCTGGTTTGGGTCTGGCTTAGTTCTGGTTTAGTCCTGATTTAAAACTGGTTTGGAGGCCTTAGCCTGTTGAACATTTCCTACTTATCTCTAGGTTTATCTCAGTTTCAACTTGGGAGCGAAAACAGCAGGACCATGAAGCTCCACCTCCTCACACTCGTCCTGATGATGTTACTCCTGGTAAGACGCTTCCCAGAGATTTTTACTGAATCTGTTGTAACCCTGTACTCTTACTGTACTCTTACGGTCTCTGCAGATGGGCACATGGGCACAGGATGGTACAGACCAGGAGGGCACAGACCTGCAGGGCACTGCTCAGACCAACTCCACCCTCGCTGCAGATGAAGAAAGCATCAGTGAAACCATCGCCAAAGCCAACCGGAAAATCTGTACATCCTGGGGAGTATTTGAAATAGTAGTGGTAGCAGCAGTAGTAGTAACAGTAACAGTTGTAGTAGTAGTGGTGATAGTGGTCGCAGTAAAAGTCATTTGTACTTCCAGAGTCTCATCTGATGGAGGGTGACAAACAAAATATTCAGAGAAACGATGTCTTGTGCCGTAATTGTAAATGGCCCAAATCCAGGTCAAAGGTCATGATCCGGTATCGTTTCGACCGCAGCTACAGTGAGTCCTGTTCAGATCCTGGTGTAGAGCCACTTTAGTCTGGTTGAGATCCTCAGACCTGGTCTTTTGTAGGTTCCTCTCAGAAGAGTCTGATCCGCTCGGCCATGAAGACCATCGAGTCTCAGACCTGTGTCAGGTTCAAGAAGATCTCATGGTTCACGAGTTTATTTAGACACCACCTATACATCTTCTCTGGAAACGGGTAAGTACACAGAGTACACACAAGTACTACAGTAAGTACTACACAAGTACTGTATCAATTGGACAACTTCAACAACCAAAGTGTTCATTCCTCCTGACCTGGTCAGATCTCTTTAGCTAAGCAGGGCTGGGCCTGGTCAGTACTTGGATGGGAGACCACAGGGGGCACATTCAGGCTAACGTTTAGCACGATTGATGTAGTTTGGGTAAATGACTCACTCTGGGTAAAGATACATATTTGTACATGTGTTCTCAGGTGCTGGTCGAACACTGGGAGGAAGCGAGTACGAGAACATCATATCAGATAAGACTTTAACAATAAAACTGGACAGCAGTGGCTCAGTTAGTACAGCGCTCAGCCTCTGATCTGAAGGTTAATGGTTCGAATCCTGCTATCTCAACATAAACATTATTGGTCATATCCACTGACCTACAGGTTGGTAGTGTAATTCCAGCTCCCTCAGAAGAATACTTGTGTTCTTGGGCAAGACACTTAACCCACCAGCTTCAAGTATTTGTCTGAATGTTCTGCCTTTTCATGAGCTGGTTGAATCTGTACAGTAGTTTTCAGTTTGCCTCTGTGATGGAAATGTGTATTAATGTTGTGAAGAAAAAGTTCTTTTCATATGTCGTTGTGTAAATGCATGTGATACGTGTCAATGAGACCCAGAGCAGGCATTAACATGAGCAGAAGCTAAGCATCCTTTAGTACTGTATTGTTTTACCTGTGTAAAAGAGAAACTCATGTCTGTGAAACACAAGTCACTCTGCTTTGATATGTATATAACTATACTAGTATAAATATTCAAAGCTCAGATGTTCTGTAGGGAGAGGTTCAGGGATAGATTTGTTTGTGACACTGGGAGGATGGCAGTCTAGAACCAGGGCAGGCCTAGGCCGTGTCCTGTTGTAAATGATTTAATTATTCTCAAGAGAAATATGTTTTTTCCACAAAAACTCTCTCTCTCCTCAGATAAAACACACAACTTTGTAAAGCACAAGACCAACAACCTGTACACGCCCTGTGACTTCAACTCCATCATGCAGTACCACAAGTGAGTACTATTACTACTACAACTACAACTACAGCTACTGCTGCTACAACTACTGTTACTACTACTACTACTACTACTACTACTGCTTGTCTTAACCCACACTTCTGTCAAAGAAAAACCCAGCGATGTGTTTTGGATTTGCGTCTGGAGTGAGCCATTTCGACATTCTGAGAGTGAACCGCTACTACAAGTGCTGAAACTGTGAAAGCACACTGAAATGCACAGAAGCAGAGGAGTGTGATGGTGTCGTCACTGGACACTGTCTGTAAAATGTAAAACTCCAATAAAACCTTGAGCAAGTCTGTTTTTTGATCTCACGCATAGACTGTATCAAGAATAATGAGAAAAATATGAAAACCTGCCATATGCATATGTCATTACAGGCACCCCACACTATAAACCTGAATGTTCAAAGT
Source organism: Taenioides sp. WSHXM2023 (assembly GCA_029959045.1). NCBI lineage: Eukaryota > Metazoa > Chordata > Actinopteri > Gobiiformes > Gobiidae > Taenioides > Taenioides sp. WSHXM2023. The sequence goes on from CM057090.1 coordinate 29,188,928, forward strand.
AATTAAATAGATTACGTTATGTATACTCAAAGTTTTAGAAATAGTCCTACTAACTTATGCAGCGTAAGTTGCTGTAACATGTTCTTCTTTTTGAGTAATTTTAAGTAATATTTTTTGATTAAAGGGAACTATTGTGGATATAAGTGAGCGTAACTTAAAAACATAGATGAGGTACAACTTAGTAGAATTAAGTAATTAAATGCTGAGAATGACAAAGTCCTGTTATTTCTGCTAAATGCTAAAATACAACACAATTAACCAAATAAGTACTAAAATCTAAAATCTATAAATATATATATACACACACACACACCGCTTACACATCACTTTAAATTGGTTACCACTGCTACCATTCTATTTACTCCAGCAGTAATGCTAATCTCTCTGTTTACAACGACAGACAGTCCAGTCTAACATACTCTGCATTACATCAGCAGACCAACATGACTTCAGAAAGGCCAAAGACGCACAAAGCCATGAGCGACAAAGAGTGGCTTGATCACAGCGAGGAGTGTGGCCATCTGGGGAGGGAAACAGACCTGCTCCCGCAATAAAAAGATGGCATGAGATGTACCAGAAGGTAAGTGATTCAACTTTATTGTATTTAAAATGGAACTGTTTGTGATATTCCATGTTAATAGTGTGCAGGTAAGACATGATAGACAAGTAGATGTTTCACTTAATACAAATTATACATTTTTAACGTAATATTGTGTATATGTATTGACTTCTGGCTGCTTTGAGATCACGCACACAAACTAGTCATACGCATAATATTTTTTATGGTTACAAATACAAAAGTGCTCTCTACTTTCAAGTAGAGTTAGACAGGAGCACACCTCATACATGCTCATGTGGATTTCATAAGGTGCCATCATTTATCCTACATTTCTTTAAAAAAAGCATTAGACATGATGAAGAATATAGTGTGCCTCTAAATACTATTTGTATGTCTTGCACTTATCGCAGGGTCATCCGCCACCTAAAGTGGGTGTCACCCCTGGCTTGGCTCATCCTCCTCCAGGAGCAGAGAGCCGTCTGCAGTTCTACCTACACCCTCCACCTCCAGGACTGAGCTGTCCACTCCTGCCAAAAGACCCACACCATCTACCGCTATGAGCAATGAGCAATCCAAAAGACCCAGACTGACAATATCCATGGTTAGCAGCATGTTATTACATACATGCACACAGACACACACGCGCACACACACACACACACGCACGCACGCACGCACGCACACACACACACACACACACACACACACACACACACACACACACACACACACACACACACGCACACACGCGCACGCACACACACACACACACACACACACACACACACACACACACACACACACACACACATATCTGCAGCAGTGGTGCAGGATTTAGACCCATACATTTTACTGACAGTGACCTACCTTTTGTTAACAGTTTGAAAAGCAGAGAGTGATTTTGGGGCTCACATGTGGTCAAACCAAATTTGTCTGTGCAGATGAAAATCCCTCAGGTAATAATATGTTTTTATTTCATTGAAAATTAACTACATGTAAATTAAATTGACTGAATTATACAACTTTATTTCATTAAAATGCTATACATAATATTCTTTCATTTACTGTATAGACTCAGGTTCCAGAGACACACATCCCTGCAACTCATGCCCACCCACTGTTCCTCAGACCTGATCTGCCCATTGGCCCATCATCAAGCCCTCTTCCTTCTTTCTTCCACCAGCAACACGGGCAACGCTAAGATGAAAAATGTACACATGCCATTATCAATCAATGTCCTCCCCTCACTATATCCACAGACTATGCCACAACAGGACCACAAGTGGGTGGCAGAAGCACTTTTTACAGTGGGTGCAAAAGGGAAGCTGAAGCATCCCCCACCATCAGCTACCATGTACCATCAGGGTCTAACACCCGACCGTTTCTTTGCCCAACGGCTGCTGGTTTGGATGCCATACAGGATCTGGAAGGTTCGCCTCCAGTGAACCAAACCTGATTGTACTGGGCGTCAGTTGTGTGGTGGCGGTCTGCACAGGAGAGTTCAGCAGGTGCTGGACACTGATCACAGAAACCCTCATTTGCACCAGATGTAGATCCAGCTACTTGTCCTGGGCTCATGCTGTGCTCCAGCAGTTGGACCGGGCCCATCCGAGTTCAGAGTTAGCTGGAAGACATCAAGGCCTCTCTCACATCCACCTATGGCTCCATTTCAAAAATGGACTCTACTAAGATGGTCAGAGGTGTTTTTGAAGCTATTATTTGTCATGTATTGCTGGACAAAGAGAACTTACAATGGTAAATAGTTCTGCATTTGTTGACACACTGGGAGAGGAAGGAAGGTAGAAAGTCTAGCGGTACCTTCACCAGCTAACTTGTCCACTCACCTGCTCTTGTCTGCTCTGTCTGTGCCCAGTGCTGTGCCCTCCACTGCAGCTCTGCTGGTCAGTGCCCAGTCTCAGTCCACTGCACTTCTGCCCACTCACCAGCCATCACCAGCTCCGACACTCTTTCCTGTTCCCTCAGCTATGGTAAGATTTTCTGTTTGTCAAATTCAAGATACAAATCATACAATTTAAAACTGCAAATGAATCCAATCTGAATGTACATAACACACCGAACCAGCAGTTCTATTCTATTTACCAGGCTGTTGATGAGCATGGGGTTCCCAGTATGGACAGGGTGGACACGCCGGCAGAATATCTGGTGGAACTGCGCAGTCAAACAGCTTTAACACTCACCAACCAGCAAGTGGCCACCATCATCAGTCTGTGGGACAACCTGGAACAATGTGACAAGGACAAGGTAATATACACAGCACGGCACCAAGACCGGCTAGTCACAAAAGTGGCTTTTTGTCAAGAAAATGAGAAATTTTGGGCCTACTAGTGTTAATAAATATATTTCTTTGTGGAACTGATTGTGTTGTATTCATTTACAGTAAATTCTAGAAGTATTTATAATATCAAGAAGCTGCTTGCTGTTTGAATGAAACTTTACAATTACAATATGTTATGAATGGTAGCCCCCAAATTACCATAGGAAACAAATGCATAATTAAATGCTTCTAAATGGACAAATATTAATATTTTGGATGAAGATTTTGATAATTTCCTTGAAAAATGACAAAACTTTATGAAAAGATAAAGAATTGATTGTAAAATAAGCGAGTTTAAAAATTTGATCAGTTCATTTGCTCTTTCTCTGGTCTGGATTCTAAACTGTGACTTGCTGGACTTTCTTCCCTTTTTTCTCCCCCTTTTCTCCCTTTCTCCCTCCTTTTTCCTCTTCCCCCCCTCCTTATCCAAACGAATGTTCCCCAGCCTTGGTGGGGTTGTTAGAGTGTTTGTCTACTGATCCGAAGGTTGGAGGTTCGAGTCCTGCTCGTGACATAAAACATCATTGGTGGCAATCAACTGCCTCAATTTTTTTCTGGTAACTTATTCGGTGTTACAGTGCATGGTTGAGGTGCAAAAGAAAGCAAATACCACAAGGCCAGGCCTTTGAGTTGGCAGATGGCGCCCTCTTGTGGACAATTCTTTAAACATTTGACTTCAACCTCCGCTTTACAGTAGTTAGGTTTAAATTGTCACTTTATAGCTTTGTAACTTGTCTGGTGTATAATTTCACCAGGCTAATAATTATTAGAAAATTATTAAATACCATCTTTCCATTCTGAAAATACACACACATTTTAGTTATAGCATTATACCCAACACTAATTGATTAGTCTTGTTGAAACATACTGAATAGGCCTGTGCTTGTGACTTCTTAGAGTGTTCCTGTATTTTACTACTGCCCTCACACACTACACAGCTCTCCTGTGTAGTGTGTGAGGGCATGTGTGAGGGATTAGATTAGGATTATAGCATCTCAATCCCACTCAGTCGATCCCCTCGGCCTCGTGTAATCACAACTTTCACTGTCTCACTCTACTCCACAGTCACAAGTCACACAGGAGTCCACAGGATAACCTGCAAAGAACTGAAGAATGTGTTGGCCTAAGCAGACCAAGATTTCATAAGAGCAAACAAGAGGAAAGGAATCCAGAATTTAAAAATTCTGAAGAAAATGTAAGTATTTTAATTTAATATTAATGTTTACTAGACAACATAAAAATAGTCAAATATTTTTAGAAGTGAAAAGGTTGTATTGTTGTTTTTCTAAATTCTAAATTTAACTGTAAATATAAATTTCAGCCTGGTTATAATTAACACACGTACTGCGTGCTTTTTTTCATTTGCAACATTTGCTTATTTACAAAATTATTATTGAATGCACTTTATGCTGATATCCTATGATAAATGCCAGATAAAAGCCCATTTGAGTGTGAAGTGAATGAATAATGCTCTGTAAAGCGTACCATATAAAAGTAATGCGTTATTATTATTATTATTATTATTTATTATTTGCCCTAAATATACAAATTTCAACTGAAAAAGCTATATAGAATGCACTTAACTTAATGCAGTCTGTCATTTCAAAGGACAGACCAAACCAGGTGTTATTGTAGTGTTCTGACCCTAACCCTTTGACCTTTGAACTCCAAATATCATCTGTCACCTCTCATCACTGTCTCCACTAGCATCCTCACACAAAACAGGCCCATACTTCTGTGAACACAACCAGGAAGTGCATGTGTCTGTGTCAGCATCAGTGTGTAAATCCATAGTCCCCCCTCCCCTCACCATTCATATACTAGTATTTCAGATAGTTACTTCTTACTGTGTTCTAAGCACAGTGTTCTCTCCAGACAGCCTGCATGAGTTTGTTAATATTTCACGAGTGTCTACGAGTCTGGTCTAATCGTGCCATGCTCCACTGGACTGATGAGGCAGCAGGTGCACCCAACACAAAAACACAACAGATGAACCCAAATACAGGAGATGGGTAGTACTGGGTAGTTGTGGATCCTCTTCCCGCTGTGAGTAAGTGTACAAGTGACCAAAGCTTTATGTTGACAATATGAAATGATTTGAACATTTGTGTTTCTTGCACCACTCCTTCAGATATGAATTAGGTTGTCTCATTTTTGTGTCTGTCCTTTGAAAATACTAGATTTGGTGCGTTATTAATTATTTTGTCCTCTCTTTTCGCTCTTACTTGAGTAATATGATTTTGAAGTAACGCTACCCTTATTTGAGTACTTTTTAGCTACCCACCTCTGCCAAATACACACCAAACTAACCCTGGTACTTTGTATGTTTATATAGAATAGTCAAGTGTCACTGTTACCTTTCGTTACGTTATGTTTCTATCATATGTCCTATTCATGGGTTTCAGATTAATTAAGACCATTGCCATAGCGATTTAACATTTAAAACAAAAATCCTCAAAATGTTGCATATAACAGGAAGCTGAAACCAATGAATACTGGGATTTCTACTTCCAAGTTCAAATTTACTTTTAATACTAGTACAAAATTATTGTCAAAAGTACTCATAGCTCTTTCTTTATTGTAGTGATGTAGTTTTGTGGATAGTGCCCTGCATACTAAACAGCTGTCCATTCACCCTCAAGGCTTTGGTTTTTCAGAGTGTGCATGAACCTTCAGATCAGCCATCCAGGACCCCCTCCAGGACCCCCATCCAGGACCCCCCTAAGCCTTCTCCTCCATCCACATAACACAATGCAGCCCCCCACGCCTTTATCCACTCGGCATCACAAACGCAATCAGTAATGGAAGGCGAATGCAAATAACTGTTTCTGTCTTTATATTTAATCTGAAAAGACTCCCTCAAAGGCTACGGCGGGATAAAGGGGAGTCGCCATGGTAACAGCCACCCTCTCGTGGGGATGGCCAGACTGGAAAAGGTTCAGAGGAGGACCACCTGCATTACTGTTAGAGTTTGTGTGTAATTGTATTGTTGTATGTTCATTGCTCGACTGGGATCTCTTACGTGATAATAATGGAATAGGCAGGTGTTTTTGTTCCACCTATAACACCAAATTTATATTGGTACAGATTTTTACAGGCAAAGCATTTTGGGCTCTGGAGATGTAGGCAGGCTAATAATGAGGAATTACTCAAACATGCACGAATGAAACACAACTCCAGGTATGTTTTTGATCAGACAACAACATTAGAGCTCACAAGAGTCCATTTTATGTATTATAGGACCTTTAAAATAACATATTAGGTTCAACCTCTCTTCATACAGTAAGCATTAAAGAAGACATATTGCTGATCATGAATAAAAACTACAAAAGACTTTATTTTATCTTAAACTTGTCCTATTTGTATCATTGTTTAAATAGGGTTGTCAAAAGTGTTGAAAATCAACTACTAATCAATACTAAAACTAATATTAAAGCAAGAAACTCATTTGAGCAGGTATCTAGACTAAAAAAGTCTCATTCACAGGCTTTAGAATGAAGTATAAGAGCACATAGGCTATACGCCAATGGACCACTATGGAACCTACAGGACCACTGAGGGAGTACACATTGTGGTATTGGAATCAGTACTGAGTATTGAGTCTGTGCCTTAGTTTTGAAATGAATTTGAAGTTTTAGTATCGTGACAACACTATGTTCAAATGTGACAAATATATTCAAATTCAATCAAACTAAATTACCATTTTACCCTGCTTTACTCCGTTACACAACTCTAAATGGACGCACAAACGATGCTAACCCACTGTTACCTAACATCTTTGCTGCTTGTACTCTCGGTGGACCCCAAAAACAAATTATTTATGAATATGGTCTATTTTTATAAGTGCATGTATGTATTATTGATGCTGTTTCTATCTCTCAACAGGAGCTGGAGGGACTGGCCTGTTGACGCGGTGTCCCTTTAATATGTGAGGGACTGGATGAGTCTTGGAGCGGTGAAGAGGAGCAGCACGGTGGAGGAGGAAGAGCAGTGGTCCGGAGCTCTCTGTGGATGAGAGGAGAGATACGATTTAAGATAACTGTTCAAGGTAAGTACAATTTTGCTGTTTCAAATCAGTTATATTTTGTAGATATAGAAGTTAGATGTGGAGAAGTGTATTTCTTAAATAATTTTAGCTTCAAGGGGACATTCAAGGTGTACTACGTAACTTTTCTGCCGGTCTGTTTCCATGGAGCAAATCTGTAACTTTGGTGGCACCATATACAGTAATGTAATGAAGTAGAGGGTCCGTCAACTGCTCTGACTCAGAGTTTAATGCCATACTGCGGAAAATTCCGAGCAAAGCAGAGGCATCTAAAAACATAGATGGGATTTTTACTTACTTATTTAGTTACTTACTTATTAAATTACGTTTAGAGTAAGGAGTCCTGCTAATTTGTTGTGTCTTCAGCTTCACTCCTCACCTTGGCCAGCAGAGGGAGTAAGATGCCCAATCAAAAAGTTCAACGGGAAAGTGAGGGATGGTGCCAGTTTGAATTACTAAAATAAAAATGTGCTTTGTCTACAGTGCACTTGTTGTTGTAAAGTGTTTTGAAGTTAATTTGAAGTTTACTGAAGTTAATGTGCAGACAGGATAGCATAGGAAGTCTTGATTTTCAGCTAGGTCCTTTTAGGGTTGTGTGATAAATCAAAATTATAATTGAGGTTCTGTCATTTCAAATGGCCAGTGATCAGCCTGGGTCTTTTATATGGAGAGGTTTACAGTCGATCTTCTGTCCCTCACAGCAAGAGAGTCCTAGGTTCGATTCTGGGGCGGCGTGGGTCCTTTCTGTGTGGAGTTTGCATGTTCTCCCTCTGCAGAACTATCTTGGTCAAAGGTCAACAACACTGTATGTGGTTTGAAGCAGAGTTCACATCTTGGAGGAGAATATGTCACTACTCTTTGTGTTAAATGACACTAGTTGAAAGTCTGTATTTATGTTTAGGAAATTCATATTGAAAGTCTTTTTGAATCTTGGCCCAGCCTAGTTCTTTTCCTCCAATGCACTTGTCCTCCAGTCAGGTGTACAGAGTTGGTCCAGACTCAGATTATTATATGTGACATACCCTTTAAATTCAGATTTGTATGAGCTGCTGCCTGTGTAGTTTGAATAATCTGCTCAGGCCTGTTAGCTGTGACCTCTGACCTCCTGTGTTGTGTACTGCTGTTGTGGTTGGACTGTCTAAAGTCCTAAGAGCAGACAGATTAACCCCGGGGTCACAGCAGCTATAGGATTCACTAAAGGTTACTACACTGAGGTCACTTTTTCCATTTGATTAAAGTATAAGCTAATATCTTAGATTTTAAGATGATCAAGATGAATAATTTAAAATATCTGCTTTAAATCAACATAATATTTTATATTTAATAAAAATTAGAGAATATATCTATTTACAACCAACGTTTTTTGAATGTAGTACTTCAACTTCACTGACCCTATAGTGCTGTATGTAACTGAACGGCATCTACTGCTGCTACTGAATGGATTTCAGTGTCTTTCACATGACATTAACCTCACATTTGAAAAAATGAAATACGTCCAGTTTCTCTTTACATTAGTGCATTTCCCATATACTTTTTTTTAACTCCTACTTGAGTAATATCTGGGACTACTCTTTTGTAACTTCTCTCACATGAATACAATATTTGGCTACTCTGCCCACCTCTGCAAACTGAGAGGTACTACTTGGTCTACTGTCATTTCCTCATCTGTAAAGTCAGCGTGTGATTTGGAGCAGGCGTGTGACTATATTTTTGTGTTAGAAGGCACTGATTAAAAGTCTACCTTGATTTTAATCAGAATAAATTCACAAATTGTAATATATGGGCCCATATTATGCTGTTTTCTGTTGTTTCCACATCACAAACAGACCTGGAGTTGTGTTTTGTTTCATTCACACATGTTTAACACACAATCCCTGCATATTTAGGCTGAGTTCTTCTCAAAAAAAGAGGAAACACTCATACTCATAATACAGGAAGTGCTCCACTGTGTTTTTAAACTCCACACACCTTCACTAGAATCATTTGAATGATTTCAGGACTGGAATTGCTAATCTCCACTGAAATAAATATAAACATCACAAGGTGGAGCAGAGCTTTTTGAGCTTTAGAGATGTAGACAGACTAATAATAAAATGTTACTCAAACATGTGTGAATGAAACAAAACACAAGTCCAGGTTTTTAATGAAGTAACAACATTCTAACATGGCTTAAAGCTCACAAGAGTTAATTTTGTGTATACATTGGATCTTTAAATATGTCTCAATAAACATTATGTCCCCTTTAAGACATAAAAAATGAACTTGCTATCGGATGACCAAATTCCTGCTATCTACATGTGTTTCTGACACTGTCTCATTGAAATGTTAAAACTGCTAACAATTGTACAGTCAATGTCCTTAATAAGTGGTTGGCCCATTTAAGCATGCCAGTATATATAAACATTACACAAAATGTTCATGAATTATAGTTTTTTTGTCATTTCATATTTCATAAATCTGCAGGACATAAACATACTAGAGTCCATTTCCAGTTATTGTATCAATGCAGAGAGGAAACAGATGCATTTGGGAAATTACTTCAAACATGGTTATGGGTAACAGGATTAGGCTTTCAGGAGATGGTACAGTCAGGGCTGTACCATTTGCTGTATATGAATATAGGCATGTGCTACTACTACTTAGGGATGCACTGTTGTTACTTGAAGATACAGATACAACAAAGGAATGTTTAAAGGAAATAAATGCTGTTTTCAGTCTCTGGATCAGTGCATCCCTACTACTACTACTACTACTACTACTACTACTACTACTACTACTACTACTATTACTATTGCTAATCTAATACTAAAACACCTCCACCTACTACTACTTCTAGTATTATTGTGAAGTCTGTAAAGTCTGATCCATGCAGGTGACAGTGAAGTGCACACTGCCAGACAAAGAATGTGCATCTCCAGGTCTTCCCCAGACAGTTATTTCCAAACTATTTCCTTGGTATTTGTGACCTTGTTGTTTCAGTAACATCTAGTGAGAGAAATGATTACAGTTTACAAACGTCCAAACTTGATTATTCACAAGCTGTTATTTATCTCAGACTTGGTGACAGGCAGGTGACGCCATCAGGCCAAGTAACAGGTCAGATCTGTGGAGAAGCGACCCTGCTCACAGCAAGAAAGCATGTATTTATTAGTTATTTTGTTAGTTACTACCGGCTAACTAGAGGTGCACTGAAGATTAAGTTTGAAATGAATGAACTATTTCTAAATAACCTTGTTCAAATGATTTTAGGGAGATTTTACAGCATATTGAACTTTAACAACCATTTTTTTTTAGCTTTTTATTGCCACTTTCTTCACTAATATTAATGAAATGAGATCTATACTTACCTTGCAGCCTTATAACCACGCCAATACCATGTGTGCGTATATTTAGCTTCTGTTTAGTCTATTTCTTTTATTTTTTTTAATCATTTCTTATCAGTCTTCCCCCATACCTCGTCTCTGTCCTCAACCGCCTTCAAACGCCTTCCCTAAACCCCGCCTACGTTAACTTCTCTGAGCCTTCTGATTGGCTGATCCACACACTCCGGCGTACAAGTCCCGCCTACTACGTCTTCTCTGAGCGCGCTGATTGGCTCTCTCGTGTATAAGTTCCGCCCCCTGCCCCGGTGACAGCCTGGTTCGCTCTGTTTGCATTTCTGAGGCACACATGGTCCTCGGTCCGCTCAAGTGACTGCAGGAAAAAGAAAAAGAAAAAAGAAAAGCACAAAATTTAGGAATACATCGCTCAAGACACCGGATTAGCAATGGATTCTGGGTAAGTTTTGGATGATGGGAAGAAATAGGAAAAGTAAACAAGCAAAATGGAGATTGTGTAGTAGTTTAACTTGACTGGCAACCTGCACTTTATTGCAACAGAAATAGATGTTTTTTGCTTGTAATCTTAGTTTAATGACGAATCCACAGAGGAAAAAAACTTAAAACTTAAAGGTGCACTATGTAACTTTACTGGAGAGGCATCATCACTTGTTTGTTCCCTTGGAGATGTTATTGCTTTGTCTGGAATGTTCCACTGTATGCTATTAAATGTATTTATCTTACTTTTATTGTGGTGTTGTTCAAAAATATCTTGGAACACATGCATTTACTGTGTGTGAGGCTGCCTCTCTGTAGATCTGACTTGTAACTTACCGTCTGGGGCCAGTTGCTTGTGTCCATGGAGATAGATATGTCTAATGCCGTATTGTGGAATATTCCAGGCAAGCGATAACATTTGATTGGAGACAAGCAGGTGATGGACCCTCCAGCAAAAAAAGTTAATGCACCTTTTTAAAAACTTTTTCCCCAGTCTAGTTGTTTTATTGCAGGCAGATCTAATACATTTTAATCAGTAGAATCATAATCATTATGTGAATTACTTGTTGATTCATGATACAGAAATGTATAGGCTGTGTATGTTCTTTTGTTTTTTTTACACAAAATGAGTCAAATTGTTGAGTTCTTTATGCATGATGACATCAGGCATTTATTTTTTGTAGTATTGTCAGTGTAATGATTAGACTATGTCAGGCAGTGTAACTAATCTATGTATTGATTGTATATTGTAAACTAATCAAGTGTGTAGTAGTACTTCTGTTTAAGTTCATTAGAGAGGTGCATAAGGGAAAGCCACCTGATTTTATTATGTTTTGGAAAAGTGGACTTTAAACGGCTCAGCTTCCATTTAATGATCTACAAGAGGCGAACAGCCTAGCTAAAAGGTGGTGATTTCTTTGGTGTATACTTTATATTTAAATATATTTTAAAACAATTGGATTTTATGATCATTTAGAGTGAGATGTTATCTAGTTTAATTTAGTTGACAATAAATAAACAATTCTTTCTATTTTGTGATGAAACGTTTCCTTTGGCATGTGTTTTAAAGTGCATATAGTAGTCCAGATAATGATGACCGATGATTAAAATAATGAACAATTTAGTTGTCAATTCGTCATGATGATTTCAATCATGGTGGCTTGCACTTGCGCTTCACAGCAAGAAGTGTCTGGGTTCTTGGGCCTTTTTGCATGGATTTGCATGTTCTCCCTGTGCTTGGGTGGGTTTTTCAAGTGAGAACTGTTACTTTGGATGTTTCTTTGCACAGTTGAAACTTTATTCCATGACATCTCTTGGTCTACAGTAATTGAAATACACAAAGCCAGTAGTAATCTTTGTGTATATTTCCGTGCATCGGCGCAGGTTTCTTCACAGTGGAGCGTGACTACGTAGAGTGTGACAGATGTGCACAGTGGGTTCTTTCAGTAGTCTCGTCTCATGTCGTTAGGGTTAGCATAGTGCCAGGTTTTATGTAAGGTCAGACGGAGCAGGCTCTTATCTACAGTCTCACAATGTGCTCTCCGCTGATATTGACCTGACCGATGCAGAGCCACTGGGGTTTCCGATTTTGCACTCAAGATGGAATGAATAATGGAATTGTTTGTCTGACTGAAATAGTATGTTTGAAAACTCCTGAAATATATGACTAATCATTTTTTTCACTGGCCACTGAATTGTAAACTGATTCCTTACAACCTTCTTACCTTCTTTCTTTATGTTTATAGGGCCCATATTATACTATTTTCTGATATTTTAATGTGTCCTCATCACAAACATACCAGGTTTTGTTTCATTCACACATGTTTAACACTTGAACCCTGCATATTTAGGCTGAGTTCTTCTCTCAAACAAAAAAACACTTGTTCCACCTTTTGATGTCATGTGGTAATACAGGATGTGCTCCACTGGGTTTTTAAACTCCGTGCACCTTCACTAGAATCATTTGGATAATTTCAGCCCCAGAATCTCAACTGTACTAAAGGTAAAAGGAGCTGTTGACTTTGAAAACTACCACTTCATGACATCACAAGGTGGAACAGAGCATTTTGAGCTTTGGAGACAAACTAATAATACAGGATTACTCAAACATGTGTGAATGAAATAAAACACGACTCCAGGTATGTTTCTGAGGAGGTAGCAGCATTAGAACATGGCTTAAAGCTCACAAGAACACATTTAGTGTATAGTGGTCTGAATATGTGCCACCCTCTGCCTGTCTCTTTGCCTCTGTCCAGTGTGATGGGGGTGCAGGGGAAGGGGAGTGCAGTCAGAGGATGGCCAGGCTCGGGGCTTCATCTGTGGCTGTAATCCCACGTCCTCTGCCCCCTGCGCTGGAGCTGTAGATTAGCATAGCAGACAGGTCCCATCGCTCATGGCTGTCCGTACGTCAGCTCAGACTCATCTGCAAACGTTACATAAAGGTCAGATTGTAAGAACTATTATTAACTCCTTGATCTGGGATAAAAATGCAATATTCAATCAATAGCTGTTGCAATCACAATAAACTTGGACTTAATAACCCAGAACTAAACCCGGACTAAACCAGGATCAAACCAAGTCCCCATCAGGACTAACCCGGTCATTGTCATTCGTTCTTTATGTGCAGTTCATTATCCAGTCATTTTGAATGGTAACAAATGTTCTAAAATATATATTCAAACATGTAATCTTAAATGTTTTGTAGCTATCTTTATATAATTCAGTTTGAGAATTGCACAGTGGGTATAATTTGTTTTTTTTCTGTATGCAAAGCGTTTAGTAGAGCGTGCGTTCTCTTTCCTGTTTGTCTCTCCTACTTAACCACATCTGTATTTACTTTAGAGCAGGTGATACACTAAGTATGTTATGTCAGCTACTCAAATTATAGCCATCAGATTATACAGCCTACAAATAAAACTCTCTAATTTACATATTATACAGATACACCTCATGATGCTGATATAAAAGAAAGTAATATTATTTAATGTTGAAAATGACATTCTACTGTTTAAATAACATTTTTTTTATCGGTAAAAATGGTTGTTTTTGCCTTAAGTCCTGTGCAGGCGTAGTCTTGTGAGTGCAGTTTTGGTCAGATACACAAAGATACGTAATAGTTTTGAGAGCTTTTGTCATGTACCCTTTTTAGTCCACCAAACGATCAGCAGCACATGTCTTTAGTTGACCAAGAATGTCTTAAGTTTACTGCAGCCCTAACACTGTGCTTTTTGGAGTCTTTCCCAGCAACAATTAACACACATATTTTAGAATTTTCCAGTAGTTTAAAGTTTAAATGTACTTGGAGTTGTATTTTTTTATTGATTGAATCCGTTTAAAGGTCCTATATTGCACAAAATTGACTCTTGTGAGCTTTAAGCCATGTTATAACGCTGTTACCTCCTCAAAAACATACCTGGAGTTGTGTTTTGTGTCATTCACTCATGTTTGAGTAATCTTTTATTATTAGTCTCCAACCCTCAAAATGCTCTGTTCCACCTTCACCTTGGGAGGTTATATAGTTAACAGCTACTTTTTACCGTTTGTTTAGTAGAGTTTGGAAATTCCAAGACTGAAATCATCCAGATGATTCTAGTGAAGGTGTGTGTGGAGCACTTACCACATGACATCATAAGGTGGAACAGAGTGTTTTCTGTTTGAGGGACGAACTCAGCCTAAATATGCAGGATTTGTGTGTTAAACATGTGAATGAAAGAAAACACAGGTCTGTTTTTGATGAGAAAACAACTTATAACATACATCAGTGTAAAATGGGCCCTTTAAAGAAGCCAGAAGTCGGATATTTTCCACAATGATGTGACTAGCTGTTGATTTACACAACTTGCTGCACTGCCTTATGTTGCGTAGACTCCAGCTGACTCTGAAGGAGCCAGAAGTGCATGTCATCTTTGAAGTGTACATTTTAAAGAGACACAATATACCGGAGGAGGAGGGCCACGGACAGGTTCAGTGACATGGTGATCTTTCTATTTATGGTTCCCTCAGGTCATTCTAATGTTTACAGCTGTCTTCCCGTCAACACCCTGAGTGAAAAAAACACAATGTATTATCTGATCCTGTAGTTGAGATCTCCGGAAAGAAGTTAAAAAATGAGTGTGATTATTGCACTAGAGTTACATTTTAAAGGGGCACATATTGCGCTATTTTCTGATCTATGATATAATGTTGTTTTCTCATCACAAACAGACTTGGAGTTGTGTTTTGTTTCATTCTCACATGTTTAACACACAAACCCTGCGTATTTAGGCTGAGTTCTTCTCTCATATAGAAAACATTTGGATAATTTCATCCCTGGAATTGTCTATTTCTACTGAACTAAAAGTAGAAGGTAGCTGTTAACCTGAAACCTACCACTACATGACATCACAAGGTGGAACAGAGCATTTTGAGGTTTGGACATGTAGACAGACTAATAATAAAGGGTTCCTCAAACATGTGTGAATGAAACAAAACACAACTCCAGGTATATTTTTCAGGTGGGTAGAGGTAACAACATTCTAACATGGCTTAAAGCTCACAAGAATAAAAAATACAACTCCAAGTACACTTGTAATGAGATAGGACCATTATAACACAATTAAAAGTCAATTTATTTAAGTATGTAAGTCAATTTAACATAATACGCCCCCTTTAACACATAATGAGGTATTATAACATGGCTTAAAGCTCACAAGAGTCAGTGTTGCGTATTATATGACCTTTAAACATGCATTGGTCATATTTAAATTTTGCCCTCAAGTACAGTGTTGTCACAATACTAAAATATCAAATTATCAAAAGGAATGGACTCGATACTCGATACTGTTTCCTACAACACAATGATAATAAAAAAACTGTTTATGTAGTGTGTAATAGAATGCAATTTTCAACATGAAATCGTAGTACTTGAGGAAAGGTTCATTTCTGTCCTGTGAATGTGACTTTTTAGTATCGACACCTGTTCAAATTAGTGTCTAGTTTTGTACTGATTTTCGATACGTTTGACAGCCCTAGTGCAGATAATGACTTTATATTCACTGCACTTTTTTATGTTGTTTTGTAGGCTATTTGTCCTAGTTGTTGTGGGTTAGACTTTGGATTGTGTTTTGCTACGTAAAGTGGTTAGTGCTTCACCCTCACAGCAAGAAGGTCCCATGTTTGCTTTCTGGACAGGTAAAGCATTTTGAGTTTGCATATTCTTCCCTTGTTTGCAAATGTTTCCTGGGTGCCCTAGTTTCTCACTCAAAAAGCACAATAAGACTCCAAATCTCAGACAATCTAAAGACAAAATGTGTAAAAATGTATACTATGCTTTTTGGGGGGTATTGGGTTTGAACAGCTCACATAATTAGCCGTTAACTTCATGTTTAATTGCAGAACACATGGCATTTCAATGTAGGAAGCAGCAGATTTTCTATTACTTGCAGATGTGGGCGATAAAATATATATATTTTTATCGCCATATCACCCGGTCCTACTTAATTGTTTTTATTTTTGAACCCTACATGTAAGTATTTTAATAATCATTAGTTAAATATCAACAGTAAATACAGAGTTGTGGGTGGGGATAGGAGGTGAGAACAGCTATTTTCTGAGCATGCAGGTCAAAACATGATTACTTGATTACTCAGACTTGAATCAATTGAAATGCCACTTTGAGAAGGCTAATGATGAAGAAACGCCATTATAACCTGGTTTAAAGCTCATAAAAGTCAAAACTACATAATATGCCTATACTGTTTGTGTTCCCTTTAACTCTGCCTTTTTTCCTGTACTCTTAAATCTAAATGTTTACCTACAATTGAAGAGAGGGTATGAGCAGCTAACCCGTAAGGAGAGTTTGAATAGGACCCGAGAGCGATTGTTGAATTATTGAAACATGTATGGAGGATGACATATAAAGCCTCTAGAAAACGCTAAAAAAATAAGATGTTGCATAATACCCTTCTTTAATGTTTAATGTCCATAATGGAGCGCTTTTCCTGCCTATTCTGTCTTATCAGATTCTTTACAGGAAGAAAACAATGAGAACACATCAATAATCCTGTGCTTTCTCTCTGAGCCTATTTACAAACCTCTGCCAGTTTCCAGTGAGTTTTTTTTGGCAATGGAAAGGACAAAAGTCACATTCACAACTTGATCTTTTGTGTAGACCTTCTATGTTCTCAACAGTAGTCCTGTGTTAGACTTGAATCCGCCCCATTGTCCGCGATGCTGTCTGCGCACGGCCACACTAGCGCCCCCTGTGGATCACATCACAGTGGCGTCTCTGTGAGGAGTGGAAAAAGAGGAGCAGGCGCGGAGGAGTCGTCATGGTGGTGCTGAGATCAGTGGCTCCGAGCTCCAACCCAAACCTCCCAGTGGTGAGCTCACTTTTGGCCCAGGACTCGCGCTGCTTTAAGGACAGGGTAGGATCAACATGAAGGAGTACGCTCTCCCAAAGCAGACATATTTTGTTGTGGTTGGTTTGTTGGTCCTCTAGCAACATTGTGCCATTAGTAATTTAGTAGTGGGAGATGGATAGATAAAAATGTACCATGGTAGCCAGAGCTTGTATATTGCTGTGTACTTTCTTCATCTAATTAGAAAGCATTTTATTGTAGGATAATCAGGAAGTGCTCATTAGCTTACTTGTTGTTAGATTTACAGTCACGGTAAAACTCTGCACTGGGTCTTAAGCAAAGCCACATAATCACATACAAAAAAAAGAAACACTGCAAGCTGTTACTGTGCAAAGGACAAAGATATACTCAGTTACATTTACTTGAGTAACTTTTTAAAGAAATTGTACTTTTCTAGCAGCATACTTTTACTCCTACTTGAGTAATATTTTAAAGCAACATTACTCTTACTTGAATAAAGGTTTTGGTGACTCTTCACACTGTGAGGAAGTCTGCAAGTGACAAAAGTTTTATGTTGACAGTATCAACATTGAGCATTTATTCTTGTACCGCTTCTTCATATATGGTTTTATTCAGTCCTTTAGTCCTTGATAGCAGATTTTATACATTATTTAATGTTTTGTCCTTCTAAATTGCATTAACTTTTTTTTTTTTACTAGTACCCGCCTCTGCCAAAAGATTTAGTATACACAACTTATAACACATAACATTATCCTTGCAACAGATTAGGACCATTGTCTTTGTTGATGTCTGTGTGTCTGTGCATGTCCTCTTAAGGAGACATGCATGAGCTTTTAACATTGTTATAAAGAGTGTTTTGAGCTCTTACAGTATAAGGGACACAGTCTAAACCTGAATTTCCCAAACATGTGAAACAAAACATATCTCTGGGTATGTTTTTTGGTTTTTTTTTAATGAAGAAACAAACAGCAATATCTAATAAAAGTGAGTTTAGCATAATTGGGCCCTTTAAGATCTTAAAACTAAAACTAGTATTGAAACTAGATACTCATTTGAGCAGGTATCTATGCTAAAAAGTCACATTCACAGGACAGAAGTGAACTTTGAACCTGTGATTAACTTGTGTATGTGCTTTCTGCCTATTTCCCTTATGATAAAACTTATTGTTATGTATTGATTGTCGGTTCCTGTTAAAGTAATTTGTAATGCTTTTATTTTGAAGAGTGGACCGCAGGAAGTGCACTTGCAGAGACTAATGTGGATCCTTAAACAAACGATAAACAACAGAACAAGCATAAGACCACACTAGAAGGAAGTCACGTAAAGTTTAAAAGCTAGACTCAAAAACTTGGTGACTTCACTGCTCTGTGTAATGTCCCTAAATTTTCCTCCTTGCTTTTCTCTGACTGCTTGCACAATGAGTCAGCAGCAGCCCCACACACACACACACACACGCACACGCACACACGCACACGCACACGCACTTTTTCTCTCTCTCCCTCTTCTCTCCTCTCACTTCTGGCTCTCTCCCGATTGGCTCGCGATGCACCATAAGCCCTCTTCCTGTTTTTGCTATTTGTCAGACTCTAGCTCTCCCCCACTCCTCTCTCCCTCTCTCTCCGCACTGCAGACAGTCAATGGAGGTGAATGAAGGATAGATCCAGGACGGAGGAGAGGGGGGAGACGGCGCTGTCAGTTGCCCGCTGGACGTGTGTCTCGCCCGGGCCGCTCGTGTGGAGTGCGCGTGGGGCTAGATGGACATAAAGGCTTGGGTCACGTGGAGCGGGTCCCGTGTCTTGGTGGATGACGCCTGTTGACATAGATGCTGAGCTGTAAGTGTCAAGCTCTGTTAGGGCCATTGTTGTACTGTAGTAAGTAAAGGCTGTGTAGTGAGGTTGCGTAATAATATTGGTTTGATGTCTGATGTGTTAAAAGGGACGTATTATATTAAATTGACTCAAAGCTTTTCATGATGTTATAATGGTCCTCTCTCTTCATTATTAGTTTGCTTGGAGTTGTATTTCTGATTAATTCATGCTTGTTTAAGGGTCCTATATCACACAAAATGGACTCTTGTGAGCTTTAAGCCATGTTAAAATGGTGTTACCTCATTGAAAACAGACCTGGAGTTGTGTTTTGTTTCATTCACACATGTTTGAGTAACCCTTTATTATTAGTTTGTCTACATCTCCAAAGCTCCAAATGCTCTGTTCCACCTTGTGATGTCATGTAGAGGTAGGTTCAAGTTAACAGCTCCTTTTACTTTTTGTTCAGTAGAGATTGGCAATTCCAGGGGCTGAAATTATCCAGTTGACTCTAGTGAAGGTGTGTGGAGTTTAAAATCACAGTGGAGCACTTTATGTATTACCACATGACATCACAAGATGGAAGTGTTTTCTGTTTCGAGAGAAGAACAACATTATAACACAGATCAGAAAACAGCGTAATACAGTCCCTGACAAAAGTCTTGTCGCTTATCCATTTTGTAGAAACAAAAGCTTATAACCTGACTTTAAATTAATCGATTGGTTTTAGAAATGTCTCATATGAAAGCTAAAACCCTCCCAAATTATGCTCAATATACTAAAATAAATTTGCTTCACTGAAGAAAGATTGATCATTTAATGAACACAGAAAGGTCAGATTTTGGCAAGACAAAAGTCTTGTCGCCTACAGAAAATTGAACAAATAATTTACTTCAAATACAAAAATATGTTGCATAACGTCAGTGAATTAAGTAGTGGTGCTGTGAGATCCATATTTAATATCTTGTATGACTTCCATGAGCTTGAAGGACTGCATCCATGCGGTTCAACAATGATTCATACAATTTGTTGATGAAGTCATCAGGAATAGCAAAGAAAGCAGTCTTACATGCCTCCCAGAGTTCATCAAGATTCTTTGGTTTTGCCTTCCATGCTTCCTCTTTCATTCTACCCCAGACATGCTCAATGATGTTCATGTCTGGTGACTGGGCTGGCCAGTCCTGGAGCACCTTGATCTTCTTCGCCTTGAGGAACTTTGATGTAGAGATAGAAGTATGCGATGGAGCACCAACCTGCTGCAAAATTTGACCCCTTTTATAGTTGGGAATGTAAGAGGTAGCTAATACTTCTTGATATTTTAGGCTATTGATATTGCCTTCCACCCTGCAAATGTCTCGCACACCCCCATACTGGATGTAACCCCAGACCATGATTTTTCCACCACCAAACTTAACTGTTTTCTGGGTGAATCTTGGATCCATGCGGGCTCCAGTAGGTCTCCTGCAATATTTGCGGTGGCTGTGATGTAATTCAACCGAGGATTCATCTGAGAAATCCACCTTCTGCCACTTTTCCAGTGTCCATCCTTTTAGCAGGCTGTGGGCCTTGGCAAATGCCACACGGTTTTTTAATTGCCTTTTGTTTAGTGCTGGTTTCTGTGCACTGATTCGACCATGGAGGCCATTTCGAGACAGAATTCTACAAACTGTTCTGGTTGACACAGGGACTTGAGGTGACCAGGCCTGGTGGAGCTCTGCTGCAGTGGAAAAGGGGCTGGCCTTGGATTTTCGAATCAACAAACGGTCCTCCCGAGCAGTTGTCTTGCGGGGTCTGCCGGACCTGGGCTTGTCAAAAACATCTCCAGTCTTTTCAGATCTTTTTCTTATTCTTTGTACTTGACGCTGAGACACATTGAAGGTGTCAGCCACCTCAGCAGTGGATCTGGTCTTCAGCCTCTTGATAATTAACGCTTTGGTCTCAGGGTGGATCTTAGGCATGTTGTCAGAGGTCAAGTTGCAGTTGATGTGAAGGTCTGGTGTGCTGGGGTTCTTTTTATACACACCCACTAATTGATTGATCAGTAACTGATCACAGGTGAGGCTGTAATCTAGGATTGGGTGCATCATATGACAAGGCGACAAGACTTTTGTCTTGCCAAAATCTGACCTTTCTGTGTTCATTAAATGATCAATCTTTCTTCAGTGAAGCAAATTTATTTTAGTATATTGAGCATAATTTGGGAGGGTTTTAGCTTTCATATGAGACATTTCTAAAACCAATCGATTAATTTAAAGTCAGGTTATAAGCTTTTGTTTCTACAAAATGGATAAGCGACAAGACTTTTGTCAGGGACTGTATGGGCCCTTTAAAGGAGAAATGAGTATGATTTTTTTTTTCCATAAACGTAACTTATCTGTGTCCCTAGACCAATCCAAATCTATGCAATCCTGATGTAGTTCCTTTAAGTAATTCTGTTTACTCCTCCTGTTTAATCCTGTCCACTTGCAATTAGTCATTATTCTGGGACAAACATGTATGTCACGTAGACATTTAGTGAAAATGTGCTGCTTGTTACAGTGAAATGCCACTCTGATGATGAGGAAGGGCTTCGGAGTTCTACAGTTCTGAGCAGGAAGTCAGTGGACCAGGCTCTATTACAAAGCCATTACAGATCAATATTGCTGCAGCTTTACAAGAAAGAACAAAATGTAAAATTAGGATCTACATATGTTATAGTTTAATACAAAATACATGCGTTTTCTTTAAGCAGCTAAAGATTGCGTTGTTTATTTACACAACAAAAGTCTGTTGTTATCTGCATTAAAAGTGCTGGTGTAAGCATGTGATTTCAAGTTTGCTGCGCTGGCAACTTCAGTTAGATCTGTGATAAGATGTAGATGCCTTATTTATGAAGACTTGAGATTTGTTGTTGAGATGTTGCCATGTCTCTGGTTTAAAACTATCTATAAGACAGGTAGGGCAGAAATATTATGTCACTGTTTTGAATGTGACACAATACAATATTCATGTATACATCAATCCTTTGTTTATATGGCCATTGGTAAATGATGGAAAAGAGTTCATACTTCACTGTGAATGGTTAATTCCATCTGTCATTCTCCTAGGCCGACCAATAGATATTATATTTTATTTTGCTATATTACGCAAAATTGACTCTTGTGAGTTTTAAGCTATGTTATAATAATTTTACCTCATAAAAAAATACCCGGAGTTTACACATGTTTGAATAACCCTTTATTATTAGTCTGTCTACATCTCCAAAACTCAAAATGCTCTGTTCCACCTTGTGATGTCATGTAGTGGTAGTGTTCAAGTTAACAGCTCCTTTTACCTTTAGTTCAGTAGAGATTTGCAATTCCAGGTCTGAAATCATCCAAATGATCCTAGTGAAGGTGTGTGGAGTTTAAAAACACAGTGGAGCACTTCCTGTATTACCACATGGCATTACAAGGTGGAGCACAGTGTTTTTGTTTGAGAAGAGACCTCAGCACAACTCTAGGTTTGTTTTTGATGAGGCACAAAATAGCGAAATATGGGCCCTTTAATATTTTTTGTCCATATCACACAGCCGCACTTTCATGTCTTCCCGCGTGCCTCTGTGTACATCTTTACTGTGGTCTGATGTCTTCACCTCCTCGGCTCCGACCCTCCCTCCTCTTTACATGTTGATAGTTGAGCTCCTCTGAACAGTGCGTCTGGCTGCTGCGCCTCTGCTTATGTAACAGTGTGGTAGTGATGATGATGCTGTGATCCTGCGCTCAGTCTGCGCCCAGAGGCTGCTACTCTCCTGTTGGACTCTAGACGCATATATTTACACCATTATAAACCTGCCTTATTGATACAGGCAGGTTTGATTTTTTTTTTCCCCACATTCTGGTAAGTTATAGAGTGCATGTGCATGATAGAGATTTCTGGATGTTATGACTATTTTTGTAGAATGATAAATGTATATGATTTGACATAATATTAGTTTCATGGCTCAAAATTTTGTGATATTGTGTATTGGCTGGAGTTTTGAAAATTGCACTGTTGTAAAAATGTGCTTAAAGATTGTGTTTTTAAACTGTTTTGTACTGTTTAGTGTAGGGAAAGCACAACCAGGGACAGGAGTTGAGAAATATCACTAGTTAAACTATATGCGTCGCAGCAGCTGCATGTTCTGACTGTGACTATGTATGACTGCACTGTCCCTGTTAAATAAATACAAAAAATAAAATAAATATTAACTTTCCAGTTGCAGTTTGAGAAAAAAATTGGCAAATACTCTATCCTGATAGTTCAAGCGGTCACTTAAGCTGGGTGTTTTCTTCTTTTCTTATAAATCTTGTTGATAACTTAAATTCTACTGTAAAACATACAATGAGGAATAATTATGCAATCAAACATTTATTATTATTTTTTCCTCTCATTTAAGTTTTGTAGGTGAATGATAATTTTATAATACATTTGCTTTGGCCCCTATCAAAACATTCATCACAGTGAAACGCTACCAAACAGAGTATGTAATTATGTAAAAGATAAAAACAAAAGGACTATGTTGAATTTTCATAAAGACACAAAATGTGATATTTTGTTATTTTTTTTTGGTTAAGAGACAGCACATATTAATGAACATTTAAGATGTAAATATGTAAAGATTATAGTCAGTGTGTAGTTTTCTTCTTCAGTCCCTGGGCAGGTTGATGTCAAACAGTCACAGGACAGTGGACAGTACAGCAACAATCACACAAGGCAAATTTACCACACCAGCACACGCACTATACACACAATTATAAGGAGAGTTCATTTGAAGTTAAACCAACAACCCTTCAATATAAAAAAAAAAAAACGTTATACATGGTGACATATCTGATCCTGCATAACCACTGTTTTAAAGCTTTAGAAATCCTGATACTTTTGAATGTATATTTTTGAGTTCTTTTCTGTCCGATGTGTTGGCATTGACTTTAAATGCAGAATTGAAAGCGGCTGGATCTAAGTTGCTCCCCTCAGGCCTGTGTTGTCACTGCTAACAGTTCCATGACTCATTCTGATTTAGGGCCGCTCGATAGGCACGGAGGAGGAGGGCTCTGTTTGGGGAGTACTAGTGGATCAACAGTACAGCCGAGGGAAGGAGAAGTAATAAAAACACATGGTACTTACACTGGGATGACTGTGATATTGAAATCAAAACTTTCAGTATTTTAATTTGGAGAAAGTCAAGTCAGTCTAAGGCACTGTTATATTGGTATGATTCAAATCAGAGGAACCTACATCGACCATGATCCTTTGCTCCATTTCAGTGCAGCTAAAATGGAGTAATTAGCATTAAGGACGGTCCACTGATCTGAAGGTTGGCAATTCGACTCCCGCTCTCGACATAAACATCATTGGTTGAGCGGTCAAATCCACTGACCCACAGGTTGGCTGGTGTGATTCCAGCTCCCACAGATGAATGCTGTTGTCGTGTCCTTGGGCAAGACACTTAACCTACCCAGTGTCTGCATACTCTGGTGTATGAACGTGTGAGTGGTTCCTTGTTGTAAGGCTTTGAGTGCCTTGAAGATGGAAAAGTGCTGTATAAAAATGTGACCATTTACCATTAGCAATACAAATTATATTAAATTAAATTAATTATGGCATAAAAGATTTAATAATTTATTTGAATTTATTAATTCATTTTTTCATCCATTTATTGTTACTCACTTTTGTACTCAACCAGTTGGAGCTTTGGTCCATGTGTTTTGAGTTGTGTGTATGGTGACGTTACCAACAAAAACAGTTATGTCATAGTCATACTAATACTATGCATCTAACATAAATAATCCTGCTCTCTAGCTTTAGCTGAGAAATGTTTCTTCAAAGTTTTATTGCATAAAAGTGACAGCTTTCTTCATAATGAATTCTTCATAATGTTACACTAGCTTTTTTGGTTTTCCCCTCCATAGAGCTAAAAACATAGGCTCTTTATAATATTTGAAGCACTCAAATTGCTTATACAAATCTCAATTTTGAAGCTAGCTGCTGTTGTTTTTAGCCTTATTTGAACTGCTTTAACGCACAGTACTGCTGCACAGGGTGGGGTCTTTTTGAGTCCTTGGGAAGAACTGAAATCTAATAATTGTTTCAAAATGTAGTCCTACTTTTTAAAATACTGGCTTTTAAAGGTCCTATATTATGCAAAATGGACTCTTGTGAGGTTTAAGTTATAATGCTGTTGCCTCATCAAAAACAGACCCGGAGCGTCGTTTTATTTCATCCACACATATTTGAGTAATCCTTTAATATTAGTCTGTCTACGTCTCCATGGCTCAAAATGTTCGGTTCTACCTTGTGATGTCATGAAGTGGTAGTTTTCAAGTTAACAGCTACATTTTACCTTTCAGATAATGTTGACAGTTACAGAGCTGAAATGATCCAAGTGAAGGTGTATGGAGTTTAAAAACACAGTGGGGCTCTTCCTGGATTACCACATGACATCACAAGGTGGAACAGAGTGTTTTCAGTTCCAGAAAAGAACTCGGCCTAAATCTGCAGGGTTTGTGTGTTAAACATGTGTGAATGAAACAAAACACAACTCCAGGTCTGTTTGTGATGAGGAAACAACATTATAACATAGATCAGAACATAGCCTAATATGGGCCCTTTAAGTACGGGCTTTTAATGTGCATAATGCTATCTGTTCATTCATTAGATTAGTATTTTCTGCGTAACTTATTTGTATACTCTAATCATTTCCTAGTGACATCATATAAACTTGGCTTGACTGTAACTTTATCTTCCCCATTCATACCCCGTCTACTCCAGGAACCAGGGGTGTTACCTTAGACAAAAAACATGCAGGAACAATCTGTGAAGAGAACAGTGCACTCCCCAAGGCTAAGCTGGCCTGTTTCTGAGACCCTTTCACAATAAAAGCCCTGACACACTTTACCTGACCACGGGAGCTCTTCTGTTACAGCCTGTACAAAGATGCTTGATACGACGCAGAATCATCCCTAGTTGCAGTACTTTTCCATTAGGGATAGAGTAAAATATGCTGTGACCTGAAGTACACTGTGTGCTCTGGTGTTCTGTGGTTTGGACTAAAGGAGACATTCTGCTGGGTACTCTTAGTGCTGTGCTGTGTATATTTTTATATTTGTCCTTTTATATTATTGCACAGCTGAGGAGGATGCTTTTTTTTTTTTTTTTTTGCATTATTTTACAGGATAGTTGTAGTGTGAAATGGGGACAGAGTGTGGAGATATTCAGCAAGGGAGGTGAGCCCATGACTAGATATCAATCGATATGCATTTTAAATATTTAAATAAAAATTTTGTACAGATTCATCTAAAACCTGTAGAGTCTAGTGCAGTCACATTTTTGTACTAAAGTGTTCAAACAAAGCTTATATTATATTATTATATTATGCATATATTGTTCATACATATTGAGGCTCCTGATTGGGCCATACAATATCGACCTCTGCAGGAGATTTACGGCCAATAGCCGATATATTGGTCTATCTCTACCCATGACCCTAGGTGGCAGCAACCACATGTGCAATGCCTCACCACTACACCACCGGCAAGCACAAAGATATGTTATAGTAATATTCCATAAGATCTAATTTTGTCTTTTAAAGCGGTCCTATTCTGCAAGTCCACTTTTTAGAGCTTTGTTATAATATTTTCAGCAACTTTTTGTTGTGATGACATTTATGGCGACGTCAGCTCCCATTGGGCACCAGTTTTCTAACGCTGAAGTCAGTGGATTTGTTTCTTTTATTGATTTGTTTTAGATTAATATTGAGATTTAAAATGTGCAAATTCTAACATAATGATCCATGGGTGTCAAAGTGTTCAGAAATATAGCAGACACAAGAACAATAGGCTGTCTTTAAAAGTAATTGTGGGAAAATCATGTCTGAATAGAATCTTGAATATGTTAGTGTGTGATTGTGTGATTGTGTGATTCTCAGAGTCTTGAATAGTGCAGAGTGACCACAGCTCCAGCAGTCTGCTCCAGGGAAGTTGTGGCTGTACTGATGTAGCTCGCCACCATTGTATAACTGTGTAAATGAATTCAAATGCTATAATACTCTCAATATTGTACTCCTTTCAAATAACCTATGGACACATGGCTGAAGTTAACAATGCATTCAGCTGCACAATGGCCAAATTCTTTTGAAAAACATTAGTCTCAATATGGAGTTGTTCAGTATCATAATTTGTGACTGAGCACTGAGATATAAGAGCTGTTTTAAAGGGCCCATATTACGCTATTTTCTGATCTCTGTTCTAATGTTGTTTCCTCTACAAAAACAGACCTGGAGTTGTGTTTTGTTTCATTCACACATGTTTAACACACAGACTTTGCATATTTAGGCTGTGCTCTCCTCTCAAACAGAAAACACTCTGTTCCACCTTGTGATGTCATGTGGTTATACAAGAAGTGCTCCACTGTATAAACTCTATACACCTTCACTTGAATCATTTGGATGATTTAAGACTTGAATTTGCTTAGCTCTACTGAACAAAAGGTAAAAAGCAGCTGTTAACTTGAAAACTATCAGTTCATGACATTCCAAGGTGGAACAGAACATTGTGAGCTCTGGAGATGTCGACAGACTAATAATAAAACGTTAGTCAAACCTGTGTGAATGAAACAAAACACACTCCAGATATGTTTTTGATGAGGTAACAACATTCTAACATGGCTTAAGGCTCACAGGAGTCTGTTTTGTGTATTATAGAACATTTATTTGAACCCTGTACTCAGATCCCTCTTCCTCTCATGAACCATTTTCCCTTTGCTACATTTCTAACATGTGCGTCTTTAAGAGCCAGAGTTATGTATGTGTATTCTCCATCAGTGTGGCGTGTGCTGATGGAAGAGTGCTTGGTTCAGACTTTCTAATCAAATATTCATCAGTTTAAGAGCCTCTCCTCCCTCCCTCTCTCCCTTTCTCCTTCTCTCCCTCTCTCTCTGTCACTGTGCTGAGCTGATGTTGTGTGGAGCAGCTGTACAAATGCACAAGTCCAGAATCAGCAAGAAGTAAATCAGAGCTACTAAAAGTCTATAGGTCTGCAGTCCGCTGGTCCCTGCAGGCAAACAGGAACACACTTTGTGAATGTTACGTCCTTATTTAACCAACACAGCCTCAACTACTACTTCAGTAGACTAGTATGTATACAGTTTAGTTTATCACATCCGCCTTATTGTTATTCAAGAGCTTTTCACAACGTTCAGAGACCAGGCATCATGGTAAAACTAATAACTAGTATCCTAATATTTCAATCTTCAAGAGTGGGTTATTACAATACTTATATACTGGGAGTGGGGACACATTTTTCGCAATACATGGGGAAAAAATATAACATAACAAACATAAAAACTTTGCTCTTTCCTCCTCTAAGAATAATACCGGTGGAATAATAACACACCTGAATAAGTGTATATTCTCTTCCTCTAGCGCCCTAGGCATGATTTGTGGGTCTATTTGTGGATTTGGCATTTCCTGTCAGGAAGAGACTTTGATCCTTACACCCCGCCGTGACAGAGAAGATGTGACGTGAGATTGAACACACCAAAACGACAACAACACTCTTTCTATGTTTCCTTCAAACTGCTGGAAGCTTGTCTTCACATTCCACATGCTGTAGGTTTACACTGCAGCGCACATGTTCGGCTTGGTGCTGCTTTAGCGTTATGAATCCCACCTCTGCCATTTTGCTCAATGTCCAGTTTCACGTTTATATATGTCCTGTCTAATAAAGCAAAAATATATATTAAAGATGTATACTATGTAACTTCTGATGGGAGGTCCACGACCTGCATGTCTCCATGGAAATGTTACTGCTTTTTCTTTTTCTGGTGTGCAGATGCATGTCCATTGATGGATACATGTTTTACACCAGTAATTTAATAGATACGTTAAATGCCATGTCATTATCTATTCACTTATCTATTTAAGGTAAATACTAAGGAACATTCACAGAGAAAGCAGTCAGATCCAGATGGGAGACCACAATCAGAAAAGTTACACCTTTAAGTAATCATTTCAGAAAGTGTCAACATGTTTTTTATGATGCAAACAACATAATACTACTTGAAAAATATGAAAGGTAACTTGGATAAAATGTTATTATGCCATGACTACAGCTAGAAGTCTTTATTAAATCAGTGTCATGTTAGATAAATGGATATGGTTGTTTCCTCCAGGATATTCAAAGTAAAAATTGTTCCCATACTCTACACCAGTGCCCCTCACTGCTCTGACTATACTTCCCCCTCTCGTCTTGTCTGTACAGGGTGCGTGCTGAGAGCAGGGCACACCCCTGTCCCACTGCTTTAGGATGGCCTCAGAGGGCTCCACTATCCCCAGTCCTGTGGTGTGTCAGATCGACAAACAGTTCCTGATCTGCAGCATATGTCTGGACCGCTACCAGAACCCCAAAGTGCTGCCCTGCCTGCACACCTTCTGTGAGAGGTGAGTGCGTCGCCATGGGAATGGGGCACATGCATATACAATGATTTCAGATGTGATTCCTTCTTGATTTGAAGGATTTTGGGAGGACTTTTCACCATTCAAAGATAAAGTAGTTTGTCAAGTCGGTATAGTCAACAACAAACGTAATTATCTTTACCAATTGTTATTTTTGGAGCAGAAAATCCAAACTTAAAAACATGCTACTAAATATTGTATATCTTATGTATGTAAAAGATCTCAAAACACATAAATTTAGCATTATGAAACTTGGATAGAGCTTGGGATCGAACTCAAAAACACACACACACACAAGTGCCCAAAAGAGCCGTGGATTAACCTAATACACTGCTGGGTCAGTACTGATTAATACATATTGTGTTTGTAATAAATATTATGTATTACACATACTATACTATTACTATTACTATTACTATTACTATTACTATATACTATAGTACTACTACTGTATACTTTTGCATGAACGCTAAGTTTAGTAGCAGTGTTGTTACCATACTAACATTTCAAACTCAATTTTGATTCTAAAGAATAGACTCCCAATAGATATCCAAATGAAAAATAATTTAAACTCTTTTTTAGACAATTTTCTAATTTTCTAAGCAAAATAGCTATACTTGTTTATTTTGTTATATTTATTTTGAACTTACGCTAGTTTTGATAAAACTCAACATACATAAAGGTCAAATTTTATCCAGTTATTTTTTTTTCAGTATTAATACTTGCTTAAATGAGTATCCAGTTTTCGATGCTAGTAGTATTAGTATCGATTAGTATCTGATTTTTGACAACACTTTTACATTCCCTTACGTACTCCTGTCCCCTTTGCAGGTGTCTGGCGAACTACATCCCCGCACACAGCCTGACCCTGTCCTGCCCCGTGTGCAGACAGACCTCCATCTTACCCGAGAAGGGAGTGGGCGCTCTGCAGAACAACTTCTTCATCACCAACCTCATGGATGTACTGCAGAGGCCCCCCGACAAGC
Organism: Taenioides sp. WSHXM2023; assembly: GCA_029959045.1. Lineage (NCBI taxonomy): Eukaryota > Metazoa > Chordata > Actinopteri > Gobiiformes > Gobiidae > Taenioides > Taenioides sp. WSHXM2023. Next base: position 29,219,282 of record CM057090.1, read on the forward strand.
AGAGCCCCCAGGACCCAAGCCTCAGCCCCATCAGTCCAGTGGGGCCGGGCCAGCTGCTGTCCTGCCCCAACCATGGAGGCAGTGTAAGGCCCCCCACATTCTGCTCATACTGGGGTTACAGACAGTGGTGGAGTACTGAGAATATGTAGTCAAGTAACAGTACAGTTACACGTATACTAAGCAGATATGAAGTATGCATGAGAACAAATAAGCTGCATAATTTTTTAGACAATTTTAGTAACACTTAATAAATTTGAGCTCAAAATGTTTAAGTTGTTTTAAACTTCAGTCGGCATAGCTTTATTAAACAGAATATGTCACTTTTTGAAGGTGGCATAGAGCCTGGATGATTCCATGGAAATAGAAATTTAAAATCATACTTTTCCATCCAATTTATGCCATACTGTGGAATATTGTGGCCAAAGGAAGAACATTTCTATGAAAACAAACAGGAATGGACCCTCCTCCAGGCAAAATAAAAGTCAGGTTTGCAAGCCCACTCACAGTAAGGACGCATGATTTTTAATACAAAAGACACAACCACAATAAATAAATAAAAATGTTTAAATTATTATATTATTTTATTCAATTTTTTTTGGATAAAAAGTTACATACTGTGGCTTTAAATCAAAATTTAGACAATATTGTTATGTTTTACAGACAACTGTGCTTTGGGACAGTTGCAGCTTGAGTACACTGACTGCATCCAATAATAAATAAGTAATAAATAGTATTTATTGATGACAAACTCGGAAGTTAAAGCTGAACTCTGACAGCAGATTGACTGAGCTTCGGTAGTCCACCCAGATTCAGTTCCCTGTCTATAAAAACTAACAATAATAAAATACTAAAAACAACTGCTGATAATAACTGCAGTATTAGTCCTTCTAATCCTCAACTGGGAAAAAAAAATAGTTTTAAAGGGCAAATATAATGTTTCCTTTTGTCAGGTAATGGAGTTCTATTGCCCCCCCTGTGAGACGGCCATGTGTCAGGAGTGCACCAGTGGAGAACATGGAGAACATCCCACAGTTCCTCTCAGAGACGTGGTGGAGCAGCACAAGGCCTCACTGCAGGACCAGCTCAGCGCTGTCAAGAAGAGGTACACCCACACTGGCACCATTCACCCAGTTTATCATTATAGATGTCCTAGAATAACATTTTTGAAGTTACAATTTCTGATTTAAATGTCATCTGCATTGCTACATTATCAAAACCTAAATATTTTCTGAAAGTTTGATTTAATAATTAATTTATTATAAGTATGGATAAGGAGTGTCTTGCAAGATAAAAATTACACACACTGTCTTATGGAAAATGTGATTTCTTTTTTCATATCAGTATGAATAATTGATTGATTTGATTGATTGCCCTATCCAAACCCTCCTTAATGTTAGCTGTAAGATTCTATGCAATGCTCTGCCTTAGGCCTAAGCCTAAGTGACCCATGATCCCACGACAATTGTCCATAAATACAACTTGACAAACCTGATGCAATGTGCAGTAGTTTCATTAAAGGAAATACACTGATTGTGTTGTGGTAGCGCTCTGATGGGCTGTGACTTTGCACGAGAAGCAAAGAAAGGAGCTGAAACTTATAATAATGTTAATATGTTGTTTTTTGGGAATGTAGCATTTTCAGAACAATAAAAGGTAACATGGTGAGCTAAATGTGTTAGCAGTTAATACCCCATAGAAGTAAAATACACCCTAAAACAAATGGTTTTTGCCCCAAAACCTGTCAGAGCACTCTTGTTCCATTCTACAAAAAGTCAGTGAACCAAGTAGATGTGAACGGGGACTACGAGGTGTTCAGGCAGTAAGTTATCATAAGCACTAAAACTTTAGAGCTAAAATACTGAAGTGAGTGCTACAGTATGTAAAATTGTACCAAATATTCTCTTAAAATTGTAACACCAACACTTGTGGTACAACTATAACTGTTATTCAACATTATACCCGTCATTTCTAAACAATTTTGGCTTTAATTTAATGAAACAAGCAACCACAGTCACAAGACCTAATACTATAATATGAAATATTCTTTGTGCTGGTCTGCAGACTGCCTGAGATCGACTGTGCTCTCCACACCCTGTCTGAGATCCTGCAGCAGCTCACCCACCAGAAGAGCTCCATCGAGGAGGACATCCACAGCACCTTTGACGAGCTCCAGAAAACCCTGAATGTGAGGAAGAGCGTCCTGCTTATGGAGCTGGAGGTCAACTATGGACTCAAACACAAGGTCACCACTCAGACTCTGAAGTAGCAAAACTCAAATATAGAAATGTTGCACACTATAGCGCTGTAAGATTAATCGCAGTCAAATCGAAATCTCAATTTGGACTTTAGCAAAGGGCAAAGGTTGCAATGTTGGAAGATGTTTTTTGGACACATTAGTTTACACATGACAATATAATACAATAACAAAGAGCAAAAATATAAATGTTAATAATAAATCCAAAATAAGTCAAGTAAGTCAACAACATTTTCAACAACAAGTATCCACTCTTTGCTTTGTTGAGAGCGCTGCAAACCCTTGGCCTTCTTGCAGTGAGCTTGCAAAGTGTGCAAAGCAAAAGGTGGCTGTTTTAAAAGTTTTGAGTTATTTTGAGTTTTATTTTTGTTTGCTACATTCCATATGTGCCATTCATAGTGTTGAGAATGTAAAATGTAAATAATAATGAAAATGGAGAAGAAACATAAATGAAAACGTGTGTCCAAACTTTGACTGGTCGTGAAATGATAATTTCTCAAGTTATCAAGTCAAGTTATTTGAACACTGAACCCTTATTGGTAAGTGACCTGATTGTCTGCCTGCTTTTCATGGTGACATTTCACTGTAGCAGGCAGCAGATTTTCATTTAGTTATTAAATATTTATTCACACCACCACTCCTTCGGCCATCACTTTCACTGTTGTGTCTGGCTCAGTGGATCATTACCATAAAGAGGGCGGGCGTTCGGAGGTCAGTTAGCCTCCCAAATCTTCTCAGCCAATGGGAAAGCCTCATTTACAGCCTGCTATCCCCTAGTCCCGCCCCCGGGAGTGTGTCACATGGGAGCAGAGCTAATCATTCACAATGTAGTGTCTACTGCAACTGAACTCGCCACCGCCAACACTACAGGGACAGAACCAGGCCACTTCAGGCGGACTAGGGTGTGTCGGAAATCAGCTTTGCATGTAGGGCTTTATCTGATAGTGAGCCTGAGTGTCAAATAGCGCATATGTTTTGCTGAGAGGGCAGTTTTACCGGGAAAGTGGTGTGGAGAAGTCGATGTCATGGCTGCACTTGTTGGAGCTGAGGATGTAGAGGTGAGTTGGGCTTATTTCTTTGGAGACTGGATTTGAAATAACAGTTTTAGAGCAGTTTTGCTCCTGGAAAGAAAAGTTTATAGTGTAGGAAATCACTGTCACATGATGAATTGTGTAGTCACCTTGGTTATAAAATGATGCACGACTGCAGGTCCAGCATTTGTACAAGATACAGCAGATCTCACAACAGAATTGAAAGCCACTTTATTGCCTTTACGTCATCTTGTTTTAAGTGTCCTATGGTAACAGCAAACAAGGTACCAATGATAGTAAAAGCAGTGGGAGGAAACCTGCTGAGATTTTCACTTTCAAAATATAAAATGAATATATTGAACAAAATAAAAGTTAAACATATAACAAACTAACAAAACAAAATGGCTAAATTCACAAAGTTCTGTGATGAGAAAAGTTCTATTTAGTCATTCAGGTACAACCAGTGCACACAGAACAACACTGAAAAGCAGAATACTACAATATAAACAATATAGTAAATAAAAAAATTAAAAGTAAATTAAAAGCCTTGTAAAGTGCATCATTACTTAACTGTTTATTCACAAACATTATAAAATTCATCACATTTTGGTCTGGAAAGTTTTGGCCACTAGGTCATATAGCACTATTTTCTTTAACAATAAAATAACTGCAATTTAATAATTGCAAAAGTGTATATTTAACACTTTACTGTGTCAACGCATTTATATATTTCTTTATTTAAATGGGACAGTGCATATGAATTAGCATGAAGCCATGTAAATATGCCAGATTTGGACTTAAAAAATATCCCATTTGTAGTCACATCTTTATGAGATACTAGATGACAAAACACCCTCCCACCTCCCAAAAAGTTACATAATGAACAAAGATATGGAAGATGAGGCTTGGGAAACTCCCAAAAAAAGGATAAGAAGTAAAAGGCAGGACAACACAGAACCTCCTGCTCCCAGGGGCCCTACATCTAAAACTAGGCCCAGGGATGTGAAAGGCTCTTTCCCCATAAGACAGGGCGGGTCTAGAGGCTAGAGTCACGAGAATCAGGAACAGAACCAGCAACCCCACTGCTGTCCACCCCGGGTATCGGAAGAGTAGGCAAGAGACAAACCAAACTTTTGGCATCTGGCAAATGTAAAAATACACAGACATAAAACCTATAGCTACAGTCCAATTTTAATATTACAGTACTGTAAACAAATTTCAATATTCTTGTCTCTTTTGTTCATTTAATGAATGAACATGTTCAACAAACATATTCAACGAATGACAAGTTTACTGATTTGGGAAAACTAAAAATGGGAATTATGCTATTCTTGATTCCATAGTTTTTTATGTATGTAGCAGGTTTTGCTAATCTTTTTTTTTTTTTTTTATTCATATTCATAAAACATCTGTATCTAAGCTTTTAATACTTTTATCTGTTTTGGAAAAACTGAAATTTTAGTCATTTAGGCTATTATTTGGATAGATAGAATTACAGCAATTGGGAAAAATATGTCAAAAATAAATGGAAAGTGTTTTATTTGTAGGTGATTCATTGGGTATTTTTGTCATTTGAAATTTAAACATGGTTTTATCTGTATAATAATATATTGATAGATTTTTTGCAAGGGTTGTGTACGTGTTCAGCATAACCAAACAGTGCTAAAAATGGCACTATAGCAGCAAAAAAATAATTCTTAGTAAACATAATTTTCCTCTCTAAAAAAAAATCAATCTCTGTCTCCCTCTGCTGTCCGTTGCAGGTACTTCAGGCCCAGTTGGACGCACTGCTCCGGGGACAGGAGGGCATCAACAGCAGCTGTAACTTCACTGAACAAGCCCTGAGCCATGGCACTGAGGCTGAGGTCCTGTTGGTCAAAAAACAGATGAGTGAGCGCCTAGTGGAACTGGCCAATCAGGAGCTCCCGTTACAACCCGGAGAAAATGACCAATTGGACTTCATTATAGAAACCGACGGACTCAAAAAATCCATACACAATTTGGGGACTATTCTCACCACTAACGCTGTTGCCTCGGAGACCGTCGCTACCGGGGAGGGACTAAAGCACTGTGTAGTCGGAGTGCCCACATCTGTAACTATAACCACGAAAGATAAGGACGGCGAGCTTTGTAAAATGGGAAACGCGAATATTACAGCCGAAATGTCAACCTCCGATGGATGCAAGTGCAACGGAGAAATCATGGACAATAAAAACGGAACTTATGAGTTTTTGTTCACCGCGCCTAAAGAGGGGACATTTTACCTGTCGCTGTGTCTGTACGGACAGCCTGTCAAAGGTAGTCCCTTCAAAATAAAAGCCACCCGGTGTATAGATGTGTCGTCCACTAGTGACGGTGTGAAGAAGAGGCTCAAGTCTCCGGGCAGTGGGCACGTCAAGCAGAAGGCCATCAAGAGGCCGGCCAGCATGTACAGCACAGGTCGCAGGAAGGAGAACCCCATAGAGGACGATCTCATCTTCAGGATAGGTACAGTAGTTGTAAGAAATATCATGGATTAGTTGTGTCGATTTCATTTATAGAAATATATATAGAGAGAGATGGGGATTAATTAACCACAGAATTTCACAAAATATGAAAATTCAAGATGATTTTGGCAAATGAAGTTATATAAAGGTCCAGTTTAAAGACATTTACAAATATTTTTACATTATTTGTTTAATGAGACGTAAACACCTGCCTAAACAATGTCTTTTAACTAAACAAGGCTGTACACATACAACTAACTTGTATAAATGCAGCAAATTGAATATGTGTAGTGTCTGGATGTGGTGACTGAGAATGAATGGGACCAATTCTACTTATTGATTGACTTAATGAATAATGAATGAATAAATTGTCCAGGGACTGAAGCAATTTTTATTTTTGCATTGTCCCTGATAAATAAATAAACTAAACTAAATTGTAGACACTGAGCATCTCTGAAGGCAAAATCCAAAATCATAGGTTTTACAAAAAAAAAAAGTACTTTTTAAAACTTGTCTACAGACATATTACATACTTAAACACAAATTATACTTTTTGTGAAACACAAATACAAACTGAGGCTAGAAAATTGTATTTTTTTCATCCGTTTTAATGGAAAGTTACATTTTGAACCTGGAATTTCAAAATTGCAGTTTATTTTGTTATAAAGACTTAAAAGCATTTACATCTGATGTAAGTTAATCATTGAGAATGTCAGAATTGAAATTAAACTCCCAACTTTTGGGGTTATTGTCAAGTTCTCTACAACTGGCCACGTTTAATCTTACTGTCTTTGTGTTCTTGAGCAAGACACTCAGCTCACCTTGCCTCTGTATGTATGTGGTCTGTGTTTGGTGATCAAAACCATTCTAAAATTATTTACTTTGTTGGAAAAATACTTTTGTCGTCCACATAGTAGTAACAAATTACTATATAGCAGATATTTTCTCAAAAAGGTGTACTTGCGACTTCTGCCTCACCAAAATAAGTTGTAAGTAATGAAGTGCCTGTACTGTGCATTTTAGGAACAAAAGGAAGAAACAAAGGAGAGTTCACAAACCTCCAGGGAGTGGCAGCGTCCACAGACAAGGTTTTGATCGCAGACAGCAACAACCAGTGTGTACAGGTATGACTCGAAGTGCTTTACTTTGCTAATTGTATGTGCTAATATGCTTTAACCTTTAATACATTTATAATAGATTTTTTCCAACGAGGGCCAGTTCCGAAGCCGCTTTGGGGTCCGGGGCCGCACTCCCGGTCAGCTCCAGAGGCCTACAGGGGTCGCTGTGCACCCCAACGGAGACATCATCATCGCAGACTATGACAATAAGTGGGTTAGCATCTTTACCTGTGAGGGCAAGTTCAAGGTGAGACTCAGTGAGTATTGATACTTTACAGCTCATATCATCAACATTCCCTGGGGGTGTGATGCTAACTGTAAGCACTGCTCTTTCTGAAGTTCTGTTAGACTTTAATCTCAAGTTTATTTTAACATAATCTGGCCAGAAAAAGATGACTTACCTGGTGCATAGCTATAGGTGAGCTGATTTGTGCTGTTAAACAAGTGCCTCTCACATCACATTAATCACAAGATGGTGTCAGCCAACAGTTTTATATTGATCATATGCTCCTGAAAATGTGTCGTTTACATCATTTTTGTTTTTCTTGGAATTGTTTGGCAGTGCTAATGAGAGATTGTGTCACGAACTGTTGTAACTGTTGAACATTCCACCATAGACATCCATGCGCACCACCCCCAGTGTGATGTTACTGCAAAGTGTCAATAGTAGGAAATGTACTCATTAATTTGAATTGATAATTGTTATTAGAGTTTGTGTTTTACTTTGCTGTGTAGAATAAGATTGGCACAGGAAAGCTGATGGGACCTAAGGGAGTGTCTGTGGACAGAAATGGACACATCATTGTAGTGGACAACAAGGCCTGCTCCGTCTTCATCTTCCAGCCTAACGGCAAACTGGTCACCAAGTTTGGGAACCGTGGTAATGGGGACAGACAGTTCGCAGGTAAAAATAACTGCTTCCGAACTATTATGTTATAAAAGGCTATACGTGTATGTGTTCTGTGGTGTAACATATAATAAAATAAAGGTATGTGTCTAAAGGATTCTTTTGTCTGTAGGTCCTCACTTTGCTGCTGTCAACAACAACAATGAAATTATAGTGACAGATTTTCACAACCATTCTGTCAAGGTAAGAGCCGTGTCAAACTTTAAAGGGCAGGTAACAAAGATCTATTTGAAAACAATATTTGCACTGTCATAACTGTTTAAATACACTTTTTTTCTACATCTTTATAATGTGTTTTAGGTTTTTAACACAGAGGGAGAGTTCCTGCTAAAGTTTGGCTCAAACGGTGAGGGGAACGGGCAGTTCAACGCTCCGACTGGAGTGGCTGTGGACGCCAATGGCAACATCATAGTGGCAGACTGGGGCAACAGCCGCATACAGGTCAGAGCTAACTGTATACTGTATATACAACTGTGTAAATGAGAGGAGTTTTTATTAAACAATGAAAATGGGGCTGTACTCAAATGAGAGACTTAAATGAGGCTCATTCTGCTTTCTGATTGGATAATTGTCTTGAGAACCCAAAACCACCAAATAATAACCATCATGTCTAATGTTTTTGTAATGAAGAATAAATCAGCATTGCAGTTGCTCTCAGTAAAAGCTTTATTTGACTTGAACATGTGGGGACAGAGTTAGGTTATGGAATTTAAAATCAAAATCTTACATACAGTTCCTTTAAATTCAGTTCACAGTGCATTTTAAACAAAGACAGAAAACTGCTGAGCAAACAAAAGAACTGGATGATTTTCAGAATATGTTTGTACAGAGACCCTTTGGATATTTTGAACAGTATATTTTACAGGACGTGTTACCTGTTTGCAGTTTGCAAATGGAAATGATTCATATTGTGACTAATATAGATCATGAAAGCCTTCAACTTGTAAAATGTGCTATGTAAATAAAGCAAACTGATTACATGTAAAAATGTAAATCAAACATGTACGGTCATATCTTTTTTGCATTTCCTTCTTTCCTTTTTCACATTGCTTATTCGTTGCAGGTATTTGACGGCAGCGGCTCATTCCTGTCCTACATAAACACATGCGCGGACCCTCTGTACGGACCCCAGGGGCTGGCTCTCACCTCCGACGGACACGTTGTGGTGGCTGACTCCGGGAACCACTGCTTCAAAGTGTACCGCTACCTGCAGTAACTCTCCCTCTCCTCCCCTCTGCACTCACACTCAGAGGGGAGGACAGGAGGACACTGGACTAAACTACAAACATGGCCGACATGCACTTGACCCGCTCCATCCCCGAACCACAGCGTCATTGTGCCATCTGTCGTCCCTGTGAAGACAAAGCCACTTCATGAATTATGGGAGATATTCAAAAGACTTCTGCTGATTGGTGCTTGGAGGAGACACTGGTCTACACATTATATTTCACATTACTGACACTGAGGATGATGGGAAAGGGTTTCTTCTTCATTAGTTTTTTAACTGTGTTATATTAATACTTTGAAATCATATTTAAAGCAACACTGTAGTTTTTTGTTTGTTTGTTTTTTTTTTATTAAACCTGAAACCGAAACTGTCACGAAACATACTGTACCATGCTACTTTTCACATTATTTTCATATAAAATTATAATAATGCATTAGTCTAGGTAATTTTCCAGATTTTTCCAGATTTCCTCAAAGTCACTTTACATTTTCGTGCATTATTCATTCACCTCACACTTGGTGGTAAGCTTCTACTGTACTGGAAATTTGTGCTGTCGGCCCCGTTGACCACCAACACTCACGCAGACTAGATTACAAGACAATCTACAGCAGCATATTTAATAGATTTTCTATTTGACAATTATATACATTGTCAAAATAATGCTTTAATTTGTTCATACATTTGGTAACTAGGGTAATACCAATTGGGATGCACAAGGAAGGGCATCTGACATGACATGAATTTGGCCAAATAACAATAACAATTTGCTATCCATTCCTCTCCTGTAATCCAGTATACAGTGTTGCTTTAAACTGCATTCAGTAGGTATCTGTAATTGGAGCGTCCTATGGATATTTCAAATACTTTATGTAAGGTCAAGCATGATGCAGTCCTCTATTGCATGTATGTCCTGTTGAATGAACAAGTAAACACCAAAACTATTGTCTGTATAGTAATAATACTGTCCGCGACTAGTTAAGTGTTATAACATGCATCATTAGGATTCTTAACGAAAATTAAATTATGGGTAATAAGTACAATATATGACATTATATGGTATGAATATTCAAGAAGATTAAAGATGCACTCTGGACCTAAATAATATAATAACCATACAGTTAAAAATGTTTATTGTTTTTGAGTTGTACTGTTTATTCGCTTGCCAGTTTGTTTCTCCCAAGCACACATCTTATTTTGTACATAAATGTTTAAATTATTTCTTTTACACTGTCTTGCTATCTGTAATGCCAAATGGAATTAAAGTGCCCATCTAAACTAATGTTAAACATGTCTGATGTATTTGTTTATTTATTTACCATGATCTCACATTATCACGCAACGATTTTTTTTTTTCTTGTCACCCGTAATTCTTCATAAATCTGATGAACCCAAACTGAAAGGAAAAAATTGTGATGCTTATATGAAACAGCAGATGGCGCCTAAAATCCTTCGCTTGTGTTTTCCTCCCTGTGTGGCTTTCAATGAACTGGGAAATGATACCGCTTCACTGAGAACGCTTGATACAAAATACGATTTTTTTTTTTTTACTGCGTGCGTAGTAATAAAATATTTAAATTGTGAGTTCTATTAAAGATGGATGAATGTATGTGTATATGAATCTGTATAGTATTGGTGATTTCTGTACCTTCGCAATTCGCAATAACTAATAAGTCATTCCTAAGGATTTAGAAAAACACATTGTTGGGTTGGTCCGTGAACGCGCCGACCATGTGGCTGCCAGTTTCGCGGGAATTTCAGTACAGTGGTTGTTTTCCGGTAACGCTTTCGACAACAAAACATTTTCCTGGGATTTTAGGTCCAAAAATTACCATTTTTGTCTCTGGGCTGTACCAGTAGCCAGCGATAACATGGTGAGTATATGATGTGCGTTAGATAAATCTGTAAAAATGATTTAATGTTGTTGTTTACACTGTAGGGCTCCTATTCCCTGTTGAATTATTGACGTACGCTCACGTTTAGGCTTAACTAATTAACTAATTAAATCAAATAAATAAATATTCATTTTTTGTTTACTTAGTTGGTCTAGACATGGACAGAGTTATTAAAAGATGAAGAACGTATATTGGACAGTCCCATAGTGAGGTGTCTTGCCCAAGGACAGGTAGTAGAGATGGGATGGAAGAGGCAACCTTTGGGGTAGATGGGTTTAGTAATTCAAAGTTAATTTAAATAAAAGAATGGCTCTCCAAAGCTTCAAATAAGTTTTAAATGTGCACTATTTAACAGTTTACTTTTGCTTAGTGTTGCTTGGAGTATTTCACAGTATGGCATTTAACAAATCTATATTCATGGAGACAATTTGGTCTAATTACATTTCAGATCTGTGCAGACAAACGGCAAGACCAACGACAAAAAGACAAAAAACACCTGTAATTTAATAGATGAAAGAATAGTTACATTACTGCATGTATTTCAACACGTATTACAATTATTTTGTCAATTACAACAATAGCTAATCATTGCATTACAAAAGAAAAGACACTTCAGTGGCTAAAGTACTGAATAAATACAGACTTACTTATATTCAACTACAGGTATATTTATATTGATGTATTTATTAGTTTATTTGAATGGGGACAATTACTATATGACAACTTGCTCTAAGGTTCATAAGGATTTATACAATACGTCAAGAATAAACAGAATAATTTTTAAGGTACAAATGCGGTAGGCCTGTTACTGTCTTCTAATCAAATATTCATGTTAAAGTCAAAGAAGAAAGGACTGAGCTTGGAGGAGAAGAGGACTCGCATGCTGGAGATTTTCTTTGAATCAGTAAGTTGAACAGTTCCAAAAAATAATAATTGTTGTATACATTTTCTTAAAGTAAATTGAAAAATTGTAAAAGTTTTGCAATGATTTAGGTGAAACATGCTGGTGAATAAATGTGTGTGGTTGTTATTTATTTATTTATTTATTTATTTATTTATTTATTTATTTATTTATTTATTTATTTATTTTAGAAAGATGTGTTCCAGCTGAAGGACATTGAGAAGATTGCACCAAAGTCAAAGGGCATCAGTGAGTATTCACCTGAGGAAACTGATCGATAAAAACTAGTTATGCCATGTTTCCTCATCATAAAACATGCCTGAAGAGGTTTTAGATGTCAACCATGCATGTTTTTCAGTATTTCAGTGATCTCTCCTGGGCACTATTTGAACCCTCCTTAAGGTTAGCTGTAAGATTCTCTCCAAGTCTCAGACCACAAGCCTACGTCACCCATGCTCCCATGGGACAGTTCTCCTTAAATATACAAAAACATGATACAAAACTGTAAACAACAATTTGACAAATCTGATGCATTGCGCAGTAGTTTGATTGGTTTATAGAGCACCTTTCACAGATAAAAAAAATCAGAAAGTGCTTTACAGAGTGTAATAAACAACATGTGCAAGAACAGAGGAATTACAGACACAGTCAACCCAAAGCTTGTCTAAATAGCAGTGTCTTTAGCTGCTTTTTAAAAGAGTCATTAGAGTCTGCCTTGTGGAGGGCTAGGGGTAGAGCGTTCCATAATTTGGGGGCCACAGACTGAAAGGACTGTTCCCCCCATGGTTTTAAAGTGGGTCTTTGGGACCATCAAGAGGCCATGACCTGAGAACCGGAGGGTGCGGCCTGAGGTGTTGGGGCGTTGTAGGTCAGTGATGTACTGGACCACCTGTCCACTTGGAGCTCTGTAAGTTAAAACCATGATTTTAAAATCAACACAGAGGCAAAAGGAGAAATTCAATTTGTCAACTGGACAGAGTTTATTTGGTCGAATACATTTCGCAGCTCATCCAAGCTGCTTCTTCAGTTCTGGTCAGACGCTGGTGGACACTGCCTTATATCTGCCTGAAGGGAGGAGCTAATTACAATGAAATTACTCTGAGACAACACATATTTGTTACACAATCAACACAGAACTTAACAGGAATCCAGTGCAGTGAAGATAAAAATGGTGTGCTGTGTTCGCCTGTTGGCTCCTGTTAAAAACCTTAAATTAAAAGTTTGGATTAAGAAAAAGTTGCAGCTGCTTAAGTGTGAATGCGTTAAAACAAGGAAAAAGAGAACTGCAAAAATTTAAACAAGATTAAATAAAAGAGTGAACAATCATCTCAAGATCAGCATTTGCCAAACTTGGTCTCCGTTTAGTGATGTTCCGTAAATGGTAAAAACAGTTTTTACCACTTCATTTAGTGCCAGTTTTCAGCAACCCAATTTTTGATGCAAGGGAAGCACTGCAGAAGGGTTTTTACCCTGTCCGTCTCTATTTCTGTAAAAGAACAATACAATTGTATGTCATCAGCATGCAAATTATACGATACATGCTTGAAACAATTCACAATTTGACCAATCGGAAAAATGTACATCAGAAAAAGAAGTGGCCTCAGAATTGACCTGTGGGACACCACAGGTCAAGGGTGACACTTCAGACATGACATTATTGATAGAAACAGGAAAGGATCTATCACTCAAATAAGAGGAAAACCAATCTAGGACTGTCCCACTGATTCTAAAGTCTTTGTGCAAATGATGCAATAACATTTTGCAGTATCAAAAGCTGATGTGAGGTCTAACAGAACCAACACTGTATAATGGCCAGAGTCCACTGCCATCAGAATATCATTTGAGACCTTCAGAAGTGCAGTTTTCCATGGAAAGCCTGACTGGAATTTATCAAATAAGTTATTTCCATGCAAGAAGTGTGTTAACTGTTTTGAAACCACCTTTTCCATTATTTTAGATAAGAGGCAATTTTGATATTGGCCTATAGCTTTTGGGCTCAGATTGATCCAAGTCTGGCTTCTTTAAAATAGGACTAAGCATAGCTTGTTTGAAGGAGCTAGGAACCAAGCCTGTTTCAAGATACATGTTAACCATTTTAGCAACATGTGGTCCAAAAAGATCAAATGCCTTTACAAACAGTGAATGGGGCACCACATCTCGAGGGCATGGGGATGGTTTCATACTCTTCATTATGCCTATGACATCGTCAAGACTAACGGGAAAAATGAAGACCAACAACAACTGATTTATGTCGTTGGAAAAGGCCCCAGTCACAGATGTTATGCTAGCCCAGATAGTGTCAATCTTATTTACAGAGAACTGCATGAATTTATCACAATCATTCTTTGTATGAACACGGATTTGTGGTGCTAAAGGCAAAACAATTTTCTCGATAGTATCAAATAGGACCTTTAGATTTTTCCTGTTCATTGATGCAAGGTCAAAATAATCTTTGTTTATCATTTCATTTAGTGTTGTGATTAGCTCCTTAAAGTGAAGTCTATGAACTTCAAGATTTGAGGATTTCCATAGTCTCTCTGTTTTACGATACTGGCATTTAAAACACAAAATGTCTTCTTGTAGATTATTTGGTAGGACAGATAGTTCAAGAGTTGGTAAAGTGCAGGAACCCTCATTGATTTAAATTCTCAAAAATGGCCTGAAACTAAATGGACTCATTAACTTATACTAATAACTCATAATGTTGATAGCAGACTTAGAAATGATAGAATTATGTTTGACCAAATCAGTCAATCACTACCATTTTGTGCTTAGTAAATGCATTGCAATATGAAGCGAAAATGAAGATTTACTTCCAGAAACAGAGCGGGTGGTCACTTTTGAGCTCCATAGCTCAGTGGACCCTCTTTTAGTATGACCCAGTTATGCCATCAGACTGGAAAGATGGAGAGTAGAGGGAAGGTAAGGTATACTGTTTGTTACCATAGGGAACTGTGTCCTCTGCATAAGGCTGCACGGTTTTGGATAAAAACCTAATTGCCATTTTAGTATTCTATTTAGATTGTCAATAGTCCAGGAGCATTCACATTTGAGAGAAGACTGAAATATGAACTGATAAACAAATACAAGCATGCCATGCATTTCAGATCATGTTTGTAGAGGTCTAAACTACAGATATAACAAGATTATTCAAAAGACTGGCTCATTTGTTTTTTGCAGAGGACATTCTATTATCTAATTCAGTGACTCTCAAACTTTTCATGCCAAGTACCACCAAAGAAAAGATTTTGCTTTCCAAGTACTACCAGATCTAAATCAAGTATATGACGGGGCTATTCCAGGTCTAATCTAGGTCTAAAAATGGACTACATCATTGCCACCATAGCACTAAACAAGAAATGATCCAAAGGAGGACAAAAAAAGTGGTTAAAATGGGCTAAAATAAGGCAGACCCACATAATCAAGAGCTGTCCAAGTACCACCTGAAAGAGCTTTATGCTATTTGATAATCGTGCCAATTCAAATTGGAATTTCCATTCAATTATGCAGCGCATCTTACCTTGCCTTACCTTACCAATATTTCTCTAAAATTAATAATAATTTTGACCTGTATAAACACACCGAGAAGCTTGTTTTAAAGCTTTGAGGAACATTTGATTTCAAGAGTGTGTTTTAGGTCATACCTTATTCTTATGTCTGCAGCTCTGCATATTATGTAGCTTAAAGATTTATGCGAAATCCAAAACCAGTGTATTTAGGGGTGAACTGTGCCTAAATGAGGTGATTGTGTGACAGTGATTTAAAGCACGTTTTTGGTCCTGTACAGGGCATAATGCAGTTACACAGGAGGGGGGAGGGGGGCGCTAGAAACAAACTCCTAGCACAATGAGAACGAACTCCTAGCGCAGCAAAAAACGCCTGAAGTGAGTTAAATGAGGAGTCACAAACGTGACACACACATGCATATTTAAAGGTGCACTCATGTCGCTTTTCTTGTAGAAGGCCTGCCCCTGTTTGTCTCCAAGGAGATGTTATTGCTTTTCCTGGAATAGCAAAAGAAAATAGATCTTACATGGACAACATGTAAGACATTTCCCTGGAATGTTCCAAAGTATGGCATTCGACTTAATTATCTTGTGTTTTATTGAATTACAGGTGAATAATAAATACTTTGAATAAACACTTTGTTACAGTAAGTTGTGTTGCCTCTACCCAGATCTGATCTCAGAAAAGTTGTATTTATTATGAACAAAAAATATATACCTATTATAACTATTAAATAAAGGCATGCATAAAAAAATATGGTCTTCAATAAAAATGTATGCTTGTCTCCATAGAAATAGATAAGTTTAATGCTTTAATGTGAAGCATTGTTGACAAAGCAATAACATCTCCATGGAGATAACCAGGTGGCAAACCCTCCACCAGAAAAGCTAAATAGTGCAGCTTTAAACCATAGAGTGTATGTATAAATGGATACAGCTAACCTGCTATTTCACCGCCAATTCACTTTGTATTGAAAAAATGTTGCCCCTTTCTATAACCGCTACTGTCAGACTAGTTGTTGTCCATAAGTGCAGATGTGTTTTGACTGTGGCCCAGACTCTCAAACATGTAGGAGTATCACGTTTCAGTGCTGACATGGTTGGAGATATGACTCCCGCTCTGATACATTAGAGCTTTGAGGGCTCTCTAAAGCTGCCAGATACACTGCAGATGTGTGGGATCAACTATGCAACTGAAATAGTCCGCTCAAAGTGCACTCACTCACTCACTCACACAAGTCCTCTGGGGTGGTAATGCTCACTTGAAAGCATCAGAGTCAGTATATGGAATACAAGTTGTGGAGAAATTCAAGTTATTATGTAAGTGTTTCCAAATATTTTATCAATTTATGTATTCAGATACAAACACACAGCACATGATCAAATACAGATTTTACTGTTGACAACTGCGATTATTGCTTAATTTGCATCTTACACAATTTCGTTCTCAAATCAGTTATTCAGTTTGAAAGAAAAAATAGCATCTCGCTCTGATTGCCAGATTCTTTGCCTATAAACCAGCAATTTTGATAAGGAATAGACTCGATACTCAATACCGAGTTCGTCATCCAGGTACGTTCCATAGTGGTCCATGGGTGTGTACTAGTCTGTGTGCTCTGATACTTGTTCTGATACAGCTCAAGATCATACATGATTACAACATGAATACAACATACCAGGGCAGGGATTGAAAACAGCATTTATATCCTTTAAACAAAAATAAACTGATCCAAAAGTGTTATGTAGCTGTTATTTATCTCTCAAGTAACTACAGAACAGCTTTGTATAAATGAAAATGCCAACATTATGAGACTTTCTGGGTCGACTATGACCATTAATTTAAATCAGTAAATAGTCTTAATACATCAATTTATACGTCAAATCATTATATCCAATCCTGCAAATTTTTCATGATCTGCACCAATATCCGATACCAGTGTCGAATCGGTGCATCCCTATTTTTTAGTGTTCACCTTGCTTAAAGGTGCATTCTTGTCCCCATGGATATAATACCGTTTTGCCTTGATTATTCTGTTTGTTAAGGTATTTTTGAGCCATAAATCACATGTAATTGAACAAATGCAAGGGAGATATGTTTAATGCCCTACCGTGGAACGTTCCAGGCAAAGAAATAACATCTCCATAGAGACAAGCAAGTAGCAGACCCACCACCTTAGAAGTGACACAGTTCACCTTTTAAATAAGTATGTAGTCTCTATAGTGTTAATATAGATTACTCAGATTTTTGATACTTTTGACATCCCTAGCACTGAATAAGAAGTAGTTTAGTCATCTAATCTATCTGTTGTGTATGTGTTGTGCAGCTCCCATGGCAGTGAAGGAGGTGCTGCAGAGCCTGGTGGATGACAACATGGTGGACTGTGAGCGAGTGGGGACCTCCAACTACTACTGGTCCTTTCCCAGTAAAGCCCTGAACACTCGGAAACACAAGCTGGAAGAGCTCAAGAGACAGGTGAGGGACATAGGATCAGGTAGTTTAACGCTGCACTTGTCAGCAATGTGGGAAAATGTAAATAGTTCCATTTAATATGACATAGAAGATATCCATTCTCATGAGATAAAGTCGAGTCATTTACAAGGGTTGTCAAAATGATCTAAAATCAGACACTAATCAATACTAAAACTAGCATTATTTACAGTTACATTAATATTTGCTGGATGTGTAGTGATAATACATAATGCCATGTGGCTTAAAGGGGCTGTACCCAATTTTTGTCATGTAATAAAGTAAAAAAAAAAATTTGATATATTGTAAAGGGTCAGTATGAGACCGCTGTTTGCTGTCTTATTATAAAGTGTTTCTATCATCTGTGCACCAAGAAGTAGTACTTGCGCTGTTAGCATGCTAGTTGTTGTAAGAATTACTGTGAATAATTAGGAGAAGTGGAATGGGTTAGGAAATTGAGAAATCGGGACCCTTGCAACTGGTTAAAATGAACAGTGACTCAGCTGATACAGTGCTTATCCACTGATTCGAAGGTTGGCGGTTCGAATCCCGCTCTCAACATAAACCTCATTGGTAGAGTGAACAGATCCACTGACCAACAGGTTGGCATTACAATTCCAGCTCCCACAAATGAATGCTGTCGTCGTGTCCTCGGACAAGACCCTTAACCCACCTTGCCCCCCAGTGTCTGTGTACTCTGCTCTGTGAATATGTGTGTAAATGAGTGAGTGGTTCCTCGAAGTGAAGCGCTTTGAGTGTCTTGAAGGTGGAAAAGTGCTATATAAAAATATGACCCTTTACCAACTAGTTCTGTTTTTTGTTTTTTTGTTTTTTAACATTTTTAAGCTTTAACCAATTTAATGGCTAAAGTTGCTAATTGAGTCCTAGTTGTCCTATTCAAATCTTTATATCTGTAATATAAAATCAAATTTTCTAATTTTGTCAGTACAGTGAGTTTTTGTTTTTTGACACTGAAATATAATTGTGGTGTGGCCCATCTGACTCAAAGATGTTGACTGTGAAACTTCACCTTAAAGGTCACTGTTCATCAAAATAGCTGCTGCTTTGCTCTACTTTCACAAGGTTCAACTTAAGACAGTGTCAGTCCCATTTGAGCTCTTTTAGGATGACATTTCTATAGCTATAGAAAGTTGCAACTGGCTGTTATATATAACTACATGTATCTCAGTTTGTAAAGAAAGACTGTAAAGGCTGTGTATTCAAACAGAAGCATTAGTACTGCACTGTGCTATTGACCCAGTTGGTTGTTTTTGTGAGGGAGACAGATGGCTGTGACTCCTGGAGGACATGGCCACCAGATTTCTGAACCTGCTCAATTATGTACAGGGACAGTCTACTAAAGCTTGTGCAACAGTGGCTGTGTTTACATTGCATTCACACTAAATTCTGATCATTATCTCATTTCAGGAGGAGGTGACATTATTGAAATGTCATGTAAAACTGTTACATCTGATCTGAGTAATCTGATTTCTTTGATTGTAAGAAGATAATTTTGCAAAAAAAAAAAAAGAAAACAATCAAGGAGATACTGTATTTTAAAATTCATTGTACCATTGATTAAAGTTTATGCTAAATTGACTTACGAATTTTAAATCATATTAGAATGTTTTTACCTCCTCAAAAACATACCCGGAGTTGTGTTTTGTTTCATTCATCCATATTTGAGTTTGAGTAATTTATTATTAGGCTGTCTACATCTCCAAAGCTCAAAATGCTCTGTTCCACCTTGTGATGTCATGAAGCAGTTGTTTTCAAGTTAACAGCTACATTTTACCCTTTGTTCAGTAGAGATAGGCAATTCCAGGGCTGAAATTATCCAAACCAGGTATTTTTGATGATTAGATTTCTGTTGTCTATGTAAACACACATTGAAAATCATGAGATGTAATAATTAAGTTATTTGACTATTCTAGTTATCTGATTTTTACTGGCCAATGTACCCAGTGCCTTTATACCATAATCTTTTAAGTTAACCAAGTTGATCATTCCTTTGTATTTGCAGATTTCAGAATCGAAGCACAGGAAGGAGTCGCTACAAAAAGCAGTGGAAGCTGCAAAAGTGGGACGTGAAGATACTGTAAGTATTTGTACAAAGACACTAATCAAACATGCCATTACAACCCAGAACTGAAGAAGCAGCTTGGATAAACTACAAAACATATTCAGTCAAAAAGAACTTTTGTCCAGTTGACAGAATTGAAGTTCTCCTTTACCATGGATCCTACCTTGACGACTGTGGGATTTCACAAACCCAATAAAGTTAGAGGAACCATGGATGCATAGACAAATAATAATGATGATTTTTATTAGCAAGATTGGGGAAAAAAGAAAAAAAAAAAACAACACTGAACATTGACATTAGAAAAAGATTAAATGCAAAATGAGTGCATGAGTAGAATTTTAGAGCCAGAGACTCAGAACATGGCTGCTGGTACTGGATGTCTGTTATTAAAAGTTACCATGGCGATTATTCCTCTAGTTTTGACTATATCTCATTATTACAACCTCTGGCATTTTGTAAGTGTATGTATTGAGTAACTGTTGTATCTTGGTGCAGAATAAAAGGAGCGCTCTGCTGAAGGAGCTGGAGGGTCTGAGACGGGAGCACACAGAGCTACAGGCCGAGCTGGACAAGTACAGAGAGTGTGACCCGGAAGTAGTCCAAGAGATGAGTGAGTTCACCACAACTGCATCCCTGCCATACATGTCACCATGAGGCTATACAATACAAAAGACACCTTACATCATTTTTTTTTTGCAAACTGACAACAAATTACTAGATGCTTGTACCTGATTCTTACGCTGAGTTTACACTAATTGCAAGTCGGCTCTGACAAGCACTTGAGCGGGTTACTTGCAGATTGCCTTTTACACCAACTCTGGTGTGTATTTGACAAAAGCAAGATGATTTCATGTATGTTCACATAGGCTCACACAATAACACTTCTTGCAGATTCTTTCCATAGACCCACGCCTCACCTGCACCTGTAACCCCACTCTGCCGAGGTCACTGTGACGGTGCATTGATTTTAAACTCTTCTAAGTCTGCAGGACTGCAAGTGCGGTTTGAGACCCCGAACAGCACCACACTTGCAGTCAGTGTACACCCGGCGTTAAAAATGTGAACAACTAGTTCATTTTAAACGATTTGCAGTGGTCCAAAGTTGTTCCTCACTTTCTGAACACAATCGAAGCATCTGGATTATTCACCGTGACTAATTTATAAGTGCATACCTCAAAGAGCTGCTTATGCAGTGTGTGTAGTGAGACAAGTTCTACTTTATTACATGAAAAAAATCTGGTAAAGCCACTAAATGCATGCAGTATTTCAACCGATAAAAATATATATATATATTACAAATTACAAAAACGATCAGTTAAAATGAAATATAAACTTCTCATCAACCAAACTCGAGCCACATACCAGACCATGTCCTACCTAAAATAATTATTAGACTAAATTCTGACTCTACACTATGAAGCATTTTAGTCAAAATACTTGGATTAAAGTACTGATTTATTGTATGCTCTGAAAATGAACACTGGTTTCAACATCATTATTCTATTTATACAGCCTCATTATCATGACGTCCTTTTTACAGAACTGCTGAAGCAGTTCTCGGTTACTTTGAGTACACACTCCTGTTTTATCACAGGGTTAGTGTTCTCACAGTTGACATGAAACGTGAAGAGGAAGTGAAAGGGCTCTCAAATACCACATTGCCACAACTTGGTCTTCTCATTATTCTCAACTGCATCTTTCAGTGTTTCTGCTTTATATGAGGGTTTTATCTACACCCACATTGGAGATGACCGTATTGGAAAAAGTGGTGTGGACCCGTGCAACATGTGCTGTCATAATATATGCACTGTTTACCTGAGCTCCTGCATGCTCCAACACACATACACTCTAATAAGGGAGCATTGTCTGTGGGCTGTTGCCTGGATACACTTATATGAATCCCTCATTAAGGTTGCAGTGTCTCCTATAAAAAAGTATTAAAACTTGGATAAGGTGGAGCGACAAGTGCATATTATGTGATTTAGGACTGAAAAAACAAAACCAAATTAGATTTATTGCAACTCATCAGTGATTGAATAATCAACTAATTTAATTTAATGACCAAAACATGTTATGCACTGAGAGGAGAGGCTTTATGACATTTTTGAAGTACATTCAGTTCATATGACCACAAGCGGTGTAACTTTAAAGATGCACTGTGTAACTTTTCTGGTGGGGGGGGGGGGGGGGGGGGGGTCCACCACATGCTGCCACCAGCTTTGCTATAAGCTAATCTATCCAACGACTTGGCCTAATAGTAATGTCTTACTCTGGCAAAGTATTAACATTGTCATGGAGTCAAGCAGGTGGCTGCCCCTCAACCTGAAAGGTTAGTGCAGCTTTAACTATATCAGTTCATTCAATAACAATCTCAATGTCACAAGTGACTATTTAATGGATCCTAAAATGATCTAGTTCCAATGTGATTTGCTCATTTCATGCCATCTGTAAACTTGGTTGATTTATGCCATATCGCACAATGTTAAAAATGTGATCTCTTCTGAAATCATTTGGTTTCCCTCATCTGAAGCTTGAACAGACTTGTACTGTAAAGCATGGTGGGATAACTTGTACAATACAATGTAATCACAAGAGCTTACATTCCACATACAGAGAAGATAACAAAAGTAAAACAGAGTGGCACAAACAGACTGTATCCTGCTGCTGGAGGTCTTCACTTTCACACACACACGATGCTGCTTTATTTTCTCTTTTCTACAACAGAACACACCCACACAGCTGACACAACTGTTAGCTGCTCTCAAACCAAAATAATAGTGCTGTAGCAATGCACAGAGCCCGGGGCCACTACAGCACATGGACATGTTCATTAGGTCCGTGCGTGGTGAATGAGTCAAGACATGTTTAAAAGTACATCGCACAATTAATCATAGGCTCTTGTCCCCTAGATAGTTGCTAAATGCTAAATACATAAGACAATATTGTTTCAGCTAAAGCACTGTACCACATCTAACACTACTTGACAATTAACCAATGTTGTGATTTGTCGTATAGGCACTTATTAGATTAAAAGATCTGGGGCGTTTAGGCCATGTTCACTCTTCTAAACCCAAAACTAAACCAGGATTAGACCAGGGCGAAAGATGCGTTGACACTTGCACAATCACTATATCACAACTGGGACTGAACAGAACAAACCCAAGTCTACATTAGGACTCAAACTGGGACCGAACCAGGACCGGAGCAAATGTGGACACACCCTAAATGAGTACTAGAATTGGACAAAGCCAGGTCTATATCAAGACTAAACAGGTCTGTATCAAGACTAAACTCAGGACCAAACACAACTTTATGAACGCTGCCTTACTAAATACTCACATCTAGCACTGAATCACAGTCTTTAAGCAGTTTCACTGAGAAGAATCTAATATGATCTCTTTAAGTTGGTCCTGAGACTAGTGCTAGTAAGAGTTGGTAGGCATTTAAAACCCTAATACACTATAATGAAATAATAGTAAGAAATTTTATTATTATTATTATTATTTTTTTATTATATTTACTAGACTAAATGTATTTTTGAGCAATAAAAAGACCCATAATTGAATAAATGCATCTTGTACAAGTTTATGGAATGGGTGGAACTTTACAGGCAAAGCAATAGCATCTCCATGGCAACCTGAAACGTTACGCAGTGCACCTTTTAACAAGTACAGCAACTAACCCACATAGATTCATTACAGTGTATCCATATCAGCTGCTGTTGCTTTGTAACTTGTGTTGCACATTAATGAACCAATGCTTTTCAGAACCGTCCATAAATACAGTCAAATCATACAAATCATAAATGTGTCACTATTAATACACTGGTAAAAGGTTAATTGCGCTCTTCATATTCCACCAGGTGACTTTTAATGATGTTAGGTGTAGTCGTTTGGTCTCACGGGTCAGCAGACTTGTCACCCAAGACAGGTCTTGGTTGTAGCAGCGAGCGTGGCCCAAGATCACGTTTCTCCCCGAGCTCCACTCAAGCGTTTGACCTACAGTATACAGCTACACACGCCACACTGCAGGTTTTATAATGTCACTGCACTCCGCTATACATCTGTGTCCATTGGGCCTGGTTTTGTTGGCGTTAAATAAGCAGCTAATATTTTAAAGCTGACCTATTATGCAAAATCAACTTTTTAGAGCGTTTAACCATGTCAGTTTTTTCCTCTTCTCATTTACTCTCTCCAAATGGTATTTCTCCTGTATTCAAGACTTCATTGCTCTAATCAACCCCCATTTTCACCGCTTACTGGTACACTCCCACTGTTCTTGTGACTACTTAAGTATCTTACACCTAAACCCTTAATTAAGTGGTTACGAAAATTAAGATTATATCGTAACTAGAGTTGTAGGCCTTTAATCCTTTTTGTCTGTTATTTCTTGTCTATTTGTGTATTTTAGCTCATTTTCTTTTCTCTTTTCCTTTCCAGAGAAATCAAATGTGGTAGCCAAAGAAGCAGTCTCCAGATGGACAGGTGCGTCATTAATTCATTGTGAAGTGAAAGCCTCAAGTTTGTGCACAAATGTTCCCGCCTGCTAGCTCCCTGCAATTAGCACACTGCGCTCCTCTGTGCTCCGGCTGACCCTGGCCCGTAACCTAGGCAACGGGTGACCTTTAGAGATAATGACGGGCAAAGACGCTGGCTGGATACGCACCATTAGGTCAACATTGTCTGGCGCAGGTTAGCAAAGATGACTGTTGACATTTTTGCTCAGTAATTTGAAGTCATTGAAGCTTAAGAGTTTACTCCACTGCAGTAAAGGAAAAGGATGGTTCAATTGTTATGTTATAGTGGCTAATTAAATATCTGAATCTTAACACACATAATTAGTGAGTGTTGTAGTCATTCACGATCTAAAATAGGTATATCATTAAATTGTTTTTCTCTTGGGGACTCTCCATTTATAGCATGCCGGTGTTACTATAAAAATACAAAAAATACCTTGAAAAACTTAAAAAACTGAGAGAAGCAGCCTTGCCTCTCCACAAATGTAACTTGTAGCTTGCCTTTGTGGTGTCACCTGCTTGTCTCCATGGAGATAGAGATGTTTAATACCATATTGCCATATATACAGTCCCTGACAAAAGTCTTGTCGCTTATCCATTTTGTAGAAACAAAAGCTTATAACCTGACTTTAAATTAATCGATTGGTTTTAGAAATGTCTCATATGAAAGCTAAAACCCTCCCAAATTATGCTCAATATACTAAAATGAATTTGCTTCACTGAAGAAAGATTGATCATTTAATGAACACAGAAAGGTCAGATTTTGGCAAGACAAAAGTCTTGTCGCCTTGTCATATGATGCACCCAATCCTAGATTACAGCCTCACCTGTGATCAGTTACTGATCAATCAATTAGTGGGTGTGTATAAAAAGAACCCCAGCACACCAGACCTTCACATCAACTGCAACTTGACCTCTGACAACATGCCTAAGATCCACCCTGAGACCAAAGCGTTAATTATCAAGAGGCTGAAGACCAGATCCACTGCTGAGGTGGCTGACACCTTCAATGTGTCTCAGCGTCAAGTACAAAGAATAAGAAAAAGATCTGAAAAGACTGGAGATGTTTTTGACAAGCCCAGGTCCGGCAGACCCCGCAAGACAACTGCTCCGGAGGACCGTTTGTTAATTTGAAAATCCAAGGCCAGCCCCTTTTCCACTGCAGCAGAGCTCCACCAGGCCTGGTCACCTCAAGTCCCTGTGTCAACCAGAACAGTTTGTAGAATTCTGTCTCGAAATGGCCTCCATGGTCGAATCAGTGCACAGAAACCAGCACTAAACAAAAGGCAATTAAAAAACCGTGTGGCATTTGCCAAGGCCCACAGCCTGCTAAAAGGATGGACACTGGAAAAGTGGCAGAAGGTGGATTTCTCAGATGAATCCTCGGTTGAATTACATCACAGCCGCCGCAAATATTGCAGGAGACCTACTGGAGCCCGCATGGATCCAAGATTCACCCAGAAAACAGTTAAGTTTGGTGGCGGAAAAATCATGGTCTGGGGTTACATCCAGTATGGGGGTGTGCGAGACATTTGCAGGGTGGAAGGCAATATCAATAGCCTAAAATATCAAGAAGTATTAGCTACCTCTTACATTCCCAACCATAAAAGGGGGCAAATTTTGCAGCAGGTTGGTGCTCCATCGCATACTTCTATCGCTACATCAACGTTCCTCAAGGCGAAGAAGATAAAGGTGCTCCAGGACTGGCCAGCCCAGTCACCAGACATGAACATCATTGAGCATGTCTGGGGTAGAATGAAAGAGGAAGCATGGAAGGCAAAACCAAAGAATCTTGATGAACTCTGGGAGCCATGTAAGACTGCTTTCTTTGTATTCCTGATGGCTTCATCAACAAATTGTATGAATCATTGTTGAACCGCATGGATGCAGTCCTTCAAGCTCATGGAAGTCATACAAGATATTAAATATGGATCTCACAGCACCACTACTTAATTCACTGACGTTATGCAACATATTTTTGTATTTGAAGTAAATTATTTGTTCAATTTTCTGTAGGCGACAAGACTTTTGTCTTGCCAAAATCTGACCTTTCTGTGTTCATTAAATGATCAATCTTTCTTCAGTGAAGCAAATTTATTTTAGTATATTGAGCATAATTTGGGAGGGTTTTAGCTTTCATATGAGACATTTCTAAAACCAATCGATTAATTTAAAGTCAGGTTATAAGCTTTTGTTTCTACAAAATGGATAAGCGACAAGACTTTTGTCAGGGACTGTATTCCAGCAATGCAATAACATCTCCATGGAAACAAGCAGGTGGCATAGTGCACCGTTGTATCATTTATGTTGTATATTGCTTATAAGTATAATGCCTTTCATTTAATCACTGACCGTTGCCTAAACATGATATTTTCTTTTATTGTGTGCAGATAATGTTTTTGCCATAAAGTCATGGACCAAGAAGAAGTTCTCCTTCGATGAAAACCACATTAACAAGGCCTTTGGGATCCCCGATGACTTTGACTACATGGACTAAGTGTTGGCTCTTGAACTTTTGCTCCTGCCTGTATACACTGAATGTTTAAGGTAGCACAAACCTTAAATCTCCACATCTGGTTCCCTGATTGTTATTCTGTCCTAACACGCATTAATATTCAAGTCAAATGGCCTGAAGAGATGAGCGTAAAAATATTGGTCACAAAAAACTCTGCAATTGGAGAAGGGACTGAACCAACCATTAGTCAGTAGTACGCGCTGAAAGTGTAGTCTATTAACACAACGTAGCAGACTTAAGACTAGCCTTTAACAGCTAGTCTGTAGTCACACCTGTTTGCATGAAAACCGAGCCTTGTGTCGATGATGGAGTAGAATCAACACTTTACACTTCTATGCTAGTTATGTTCTTATACATTTCAACACCCTTACGTTGAATGCAATAGTGTTTTGTGTCCTTAATTCATATTTTAGTTTTTCTAAAATGTATAGATAGCAGACTGTTTCAGTTATATATTTTGTGTTTTGTGTTTAAAGATTTTTTACTATTTTATGAGAATTAAAAAATATACATTGCTGTTATATGTTGGATATAACTGTCTCAGTCACAAATTATTTCCCTGGCAAATCCAGAATGAATGTCTTTCTTACAATCAGATTTGTACAATCAGAAATGAAGGAGCTCATAGGTCACCCGTGATTTACAAACAAAATCACATTTCTCTCACCTCAGATAACACAATTTTATGCAAATTGAATCTGCAGAAATATATAATGGTTTTCATCGCCTTGTGATATTTTTTTCCTTTCTTTTTCCCTCATTAGCAGCCGTATATGTTTTGATAGCAGCAGTTACCATGGTGACACAATGCACACATTAGCAAACAGCCCCAAAAAGTTTTAAGCTCATCTGAAACTCAAGAAAAAACACAAAATGGATTTAAACAGCACCTTTCCGGGAGTCTGTGATTAATAGTCAGTTCTTTCTGGTCAGATTGTGTTAATTTAAATCTCAAATTTAAGTTTAACTTAATTAACAAAGCTTCTGACAGAGGTCAAGTGTGTATTCTGGATCTCAGGCAAACAAATTATATGCAAAATGCATTTAGCTGGATGACAAGAAGCACTGCTGTTTTGTCCAGATTCAAACGCAACTCACCATATTTGTTTCAGTGTGTGTTATGGCAACAGCGTCCTACTTCATCTTTTATCTATGTGTAGCAATAGTTGTGTTTGGTGGAGCGGACACACCCACCAGAAGAGTCACCACATGTGCAAGTGTCTACCTGCCTAACCTGTCCTGCTATGATTCACAAGACTGACACGCCACTGCTGCTGCCTTCACTGCAAGGAAAAATGCAGAATTCTAGCCAGCTTATAGTAGTCTTACATTCCAAAGTAATTAAAGTCATTAGTAACGGGAATCTGTAATGGATTGTGTTGACAAAATGTTGTGTTATGACTTAACAGAGGCCTTGACTTGAGGTCCTTTCAACTGGCGAGTGGCAGGGCTAAAATTATGCAAATGATTCTAGTGAATGTGTATGGAGTTTAAAAACACAGTGGAGCACTTCCTGTATTACCACATGACATCAGAAGGTGAAACAGGGTGTTTTCTGTTTGAGAGAAGAACCCAGCCTAAATATTCAGGATTTGTGTGAATGAAACAAAACACAACTATGGGTATGTGTTGATGAGGAAACAACATTATACCATGGATCATAGACAGTGCAATATAACTACTTAAGAATAACCAGAGTTCCAACAGTGTGTGAAGGAAGAAAAGACAAATGAAGAGTTAACAGAAAAGTATTACAGAAAATTTGTGTTAAATGTCATTCTAGTATAGAATTCTAACTACGTTTTTACCAGGATCACATCATCACACACCTGCCAATCTAAAGACAACCCGGGGCCCTCCAATCCAAGCACTAGTGAGTGAGTGTATTTTGACATGGCAGTCCCAGCCAGAGGCGCTGTGCCTCATGAGTAAACCTCTGCTGGCTCTTGAGTGTACATTGTGCAGCGGGAGGGAAAAGAAAAGAGGAGGAGGAGGAGGGAACTTGTGTGCGCTGCTGCTCGCTCAAAGAAAGACCAACACAGCGAAACACACAAGGCTGGCTGCGACTAGCGAGATAGAGCCAGCAGGGCAGGCAGCATGGCGGGGCCGCAGGACTTCCAACAAGGCAGCCACTGTCACAGGAAAACGTGGATCAATATATTACTAGGAATACTACAATTACTTTTACCATGCGTACAGCACGGAGGAGCCCAGCTGCAAGGTCTGTGCGCACCTTTAGCACCTCTGCCGTTTAAATGCAACATGCGCCCAGTTAGCCACACCGCACTGTCGCAAAAAGCTTTGGAAATGATTCTCCATCAGAAACGCGACACATGCATTTTGGATTGATTCACCTGAATGTGCAAGCTGTTGGTTTACAGTGGCTTGCTTAACCACGCTATGTCCTGTTTGTCCCATGAGGGCTGCTGTGCGGGGACAGTTTTGTCACACGGCTAGTAGTTACGCTAGCGGTAAACGTGAAAACAACTTGCCCGCACTGTCAAGCTACAAATGGCACCCTTTAGAGCGGAATTTTAGCACATTTTATTGGCGTCATAAATCACGTAAATGTACAGAATGTGCTAAGCTGACGCGTGGAAGTGCGGTAAATAAATAAATGTTGTTTGTAAGTTGGTTAGCCTGCGTGCTAACCTGTGCTAAACAGCAGCTAGCTCCCCGTCTTTGTCAGTCCGCAGAGGCGAAGTCATGTCCTCGCTGGACTGTACAGTGTGCGTCCCATCTCAGCTTCATGGACAAAAACGATTCGTTTCTTTATTCACGAGGAAATAAAATAGATTTTCTGCTTTTATATGCGACACTTAACCAGAATAGATGCATTTATAAACTTTTATGTCATGTTTTCAAAATAATGTTATTGTCTTTTATATAAAATGTCCACAACAAGTTTTTCTTAACATCATTTTATTAGAATTGAAAATTAAATAAAAATTCTTTGGTAGTTTTTTTGATGTTTGTGTATTTTTTTTTGTAACAAGTAATAACACTAAGAAAAGATTGTTAAAAAATTTTAGTTATGCCAAATATAATTGAGTTTTTAACCTGTGCAGATAACTATTTACTGCTTACTTACTTTTACAATTAGTAAAATTTACATTTATTTACATTTTCTTATTGTATGTTTTTTTTAAAGCCCTTAGTCAGATTTCTACCAGCGTTGTGGAGGTCTGGCAGCCAGAGGATGGAGAACCTTTAATCCCACTTCAGGTATTGAAATTTACTTTTTTGCATAGGCCTATGTAAATGTTCAGTACGCAGTGACACTATGTTGCAAGTCCAGACCTGCTTTTTTAGGCTTTCTCTTCTGTATGAGCTATCTTCTGTATATCGCTCACCAGTAGTCCGATCGTAGTAATTTCTGTAGTCTTTGAAATGAAACTGGAGTGTGAGGCCACCTGCCACTTGGCTCCTCCTCGTTTTCTTTTGTACATAGTGTCCATTGTGAGGAGACTATGGTGCACACTTCTGGGGCACAGTCCGGCACGTAGGGATCAAGCATGCCTGAGCGTAGCTGGGGCTTTGCTTACTTGTGTCAGATTCATATTTGTTGTGCTTTAACAAGATTACGTAAGGTGGTAATGGTAGTAGCAGCCTGTTTTTACTGATAACCTGTCAGTAGGTCACTACTCAGCAGTCTGTCATGTTACCTGTGGGTGTGGCACTCTAGTATAAACATGTGAGTGGAGTAGGTGTTGAGTTACAGGATAATGTCCACTGCAGAATATTAGAAATGATTCACTTGACACAAGGGCTGAATGTTTTGTTTTTTTTTCCTTTAACATGCATTGCGATTAGATTTGCAGTTTGTTTTAATGATAGGCTTCTCTTCAAAGTTCACATTTTGAACACATCCAGAAGAATTGACAAAAAGACATTTTGTTGTTTGTGGAGGAAGTTATAATCATTTGCATATATTTCTCCACAAATTGCAATTTGCTAATTGCATCCATTAAAATTGTGATTAATCTTACAGTCCTTCTTGGCACATTGTTATACAGAACACTACAATGTGCAATATCTTAATACCTACCCTTGTGTTAATTCTTCACAATATGTCTGCTGAGCATAATGCATAATGCACCGTCTTGCACGTTTCCACTTCGTTCAAACCCAGCACTGTCTCTGATTGGGTGAAATTGTCTGTCCCTTGCAGCTGTTTCCTTTTTTAAAATATGGTGACACTATATATATTCTTTTACGAATAGCTGCTTTTACAATACACTGTTCAGAGCAAAGTCGTTTTCTTGCACTAGAAGAGATAAGTCATTTATAGCCAGGCCCTTTTTTGTGCTGCTCCTTATTCCTCAAAGCTGTGGGTAATTGTCAGGTGTTTTGAATAGAGTGCCATCCCTGAGCAGTGATGAGTACAAGGCCTTTTGTAAAATTAATTGCACCATGTTACAAATTCTTTTACTGAGCTACTGTTGATCAGTGAGATGAGAAGTAAAACTTAATGTATTAGCAATTTTAAGTTTCCAGTTTTGGAAACCATAACACTGAAATAATTTGAATGGATACTAAACGTAGAAGGTCCTAGTATAGACTGCTGACAAATTCACTCAAAATGCTTTACAGTTCTTTGGAAAACTAAGCCACGAATGGCAGTTTAAATCTCTTGTTGCTCTTTGATTGCATTTTCAGTATGCAATATCTTTGGTAAAGAGTGTAAGCCCTACCAATTGTTCTGTTTTTTTATTTTAATATATGCAGCTATGTTAATTCATATTTGTGCAAGTTTTTATACAATTGTTGAATCAAGTAACCCTTTTGGTAGCATCCATAAAATGGGGAACATGTAATGCACTGACACAGATCCATTTATTGTTTAGTACTGGAGTTGTCTGGCAAGTTTTGTGTTTAAATGGCCTTTTCTGACTGATGAAATGTGCTGCAGAAGTAACACAGGAAATAACACATGTACTGTCCCTGACTGTACTCATCTCCCCATCTCAGCACATTTCAGTTTTTCTGGCTTTTTTATACAATAATTAGATGGAATAGGAAATGTTTCTGAGACTATTTTCCTTACTCCAGGAATACTGTATACTTTTACTGTCTACTATCTATGTTGACAGCATTCACTATGAAAACTCACAATCAAAAACTTAATGTCATTTTTTTATGTTGAATTTCTATAAACAAATATATTTGAACCAATACTGAATAATAGAACAGTGAATACAGTTTGTGATACTGACACAGTGAATTTAAGTTAATTCAAATAATGTTTTGTTTTGTTTTTTTTGATAATTAATTTTGCCTTACACTGTATTTATGTCAGGGGTGTAACCAGGAAACATTTATTTTTGTCAAGGCTAACTATTTGTTTGGTTTTCAGGTGGAGAAGGATAGGCGAAAAGAAGGTCTTCCACTGGAGGAAAGGTAACTAACCTTATTGGGTTTCCATGTTTTTATACCCATGTCCTTTTGAAAATGCCAGTTTATCGATCAGGGAAAATGCAATTATTCAATGACACACATGACAGCTCAACTTTATTATACAGTTTGTAGCCAATTCATGCTAGTCGTTGTCAGGCACTAAACCACTAAACTAATCTGACTGGACATTTTATCCAAACAGAGTTATACTGACGTTAAAGTTTTGAGAAAAGGCATCGCTTGTCTATGTTGCCAGGATGTCAATAGAAAAGGGCAGGTGCTCTTATGGTACCAGGACTGTTTTTTGATTTTTGTTTTTTTTGTTCCTGTATTAATCGGTATCTAGAACTAATCAATGGCAAAACAGAATGAAGCATCTTAAAGCAACATTTTATCCACAAAAATGAATAAACAAATAGCATTTTTTGATTTACTGCACTGAAAAATGTAAAAACACTGTACTTGCCGTGAGTGGGCTTAAATCTCCACAAACCCGATTTATTTGGCCTTGAGGAGGGCCTCATCCTGCTTGTTTCCATGGGAATGTTGTTCCTTTGGTTATAACCTGCACGGAGGATGTTCTGAAGTATGTGCCACCTCTAGAAAGTTACGCGGTGTTGCTTTTATTTAGAATATTGAGTGGGCTAGATTGTCTATTTTCTACAGTAAAAAGAAGGTATATAAAATGTTGAGTGACTTTTCATGGAATACTTAAACATGCCTGTACATGTCTTGGTTGAGGTTTAAGTACATTTCTGTTGATTCTGATGGAGAATTAAAAAAAAAAAAAAATACATTCACTGTTGACATTATCACCCACACCAAGGAAGCTATGGCTCATAACTGTCCTTGGCCTGTGTATTCAGTTGACCTGAGTGCTCTGTCACTGTGTCACTGTTTGGATAGCTGCCTAATTTATTTATCTTTGTAGTGGACAGTCTAAAGTGCCTTTTAAGCTGGTGTCATAGTGGACTGACAATATCTTAAGTTGTAATAATCATTTTGTAATGTGAGGCTTAAATGTATGAGCATGTTTGTGAGGACATGTTTGTATCCTGGCACAGACCAATGACACATTGCGGTTTGAGCGCAGGGCTGGAGACTGTAAAAGGCCCTTTAAAAGTGCTCTTGTATGCTCACCATGTTGTTTATATTGGGGAGTGAAGTTGAGTGGGGGGAGTGAGGGGAGTGTGTGACGACGAGGGTTTGGGGGCGTGCGTCCAACAGGCACACAACCAAATTCCTGACTAATTTTAGAACTCCTTGAAAGAAAACGGAGGGAATGAGCGGTGTCTTTCCCAGCTGTTTGGTGCCCACAGTGAATTGTTCGGAAAAATAAATGTTTTGGTCTAATGTCATGTTGTCATGGAAATATATATTATAAAAATAGATTGTTCTGTTTCTTGTGAACAGACATTGCTAGTTTACTTTTGCTTGTCATTTAAATTGGAGGTACACTGTGTAACATTTCTGGTGAAGGGTCCACCAGCTGTTTGTCTCGATGGAGATGTTCTATTGCTACTGGACAAGGATGTGACGCTAAGTAAAATGTCATCTCTGTAGAGAAGCGCTCCCACTCACCAGAAGATGTTTTTGAAGGCATTATTGAGCACTGTAATTAATGCTAGTGGCTAGCACTGTGGAACATTACAAAGAAATGGCATCTCTATAGAACGGGATGGAACCTAGACCAAAAATGTTGCATAATGGAAAATTGATAATTTTTTAATTATAGCTTGGTATGATGATCCACAAGGTTCAATTTTAGGTACATCTGAATTTATGACATTGTTGATAGCTTGTGCTACCACAAGTTCTACTCATTTGGTTCCATAGATAGTTATTGAGTAATATGCAAGGTCATTCAGGCAAGTGATATGCACTGTGCTAACAATGTGACATCATTATGTCATGTGTTGTGTAATTTAATTTGTGCAAATCTTTAGTGAACTTAGAAAATGTCAATAAGTGGTTTGTATAATCATAATATTCAGATATCCCTACTGACTCCTAGCAGCCTACATTCATGTCTAAGTTAATTTATTTTAATGAATGTATTAGATTACCCTGTACATCAAACATACTGTGTGCAGATTTGGGTGAAGATGTTCTCAGGAGGCTTGTTAGCACTGGTTGACCCTAGGTTATCCTCTGCTCTGGGCTAAGAGGGACTCGTGTCTGGGTTATCAGTTTAGGGAATTCTGCCATCACTCCCCCAGCAGCACAAGAGCCAGCTGCAGCCTTTGAGTTTAGTCTCTACTTTTAAACAAATATCAGGACCTCTGGGGCTGCACAGTATATAACATACAAGTTTTAAAGCTGGGGTGTATGATTTCCAATATTACACTATTTTCTGATCTGGTATAATGTTGTTTTCCCATCAAAACATACCTGGGAATTGTTTTGTTTCATTCACACATGCTTTAACACACAAACCCGGCATATTTAGGCTGAGTTCTTCTCTCAGACTTTGTTCCACCTTGTGATGTGGTAATACAGGAAATGCTCCACTGTGTTTTAAACTCCATACTCCTTCAGTAGAATCATTTGTACAATTTCAGCCCTGGAAATAAAATACAACTCTAGGTTTTTTTTGATGAGGTAAAACCATTCCAACACAGCTCACAAGAGTAAAATTTGTCAAAATGAATAATAATAATACATTTATAGAACAGATGTCAACAGTTGAGTTGGGGATCTTGAGATGACTTTAATCAGGGAATTAAAGTTCTTTTAGCTCCTTTTGGGCTGCACGTTTTCTTAGACCTGTTGTGTAGTGTTATTGTTTATGTCCTTGAAGTCACTGGCCTTGACCTTAGCTCTGACCTCTCAACCTCAGTCATGCCGCAGCATGACTGAGGTTGCGGCTCACTTTTATTTGAGCGCAATCCCAGGATCAAATGGTGCTAAACATAACGTTGTGTTATTTTTGTAGCACGGCTTGTGGAATATCCAACAGTGCTGTGCTTCTCAACAGCTTTAGGTTTTCTATCAGGGCAGCGGTAGATGAGAAGAGCATAAGATGTGACAGGTTTATGCTTTGAGGTGGCACCACTCCCGCCCCCATTTTAATATTTAAAGGAAACCACACCTTGCCAATGAATGCCAATGTCCTGCAATGACGCAAAAAGTGCACATTTCCATTGGTGCAAAGTGTTGTTTTTTTTATAGTAGTTTGTAGGACTTGTAGGGTGTGACTTCAAGGATATCTGCCACACCATAAAGGGATTTTATTTGTTTTTATATAGTAGTATACTGTCAGAGATCTGTATATGTTTTACCCTAACGGCCAGCATTCTCACCTCACATCAAGAAGGTTCTGGGTTCAACTTCTGGGTCTCTCTAGCCTTTCTGAGTGGAGTTTGCGTGTTTCTCTCTTGGTCTGGTCGGTTTTCTCTAGGCGCTCCATTTTTTTCCAATCAACCATAATGCATCATGGGTATAATCCTCCAACTAAGGTAGTCCTGACCAAGACTAGTTCAAGATCTGGAGAGCCCACTGCTCCTGACAGGTTGCCACAGCAGCATTGAAGGATGGGTTAAATGCAGAGGACAAATTAAACGTGTGTGTACCTTAATCTTATCATTTAAAATGCATCATGTAACTTTTCTGTGAGTGGGGTCGCCTCTCCAAATTATTCACTTGTAGTGTTAGAGTTACCAGTGGATTTTTAATCCGCTTTTTTCTATCTCATTTTTATAACATAGTGTGACCATACTCAGCCTTTTCCAACTATTAAATAGCTGTCTATGAATGAGAATGATTAAAAAAAAAACAATAACGCATTTAAATATGGCTTCCAATTTGGTCTTGCCACTGTTAGATTCCACACCAGCAGTTTTCAATCAAAAGACCTTTTTGTTAGACACACAACATCGTAGTAATTGAATCTCATAGCGATGCAGTCTGACATTTAGAATACCTTGTTAGCTGAGCTAGTGGACATGGAAAAAACTATCAATAATGACTGGAGCTTCATTTCACGCTGCTCTTTTTGTCCTGGGGATCATTGCGAGCAGCTCAATAGTCAAATATAACCACTCTAACCTAGCATGAGTGTGTTACCAAATTTAGACTGTACTGCCAGGCTTTGTGCTTAAAGGAAGTGGTATCACAGGAAGGAAGATGAGATAATATGACTGACAGCCGGGGCTTTGTTTTAGTTCTATTTTGTCAGTATTTTTATGTGACCAAATTTTGTGAATATGATGTTGGGTGTGTGTATTTACTTCACTATAATGTACTCAAATATAAATCTATTGGAAGTGTCTATTATTGTCAACTTACTAACATTTCAAACTTGTTTTTCATACCAAGGATAAGGCTTGATACTTGATATAATAACAAAATGACAAGAAACAAAACTTTTTTTTTAAAGAAGACATATTGTGCTTTTGTCTGCTATATAGTTCTAATCTATGATGCTGGTTATGTTGTATTTTGGATGCAACATTCATCTAAAATGACTTGATAAAAGGAAACAGTTTGCTGACTTCCATGTTAGAAAATTGTATTGCCCATTGAGGTATTAGGAGCTGATTCCCGCCTGTGTACTGTGGGCCCCTTCTATGGATGGTTGCAGAGCACACTAGCAAGTAGCTGATTTTTTTTAATTGCGTTATTGGCTATCCAACAGTGCAGAATCCTACATGTATTACAGATAAGAAAGAAAGAAGTAAAGGGTTGGGGACATGTACCAGTGGTGGTGAAAACAAAGCTCTATTCAACTTTGGAAACTAGTTTTACTACACTTTCTATGTAGCAGTTTTTGTAAGTATGTGTGTCCACCACACACTTTTGGTTTCATTATGACTGACCAAAAGTGCTGACCACGTTTCTTATGTATCCATTCAAATTGGGTTATTTTTAATCAGATAATTTTGGTGAGTATCTTGAGATTAAGGACATGAGATACTGCAAATATTCAGTGTCGTGAACTAAATGAAGAATAATCTGAATTCCATAACAGAGATGACTATTACTGTCAAATTGGGCTATACAAAAGCGTTACAAATCCTTAGATGAAACTCATTTGTTTGGTCACTTTTTAGATTTTTATTTATTTATTTTACAATACAATCTACATTTTTGGAATTGTTCTCAATGTATTCAGTTTTATACTGCATTTTGAACAGTTGAAATCTCTTTATTTTACACTGCTTATTCACTGTAAAAGCCCAGTGTGTGGACTGTTGTGGCCCCAGCAGGTCACAGCTGTGTCAGTTGTCTGTCAGCAGGTCGGCCATGTTTTCACTGCCACACACAGTCTTGGGTTTCCATGCTTTGTGGGGACATTCCATTGCATTGCATTCATTTCCTAACCTTAAAGGGCCTATATTACACGATTTTTAAAAATCCATATCGTAATGTTGTATCCTTATTAAAACTTACCTGGGATTGTATTTTGTTTTATTCACACATGTTAAACACACAAATTCTGTATATAACAGAAAACACTCTGCCTTGTGATGTAATGAAGTTGTAATACAGGAACTACCAAACTTTGAAGCTTCTCGTTTTAACCTCATTGTAACTTCTTCACTTGTAGACTTTCTGTGACAATCTCGAACAAAGGGCAAAAAAAGGTATTCAAAATTGAAACCAACAACTTATCCTTATTCTGCAGTATTGTAGAGTAATCATTCTATTGAGGCTAAAAATAGCTGTTAACTTTAAAAAAGCTTTGGGGTTACAGATAGCCAAATAATTCAGGGTTACTCAAATGTGTGAGTGAAACAAAACACAACCCCAGGTATGTTTATGATGAGGTAACAACATTCTAACATTGCTTAAAGCTCATGTGAGTAAATCTTATGTAATATATAGGCGATTTAAACCAATCACTACTTCCCAAACTTCAACCTAATCTCTAACCTTGATCTAAATGAATCAGTATCATAACTTTAAACCATGTTGTTGATTGAATATTGAAGGATTTTGACACACTCTACTCACTATAATTTTAATTTTTTTATATTCACATTCATATTCATATTCATTTTGAAGGATGAGGATGAACTGGTTTTCAGTGGGTTCTGGCTGTTCGTTCCTTCATCACGTCTGTCTCTCTCTGATCATTCACTCATCTCACGTTCAGAATGACTGGAAAAGTTCAGTGTCCCATATCAAACTCTTGTACGTGCGCACTGTGGCTCCTCTCTCGTTTAATCCGATCATTAAAAAAGTCACACTTTGACCATTTTCTGTAATGTCGTTGCTCCATAGATCTGACCTTCTCAGAGTCACCGGGAGCGCACAAAGTGTAGCTTAAACCTCAGGCCTGAATTGGCTTTAGTCAGACTCAGGCTTATTTCTGTCATGGAACAACTTAAGCTGGAGATGGAGCGAGTTTCAGCTCAGGATTTTAGGATAAGCCTGGACTTGTTAAGCGACTTCGATGGAATACCCCCAAATGTACAATAACAGAGTAGCTCTGTTTATACACCACACTGGGCCCAATTTAATATAAAACACAATTGTATGCCATATATATAGTAGGGGATCCCTGCTTCAGCTCTCCATCAGTTTGGGGGTCCCTGGCCAAAAAAACATTGTCTAAACAGTGTTTTTTTTCTTTGTTTGTTTGTTTTTTATCATTGGAATCGATATTGAGTAGCAAGTCTATTCCTTAATATAGAGTGTGTCCCCATTTAATCTGATACAGTGAATTATTCCATCAAAACCTTATTTACAGTTTGAAAATGCTACTAGCTAGCTAACAGTCCATGCCTTGTCTTTTGTCCTTTC
Organism: Taenioides sp. WSHXM2023; assembly: GCA_029959045.1. NCBI lineage: Eukaryota > Metazoa > Chordata > Actinopteri > Gobiiformes > Gobiidae > Taenioides > Taenioides sp. WSHXM2023. Next base: position 29,258,330 of record CM057090.1, read on the forward strand.
CAGCTCCTCTCCCTTCAGCCAGGACAGCGGGAGGCCTCTGCACTTCCAGCCATCAGCTCTGGAGTTTGGGACACAGTACGTACATCACTCTTCTACAACACAACCCAATGCACTTTTTCCCCTTTTTTATGTTTTATTACACAACCACCAACCTAGTATTTTGGCTAATGTCAACAAATTAGCGCTCTCAGAAAAGCCATGTTGCTATGATGAGTGGACATGGTTATTGTGGATAGCAGCAGCAGGATATATCCAAGTACGGCTATGAGCTAAGTTTCCCAGCATCCAGCGCATACCGAAGAGAGCTTGTGCTGACTGTTCTCCCATCTCTCTCTCTTTCTCTCTCTCTCTCAAAACAAATCAAATCTAGAACGGTCACAACAAATAAAACAAGCCAATTCAGCTACATATTTGCTGCACATTTTGGCGTTTTGACATTTGGGGCTTTGGTTGAGATCCAAAGCCATTAAGAAGTCCCTTTATGTTTACTTGTTAACGTTTTACAATGTGTTAATTGAAGATATGAGTGGGCCTTTAGAGCTGATTTTGACTGGACTAGACCAAAATAAAAAAAATAAACAAATAAAAAAAAATTGCTATTTATTTATTTATTTTTTATTATTATTTTTTTTTTACTAAGGTTAAAATAGTTTTGAATGCTCAAAGTATCATGTGAAAGGGCCATGTTTCCAAGTGAACAGTTAGCCCCACTCACCTAGTGCTTTGTCTGTTGCTGAACTATGAGGAGGAAATCCTGTATGTCTGGATAGTTACTGGCAGTTGTTTCCACATGGTTCTCACTTATTGTCTCTGATTGGATATAATGTCTAGATGGGGTTTTTTTTTTATAAATTATCTGTCAGTTAGCTTTTGCCTAAAACCCCTACATTTGTATTTTAGACATGTTTTCTTCAAATGCTCAACTTTCATTTGTTATTTTCTGTGCAAATGTGAGACACCATCAGTATTGGTTTGTATCAAGAAAGCTATAACTCTGTATAGAGCTTGAGACTGAACATCAAAAACTGTGGCATCAGCAAGATGTACAAAACCTTCATATAGATGAATAATTTGTAAAAACAATATGAATTGTAAACAAATTAACCCGATATTAAGCTGCTGTTTCACTACTGGTATGCATTTATCACATTACTGTTAGAATACTTTCGAATGAATACAGAGTCTAGTATTTAGTGTCTTTTACCTAGTTTATTATCAATCGCAGTTTTTGTTTGTGTGTGTGTGCGTGTGAGAAGTTTTACTTCACCTATGATGTTGACTACTATTTTCACTTCCGATGGCTTGATGTTCAGAGTTGACCTTAAGGCTGAACATTATTTTAGAGGGAAGTTGGTGTGTGAAATGGAAAGCAACTGTCCAAAACAGGATGCTGAAACCATCTATCTACGTGGCTCTTGTTATTATCAGAACATCACACTATACCTTACACTGCGCAAAGTAGTTACTAATAGAGTTGCACTATTTAGGCTATAGTGTAGATATGACATTAAAACATGTTTTAATGTTTAACTATCCCTGTGTTCATTCAAATGGCAGCTGTTTGCATACATGTTTTGTGAGTGCAGTAGGAAAACACTGGGGTAAACACAAAAACCCCATTGACCACACACTAATTACATCAGGGCTTCCCTCAGACAGATTCCATGTTGTACCTTCTGTGCAATCCAGCACAAGTACTGCATATAGTGTGTACCTATTCCAAGAGAGCCTACTTACGCGTTACTAAATAACATCATAGGACAAACATTATTTTGACTTTCTTCCAAATTTCATGAAACATTTTCTCATGTTCTGCCAATGTTTAAGTACTGTACTATGATGGAAATAATAGTACAGTACTTAAAAATCACTTTAGGATTTAAAACCAAAATGTTGTCCGAGTTGTGTTTTTATTGGGATTTCTGCATTTATTATCAGAAGATGAAGCATTATTTCAACAAAGTATATTAAAAATCTTACAGAATATGCAAACATATGCTTTTTATATATTCTTAATATTAAAAGCCTTGTATTTTGTATAAGAAGTTGCATTATTGGCTGAATGAGTACCTCAGCTGTGAGTGTTGTTCAGTTACCAGGGATATGCACATACTCATTACACAAAACAAGTAGCATGTGTAAAATTAGCTGAAATGTGACCACTCTGGTTTGCCTGTCTGGACGCTCCAGAGGCAAAAGGAAAATGTACTTTCAAAACTATGCTCCGTTAGATGTCTTGATTTAGAGTGTGTGCTCATTTTTACAGTTTACTTCATCAGTGAAGTCTTCTTGCTTAATTTTAATGTACAATAGTATAAGATATTGTTGCAGTGCTTAGTTGCAGATGAGGAAAGCTAATGCTTGTGTTAAATAAACACATTGCCTTCCTACTGCAGCACACATTTCCTTATTTGGGCAGACTGGCTTTGACACAGAGGGCTTTGTTAAGTCTATATTACTCTGATCTGTTTAAGGCGTGTGTATTTAGAATGCAAAATAAAGGTTACTGAATAACTAGGGTTTAATGTACAAGAGTGTATTGAAATGACAAGTGCAATAGACATGTAGAGCTCTTTATTATGTCATCATAGCTGATAGCACAGTGTCATACATAACACATAAGCACAGAGATTGCCTTTCCTGTCCTCTGCTTAAGAAGGCACTGGTCTGTCTGCTGCTCTCTGAATGTAAAGTGAAGAGTTGTGCAGAGGCAGAGCAGCTGTTTATCCGGTCCTTGTGTGGTTGCAGGCCGCTGGGGCTGCCCAGAGCAGAAACCATATATATACACAACCCCAGCCAGGAAGTCCCTGTGACGCTGCTCTCCATGTTTACATCCAGCAGCCATTTTTACATCCCTTCCTTTCACAGAAGAGTGAGTAGTGCATGCACAAGTGCAACAACAGCTTTCTTTTTAATATGCTTACACTGTGACCTCTGTCTCTGTTTGCAGGTGATCCCACCCAGAGGGAAGGCTTCTTTTAAACTTATATTCCTCCCATCAGAGGAGGGCAATGTAGAAAACACATTATTTATAAACACATCGGCCCATGGGCTCCTGTCATACCAGGTGAGTCGTGAGCTCAAAAAGGACATTTAAGATTTTGGATTGTAATCTCAAACCCTTCCTTTTTAAACATTTACTAAGCATATTTAAAGTCAGTAAGTAGACCTCAGCATCTAAAAGTCTTTCAGTGCACAATAGGTTGTTTACGATTTAATAATAAAGGGAGTGGGGAAATGATTTGACTGTCCTGTGTATTAATGCAAATTAGTTTTGAGCTTTGTTCTAGAATCATGTTTGATATACAATCCAAAACTGAATCTGGCCCATGTGAAGAAATGTGAAAGTATTTTGGCCTTCCTAACTGTTTTGAGGGGTCATTAAATGCAACATGCCACCAGTGATTTGCGCCTGTCTAGTATTACATAAAGCCATGTGGAAAAGGCTGTTCATATATAGCTTGCATTGGATGAGACTGATGAGAGTCTGGGACTCATAATCCTCCCACAGCACTGCATACAGTCAAAGATTAGAATTCTGATTTACTATTTAAAATGAAAAGGCAACAAGGTTTTATTTTGTTTTCTGTTTTTCCCCAGGTATTTGGTGTGGGAGTTCAATGGGGCTCTTTAAAGTCTGTTCACAGAAAGGACAGCCTGCTTATATTTCCCCACATCCAGAGCATTAAGCTGACCCAAACTCAGGTACTGCCTTCTCCTGGATCCTCTACCATAATATTCTACAGTTGTGTGCCAATTTTTCACTGATACCACACATATTAGTTGACAGACATAACTGTATTGTGTGATTTGAATGCATAGTCTGAGACGCAGATGGCAGTTGTGTGAATCAGCTCTCAACAGGAACAGGAAGCGGAGACAAAAATGTCACATATGCTGTTACCTTTACCCTTAACATGTTCAGAACTTACTATCAACTATTCTGCATGAATATATGGCTGACAAGATTTTCAATTGTCTTACAATTGTCAGTTGTCTCACGATATTTAATTCACAGTGGACAGAAAATTTAATCGCTATACTAATAAGAGCGTCATGCATTTTCAGACGTGTGTGACTGTATAAAGGCTTAGCCACTAGCAGATTTGTCAAAAAAGACAAGATATTTTGTTTTTGCAGGGGAAATTATGTTCAAAATATTTTAAATTCAAATGGAAATGAATCTTGCAACCCCCAATGTAAACTTCTTTGTCATTTTTAATATTAAAATTCATTCAAATGTTCTGTGATGGTTATAGCTGCTTAACTGGCATTTTTTTCTATTATTGCTTTTGTAGGAAGATGCCTCAAACATCACCATTCTGGGTCTTCTTCTTGAGTGCACCCTGCCCAAGAGCTTGTTCAGCAGTCCAGAGGTACTGCCTTTTCTCTGTAAATAGTGAAATGTTTCTAATCTGATGCTATGTTGAACAGTTTATTCTGGGCTTATGGAAAAATAAACAGAAAAGCAAAAAGCATGAACTAGATGAGGAAATGTAGGTTTGTTTGTTTTTTAATATATATACTTAATTGTCTGGATAATGATGTTTTCAGTGGTCCATGGAGAGAGCAGGGACTGGTGGTGTTTGTGATGGTTGGGGCATTACAGATTACACTGGTTTATGATCTGATCTTGTGCTGTTGTCCCTAAGGCCCACATTAGAACCTCTTCTGCCTGACAATTTGTACACAAAATAATTCAAAGTGCTTTACAGAATTAGAAAGTCATTAAAATCACAATACAAACAAATCAAAACATTTTAACGTAATCATGATATCAGAGAAGCAGGGTTCACTTCCAAGTTCCACGCCGCCGGTCTCCTCTACTGCAGCACTCTTTTAGTCAGAGTTCCACGTACTGTTTTATAAATGAGACCGCTGAACTGTTGGTCACCTCTGCTGTGGATGTCACTGTCCTCATACGAGGAAGCTGCAGTAGCTCTGGCTTTTCAGGGATTAGGTTTGCTATCACAGGCCCTGAGCGGAGGTGGCAGCAGGCCATGGCATCTGTCTGCAGGTTGTCAAAAGCTGATTCACCCACTCGGCCCGGCTCTGACCTTTTTAGATGTGGGCTGCAACTGATCTCCTGTTTTCACTGGGGTGTCACAGTGTTACTGAGGGGAGGGCAGCTCTCATGCTTTACACTCATCTTAAACTCTTAACTGTTACATTCCCTCACTCTTATATGTCACTTTGGGATTTTACACATTGAATGTTTTGGTTATAGACTGATTACTGTGTTGTAATGCTTGCACATACTTGTTGACAGTTTTAGAGACTTCCTGTGATCCTTCTTCAGTCCTGATATTGAAATAGACAATACCTGCTGATATTTGATACCAACCAGTCCCAGTAAAGACGCTTCACTAAAACAATAGAGCAGCATTCTATAAAATCACCAGCTTAACCTGAGGCAGTGCATCTCTAATCAAGTCCATTGAAAATTCATCTGAATAATCATATTTTTAGCGCTCAACTCCTTGTAGTTTGATTTGGGCAATACTTAATGACATATCATTTTAAATTATTTTTTAATTCATACATTTTAAGACAGTTTGCCTGGGGTCCAGAACACACACTTCAATACTTTGATAAGAGGTGAGTCTGGTCACCCGTGAATCTTCCCGTTTTTAAATGGGCATGATTGACAGGTGGATTGCCAATCAGGGACATGCACTGTCTGTCTGCATTGCAAAAAATAAAGAAAATAAATATCACAGGGGACTGAAAAACATTTCTTCTCTAAGGAGAGATACATTTGATTTTATTTGTGAATGATGGATGACTAATAAGTTTTTGGAATTTTGAGCCTGTGGAACAAATCTGATTGGACGTCACGTTTTGGCCGGAAGTGGAGGGTGTGGGGACCAGACTGAGATCAATCTGTATAAAAATACAGAGAGCTATAGTTCTGGATCAGCCAGGCAATAAGTCAGTAGAAAACGGGTGCCAAAATCTAATTTCTCCTGTGCTTGTCCTTGTTTGTTGCCAGGGCTCTTGTCTGCAGAGTGAGGAGCGGCTGACTCTGCAGATTAACCTGTCAGCTCGTGGGGAGCGCCCGGCCGACCTGGACAAGCTCAAACCTTATGTCATAGAGCACATCCTGGTGCTGCTGGTGGCTCACGGGGCAGGACTGCTCACTGCAGGTGGGCTCCTTATGCGGCCACACACTGTTTAAATGTCTGCTAAACGCTGTCAAAAACTTAGGGATATAAAAAGTTCTAAATACTAATGGATACGATAACATTAGTAGACACTAGTGTAGAAACTAGATACTCATTTGAATAAGTACTATACTGAAAACATTACTTGTACTTATGACAAATGTTCCTTTCCCGTATAGTTATAGAATGGTCTTGATTTATCTTCAAACTCAGAACACATGGAAATATTAAAGAACTACTGTTTTGTGTTGAAATGATTCTATTGTCCAAAAAGAGTGTTTTTATCATTGTGGTATAGAAATTGGTATTGATTATTGCACCTTTTCCTCCGCCTGCATCAAAATTTAATATGTTGATATTGTGACAACTCTAAAACAAACTGCTTTGTTATTTTCTTTGTCTCCTTTGTGTAGCTGAGCCAAAGCTGGGAGTTTACATGTTAAACTCGGGGAGCAAAAAGCTTGACATAAAGGTAAAGATGCAGTGGTTAAGAGGTTGGTCCAAATATAATGTGAAACCTTCTGACACTCAGTATTTTTTCTAACTAGAATATACAGGTGCTCTCCAAAGTTGAAGCCAGCCTGGATGTTCATCAGGCTTTATTGAGACCGGAAGCAAAAAACTTCACCCAAGTAGCTACAGTGTCCTGCAGAGGTGACAAGTGCTTGTATTTCTTTAACAAAGAGCAATAGGTTTGTGTGTTTTAATGCTAACCACTTTGTCCACTTAATCCAAATGTAGGGTCAATGCCAGGCCACGGGCAGAAGTGCATCAGTCATATCAGTTTAGATATTGTGGGAAACCAGACCCTGGTTCACCTCCATGGACTACATATCCCACACAGGTAACTGTTAAAACTGACTACACTACATCATCTGGGAGAGGCTCTCATGACGCAGTGGCATGGAATGGGGACAGGCTCCAGTTTCACCATTTCTGCTGCATAAACTATAGAAATCTTCCAAATATAGTTTCTCTGAAACATGTGCTCCTAGTAGATTTAAAATGGCTACACAATGCGGAGTACATTCTTCTTCTAATTGGATAATCTTCTTCAGAACTAAACTAAACTCGTGCTTAATAATTTTGTAATTGTGAATAAATTACAAGTGAATAAATTACACTTGTTATAATATCAATATTAGATGGGAGGTAAACCATGTTCAAATTGGCAACATCCTGCATACATTTAAGCCACTGTTATGAAAAATGAAATGTTTACTTGGTTTTGTTTTGTTTTTTTACTGGGGATTAAATGTGTTATACTAAAAATACATTGTTAGGTACTACCTTTCTGTACACTCATAGTGTGTTTAAAATTGGTTGCATCATATTTCCTTTGCTTGGACACACCTGCTGTTTTCTGTGTCTTCACTCTGCAGTGTTGTGTTTGTCTGTGATGCAGGAGGAGCACAGAGGAGGTGTTCCAGGTGAAGCAGACAGACTCGGAGCAGGTGGAGCTGTGGATCACCAACCCTTTGTCTGTGCCTCTGACAGTGACCAACGCCTCACTGACACACAGGTTCAACAGCGCACTCAAGGTAACACTCACCTCCTCATAGGGTTGTGTAAGAAAAAAAAAACACATTGACTGGGCAGAAATGAACCTTTCCTGAATAGTTTTAGAATGATCTTGAGCTGTAACAAGTATAAGAGCACATAGACTAGTATACACCCATGGACCACTATGGAACCTACCTGGATAAAAACACCTGTAATCAAATAAATGCACCTTTAAATCGGTTATTAATTTATATAAAATTATAAGTCATTGGGCAGAAAAACTTCAACCTTTAAGAATAATTGGAACGTTTTAAGCACTGTAAAAAAGCATTATATCCTTACTTTTACTTTACAATCAGATCAAATCTAGCCACAACATTAAAGTTAGGAAAAAACAAATTGTTTGAAAAACTATCCTAACAACTCATCTGATCATTGGCATTTGACTATTCAATGGCCAGTCTTTTATTTTGCTCTGCTGCCCTCTTGTGTCCAGGTGGTGAACTTCAGCTGCCCTGTTACACTTCCTCCGGGCTGTTTTCATGTCCTTTCCCTCCAGTTGCTCCACAGAAGCCCTCCCCTAAATCAGGTGTTCACCCTGAGCCTGAAAACCAGCCTGGGGCCCACGCTGCACGTCCCCCTGTACTTTCACTCCACTTTCTCCAAGGTAACACACTTCTTCTGTAATACACTACAACATGACAGGAGCTTTAACCACTCAGACAGGAGCTTTAACCACACAGTCATTTTATGCTAGCATGTTGAAAGTGTAAAGCTTTCTGTTGTCCCTTCATATTTGTGTCCTCTCTCAGCAGGGCGGTGTGCTTTTTGGTGTAGAACGAGAGTGCAGCCGGCCCTGTCCGCTCAGATTGTCTGAAACAGGTGACACATGACTCCTCTGGAAAAAACAAAACCAATGAAAACACCTGGCTTTGTATTAATACTTTGAGTGACTGTTCCTCAGGTCGCTCTGAGTGGCAGCGTTCTCTCCTCCCAGACTTCTTCTCTTCCTCCTGGGCTATAGACAGTAAACTGGCCTCACAGCTGTGCTCCAGATGGCAGAGACACAGAGACAAGCCCCCATGCAGGTCTTTATGATTTTATTGTTTCAGTGTCTTAATGAGTATTTTGTGTGATTGGTATTGGTATTGGTTGATGATGTTGGTATCTAATGTATTATAAATATATGGACATGCATGTTTAGATGGCCCAGACTTCCAGTGGAGACCACCTCCCCTTTGGACTTTGGTGCTACACCGGTCAATGAAAGCAAGGTAAGCAGGGAGTTGTAGCTATTACTCAAAGACATGTTATTTTTTCAAGTATTAGGAAAAACCCTTAAACAGAAACAGCAGCAACATCAACATACTGAACTATGACAAAAAACTGATTAAAAAGGTAATTTTTTTTAAAAAGATGCAAATTGGCAGACTTTATCTTCCTGATTACCTTTGAGTCCTTTCTGAATAAGTAACTTTACAACCAGTTATCAACTTACACGATATTGACTCATTAAGCCAGTGAGCATTAAGCCATGCTATAATGCTGTTACCGTGCGGTGTACTGTAGTGGTAGTTAACAGCTACATTTTACCTTTTTGTTCAGTAAAGACTGGCAATTCTAGGGCTGAAATTATGCAAATGATTCTAGTGAAGGTGTTTGAAGTTAAGAAACGCATTGGAGCACCTCCTGTATTACCACGACATCACAAGGGGAGAGAGTTCGTCTCTCCAAACAGTTGGAGAGAAGAACTCAGCCTAAATAGGCAGGATTTGTGTGTTAAACTTGTGTGACTGTAACAAAACACAACTCATTATAATGTAGATCAGACCCTTTTAAAGCGTAGTAGCTGAGCTTATTTACTGGGTAAATTAATGGAATCTTGTGCTCTTGAATTTCAGGTAAAAACCTTTGTGCTGAAGAACCCTTCCTCCTCAGTGGTTGCTGTAGAGATTCGAATCCTCTCCCTGTATCCTGCCCCCCTGGAGGCTCTGGACCTCCTTACTAAATGGTATTATTAAAAAATATAATATTTACCATATTCTTTTGACACTAACATTCCCTTTGATGCACAGGTTTAATATCAGCCCAGTGTCTGTGAATATCAGTGCTGCTGAATTCTCTCTGCTGGCCAGTACACCAAAGGTACTTTCCAATAATTTTTGCTCAGTGTCACACTCTACTACCTATCTGTATGAAAGAATAGAAGAAGAAATCTTTTGTATGTATATCTCCAGTCTGTGCACAACGCACGGGACCTGAGCGGAGAGGGAGTGCTGCGTCTCCTGCTGCAGCCGTGGGAGTCTCGGGAGGTGGCTGTGGTCTACACACCCTCTGAGCACAAACCCACCACTACCATTCTCATCATCAGGTACACACACACACACACACACCATTTGCAACAACATTATTTCAGTCTTGTCTTTCAATAAAATTCTCGAACTAAACTTACCAGTGGCCATGCTCCATTAGTTCTCTTATGCCATCCAATAAAACCATCTAGTGTTTTATTTCAAACATTCCCACCTCACAATTTTTTTTTAATTATCATTTTACAGAAACACCTAACTATATAATGCCTTAACCTTATACACTATAATTGAATTATATAATGAAAAGTGTTTTTTTTATTTACTTCTAGGAACAACTTGACGGTGTTTGACATGGTGACACTGCGGGGCCATGGAGCCAAAGAGCTCATCCGAGTGGGGAATAAACTCCCAGGCCCCGGGGCCTCACTGAGATTCAACGTTCCCCAGTCCACACTCATGGAATGTCGAGACGGTATATGGCGATTACTTTGAGCCTTATTTAGATTCTCACCTTGTTCTAGGCCTGTTGTACTACACTTCCTTGGGTTATTAATTGCTAACACATAACATATTTAAATCATCATGTTACCTTTTGTTGGTTTGAAAATAGCTATGACGTGCAGTGCACAGAACATTTAGAGGGTCAGTGCTCTAACCTCAACAAACCTCTTCTCATGGAGTCTGGGGAAAACAAGACTGTAGTGCAGTGGACTCCAGTTCAAATGGGTTGGTCAGATAGGCGCTCCGGAGGCTCTGTCTTCAGTGGGGGCAGCTAACGCAGTACTGTACTGCGTCAGAGCAGATCTGCTCCATGCTCAAGCATGAGTCCAGTCTGGTTCGTTGTATGTGGCCCGTCCTCCGCACACTTGGTTCTTCCCAGGTGAAAAAAGTTTATTTTGCTTTTTTGTTCTCCCCAAAATACATTTTTGTTTTGATTTCTACCATGTTAAAATGTTCCCACAAGCCTACGTCATCCATGCTTCCACAACTCCACAACACAATTCTCCATAAATATACAAAAGCATGATACAAAACTGTACACAACAACTTGACAAACCTGATGCGATGCACAGTAGCTGAATTAATGGGGTGCAGGCTGTTTGTGTTGTGGTCACGCTCTGAAAGGGGAAGGACTTCACCCAGGGAGCAAAGGGTTAGCTAAATTTATATAATATAGCATTTTCAAAACAATAAAAGGCAACATGGTGACCTAAACATGTTATGTGTTAGCAGTTATACAGCATCGACGCAAACTACCCTCTCTGTAGCTCTCAGTTTGGATGTGATGTGTGTGGAAGTATGTGCTTGCTCGTGTCTGATCTAGGTGTATCTCTCTCAGGCCTCCGGAACAATAAGCCGCTGTTCGCCATCAGGAAGAGCTTCAAAGTGGAGAATGCAGGAGAGCTGCCACTGACCGTCATGTCCATGAACATAAATGGATACAAGTGTCAGGGCTTTGGCTTCGAGGTACTGCAGTGCCACTCCTTCAGTCTCGACCACAACGCCTCTTCTGAGATCACCATTGCGTAAGTCTGTTCAGAGGAAGGGACTTATCATCATGTACATTTAGAACAGGGTTGAACATGAATAATTTAAATGCAATTATATCAACTCATAGCGTGAATAGATTTACGATTTTAGGTTTAAAGGCCAAGATTCCATTCTAAATGCACAGAACCATTAGCAGTTGAGATGACTGAAATGCAAACTGCTAAACTTGTACAAGACTCGGATGCATTGTAGAACATGTTAGAATGTAGAAGTCTAAGCAAAAGGATTAGCAATGTTTATCCATAAGATCGATAGATTCCTGCATAAATGACATATTAATTGCATTTTTATCACTTTGTTTTTAATGCACATTTTGAAATAACCCTGGAAAAGTTCATGCTAGTCCAGTGGTGGGATTTCAGAGGTTGTTCATTTTTATCTTCAGTGCAATACTTTGGCAAAAACCGAGGCTTTAGCTTGATGGTAAAACAGGTCTATAGCATTATTAGTTTAAACGAAACTTTGGGTCACAGCACAAATATGAATAGCAAATGGCTAATTAACAGAGAAAGTGCCTCTCTGGCCAAGTCAAACCAATCAGACAGTGCACCATGCACCCTCTGTAGGATTAGCAGTGTCATAACATTGAAGACAGCAGCTCCCATAACGAGGTAACCAACACCCAGTTATGACCTCGAGGTTTTACGTGGTAAGAGGGATAAAGTCGCATTTGTTATGATGCGAAGTTTGGAAATGATGCAAAGTTTTGGAAATATGCACATTTTATATGGGTGTTATTGATACTTTTCAGTGACATCACACTGGTTTGGCAGTTACTGTTACCATGGTGACACAACAAAAATATAAAATGCATTTAAACAATTAATTTTCATGAGCCTGTGATCAATACAAGTGTTGATGGTCCTGTTTAGTTTCCTGTTTCAACAGAAAAGGTGAATGTGACTAAATGTAAAACTAGTGACTAACGCAAGCCTAGTTAGCTTGTGACTTTAATGTTATTTGGGATGGAGATGGAGCTCAAATTGGCTCATCTGTAGTTCTAACTAGTTAAATTCTGTTGATGGTTGAAGCTCTGATTAAAGTCTTGAGTAACAAAGCTTCAGACAGAGCAGTGTCTCCAGTTAGTTGTAACTTCCCATGAATAACATCTCTTGAAAGGTATCTATGGTTGCTGGAATAAGCCCTCTCACTCCTAGTAGTTTAAAAACTGGACTCTAGCCGGGAATAATGTATGAATTGCACAGATATAAGTTTTGTTTCTCCCTCAGGTTCACACCAGATTTCACGTCATCGTGGGTGATCCGAGACCTGACCCTGGTAACTTCACGGGGCACGTCATTTCCCTTCACCCTGAACGTGACGCTGCCCCACCACATGCTGCCCCTGTGTGCCCAGGTGGTGCCTGGGCCCAGCTGGGAGGAGAGCTTCTGGCTGGTCACCCTCATCTTTACCTGGTCAGTACTGCTCGCTCCTCACATTATTGGGGCTGTAATCTATTTTTTTTCTATTTTTTAAAATAACATATACAACATAATTTAACTGTTTTGTTTTCTAGCTTCTCTCTATTCGGCGTGTGCTTGATGGCGTTCCATCAGGCTCAGTTCATCCTGAATGAGTTTTCCACACCCAGCATCAGGAGCAACCATAACTCAAGTCTACCTCGAGACAATGGAGCAGTCAACATCACACCCAATGGAGTCAAGTATGTGCTCTCTGACATGTTTCATTTCATACATCAGCAGCTTATTGCATGGTAGTTCAAACTCTATTTAATACTAAGAAAATGGTTTGTAAAAAAAAAAAATTAAAAAAAAAAAAAAGAAAGAAAATAATAATGTAATTTTTAACAGAAAATGACTTTAACTTAAGCTTTTTGTACCTTTTTTGTCATTTTAGGAAAAAAGTCAATATTTCAAAAAGAAAACAATGTTTGGTCTTGATTATACCAGAACATTCTAAAAGGATTCAGAAAAGCTCCATTTCTGTCCTATCAATGCTTGTATCAAAACCAGATACCCATTTGAACTAGTTTCAGCATTAATTAATATTTGGGTACTTCTTCAGAACTGAAGAAGCAGCTTGGATGAGCTGCGAAACGTATTCAACCAAATAAACTTTGTCAAGTTGACAAATTGAATTTCTCCTTTTGATTTGGCTTCTTCAATGTTGTTTAACAACATTGGTGCATGGTGATGAACAGTGTAACAAGCGTTTGTTTTATGTGTGTGCAGTAAATCCAAGGGCAGCTGTAAGAGCTACGTGGACTCGTGTCACCCGTCAGACAAAGGAAAAGGTCGAGGGTCACCAGCTGTGGCCAACACTCTTCCTCAGAGAGCTCAGTCCTCAAAGAAAGGCTCCTCCTCAGCACCGTCCCAGGCCCAGAAGAAACCCAAAGTGTCCCTGTACTACTCCAAGTACAAGTACAGCCCGGCCCCCGCGGCAGCTGTGAGCATGGAGGAGGAGGAGGGGGAGGAGACAGAGGAGCTGCTCCCTGACACGCCCTCCAGCCCTGAGCCTGACACTCTGGAGCCCGCTTTCCTCTCAGAGCTGGAGGTTAAGGCAGAGTACACAGAGCCCAGCGCAGCAGAAGGCCCAGCAGTGGTTATGTTTCCCATGGAAATGCCTGCTGGGTTCCCCGACAACGTGACCGTGAGCCCCGGTCCTCGGCCAGGCCTGCTCATGTGCACACCTTCAGTACAGAGCTTTACACAGCCCTATGACAAGATGGAGGCTGCCAAAAGGGACTGCTCTGAGCAAGAGGTAAGAGGAACTGCTCTAAAGACACAATGTCACTTAAAGACCTGAGTTTTACTTTTTCAGTTTTCCTGTTGTTTCAAACTTATTCCTGGCCTTAATGCGTTCCTAGCATCCCAATTATGCGATGCAATGAATTCATAAGAACTTGATAACTTTCAGAGGGCATAGCGGAGTCTCCTCTTCAGGCCTCATACAAACAGCTTGACTTGTATGCCCTCTGCTGACGCTGTGTATGGTCATAAATCAGATGTGCACATGTCTTGCATATAATATATACATCATTTTAGCTAGAAAGAAAGAATAATATTTTTTGTTAAAATGTGGGCAGATTTCAGCAGTAACCTTTTCTCAGTTTTTAGATATAATAGTTCAAATTGCATTTATGTCCGCAGCTCAGAGGAGATGGAAAAGGCCAGAAAAAGAAAGTACAGAGTGCAGAGTCTGGCACTGCACCAGGAAATAAGGGAAAGAGGAGTCGCAAAAAGGCCGAAAATGGTTTAAGGTAATTGGTTAATGTCATTACATCAAATTCTTTTTTTTATGTATAGTCCTAACATTGCTCTCTGAATCCTCCTTCCTCTGCAGTGCTCCTGAACACAGTGTGGTGGCAGCAGAGAGGGAAAAGGAACCTGAATGGAAAAATGGCAATCACAACAGTGCAGCTCGCAACAGAAACCGCAACAACTGCAAATCAGACACACCAAAGACAGGGCCGTGTGCAGAGAGTGCCCTCAGACTGAACGGTCAGCTTCTCTTTGTTAATACACTTTATAGTAGATCACTAGTAGTTTGAGGAGTATTCCTATTTACTGAGGATGTCTCATTCTAAACAGCAGGGAATGACATTTGAAAGTGCTGACATTAAGTCCACACAGTTGTAGGTTCCATCCATCCATTTTCTTCCGGTTATCGGGGGCCGGGTCGCGGGAGCAGCAGTCTAAGTAGGGACTCCCAGAATTCCTTCACTCCGGAGACTTCCTCCAGCTCCTCCGGGGGGACCCCGAGGCGTTCCCAGGGCACCCGAGAGACATAGTCCCTCCAGCGTGTCCTTGGTCTTGCCCGGGGCCTCCTTCTGGTGGGACATGCCCAAAACACCTCCCCAGAGAAGCGTCCAGGAGGCATTCAGAATAGATGCCCTCAACTGGCTCCTCTTGACGTAGAGGAGCAGCGGCTCTACTCTGAGCTCCTCCCGTGTGACTGAGTACTTCACCCTATCGCTAAGAGAGCCCTCCCACTCTGCGGAGGAAACTCATTTCAGCCACTTGTATCCGCGATCTTGTCCTTTCGGTCATTACCCAAAGCTCATGACCATAGGTGAGGGTAGGAACATAGATTGACCAATAAATCGAGAGCTTTGCCTTTCGGCTCAGCTCCCTCTTCACCACAATGGTCCGATACAGTGACCGCATCACTGCCAACGCTGCAGCGATCCACCTGTCAATCTCGCGCTCCATCCTCCCCTCACTCGTGAAGAAGACCCCGAGATACTTGAACTCCTCCACTTGAGGCAGAAACTCTCCATCCACCCGGAGAGGGCAAGCCACCTTTTTTCGGTCGAGAACCATGGCCTCAGATTTGGAGGAGCTGATCTTCATCCCAACCGCTTCACACTCGGCTGCAATCCGCCCCAGTTCACATTGGAGGTCCCGGTCCGACAAAGCCATCAGGACAACATCATCTGCAAACAGCAGAGATGAGATCCTGTGGTTCCCAAACTGGACCCCCTCTGGCCCCTGACTGCGCCTAGAAATCCTGTCCATAAATACAATACACAGAACCGGTGACAAAGGGCAGCCCTGGCGGAGTCTGACATGCACCGGGAACAGGTCTGACTTTACTGCCGGCAATGCGAACACAGCTCCTGCTCCGGTCATACAGGGACCAGACAGCCCTTAGCAAAGGGCCTCGGAACCCATACTCCCGGAGCACTCCCCACAGGACCCCATGAGGGACACAGTCGAATGCCTTCTCCAGATCCACAAAACACATGTGGACTGGTTGGGCAAACTCCCATGAACCCTCGAGCACCCGATGGAGAGTATAGAGCTGGTCCAGTGTTCCGCGGCCGGGGCGAAAACCACACTGCTCCTCCAGAATCCAAGGTTCGACTATCAGTCAGATTCTCATCTCAAGTACCCTGGAGTATACCTTACCGGGGGAGGCCGGTTCAGATCAGGGAGGCCGTTCCTCCCGATCACCCCTCTCCAGGTGTCACTGTCATTGTCCACGTGGGCGTTGAAGTCCCCCAGTAGAACAACGGAGTCCCCGGTTGGTGCACTGTCTAGTACCCCTCTCAGTGACTCCAAGAAGGCCAGGTACTCTGCACCGCCGTTCGGCAGTCTCTTTTCTGGAGTCTTTACATTTTGAGATAGTAAATCTCATACATTTCTCCTCATGCCTGGGTTCTGCACTCTTTATTGCTAAAGTAGTGTGTGGCAGGTTGAAGTTACAAGAATAAAGAAAATCATGTTATAAACTACCAATAACACTGCTGTGTTGCAGGCGTTTGTCCCAGTCGCTCTCGCCGCAGAGGCCTGTCCGACCGGCGCACAGGGCCCTGTGAGTCAGGCTCAGACTCGGGCAGCTCCTCCGGCAGCGTGCGGGCCAGCAGGGGGAGCTGGGGCAGCTGGAGCAGTGCCAGCAGCATGGAGGGAGACAAGGAGCAGAGCGGGCGAGCACACACCTGCCCTACCTCAGCCAAAAAAAGTACTCTCTCTCTTCTGTCTATTACATCATGTTGAACACATGTGAACCAAACGAAGCCTCAAACATTTATTTTATTTAATAATATTATTCTAGTCTATCTTTTTTAATTTTCTGGCCTTGTAAATGTCCCCAGTGTCTAACAGCGTGGAATGCTGAACTGATGACCATTAAAGTAGCACTACATTTTGCCTTCTGTTTTTCCAGGAGAACCCATGCAATATAGCACTTACCCATCAGACAAAGACTACCAGAACATGAATACAAAGGCTTTCAGGTACCTCAGCAGTTGTTTTGGAACTTAACTCTAAATACTCCTTCAAGATTAATCTGGTTTAGTTGAGTAACTGAATCCTCTCTCCTTTCAGCATGAACACATTGTATGTTAAAGACCTGTGCCAAAGTCCAGAGCCCCCAGTGCCCAGCTTTAACCCCAGTTTTGCTGCGGTGGCTGCAGGAGTGGACAGGAATATGGGTATGTTAACTCTCTTTCACAGTACACTAACACTTCAGTTTAGGGTACATATTAATTATAGTATTACAAGTAGAAGTACAAAGTAGTGGTCCAAGAAATTAATCAAGAGTAAAATATTGGGGAAAACTACAACTTGCGTAAGAACTCCTGAGAGTTACTCTTCAAGTTACTAACGTCTGATTTATAATTTAAAGTAATTGGAAGAACAGCTCATTAAATAATTTACAAAATCTGCTGTTTTCAAAGTATGAACTCAGAAATTAGACAAACTAAATCATATCTGAAGGAGTGATGCAAGAAACAAATGTTGAAATCATTTTATCTTGTCGACATAAAGCTTTTGTCACTTGTAGACCTTTACTCAAGAGTACTGTTCAATAAATACTATTCAAGTAGGAGTAAAAGGATGGTGCTAGAAAAGTTACATTTCTTGAAAAAGTAAATGTAACTACCCACCTCTTATTACTATTATTAACTGTTGCTCAGAATATTTCAGTTGTAACTCCGTAGAAGTAGTTTTTTCACTGTCTTTCTTTGTGCGTGGTCAGAAGTGTGCGGTCAGTATGTGCCTGAGGAGACGTGGTCTGCTCCCTCCATCCCTCTGACTAACGAGTTCAGATACAACACCACAGAGGCCCTGCCCTACCTCCCCCAGGCCACTGTCCCCAGCACTTATAACGGGTACGCCTTCCACTTACTGTCTGTCAGATGAAAGAGTTACAGTGCTGGGACTGAACATTGTATTGCTCTGTCTCAACAGGTTTACATGGAATAGTGCCAACAACCACTGCAGCCCATACACGTACTGCGAGGATACCGACTACATAGGTAAGTGTGTGGTCAGCATCACCAGTCGAAAGGGTGTAGGGCTTTCTGGACAGGATTGATTGTATAGAGCTTGGGAACATTTTTGAGTGAATCATCTTAAACTCTCCATTGATTTTAAGCCAAGCCGCAAAACCAACTTTTTATTCTCATTTATAAGAGTTGTATTTAGAGTGATTCATAATGCACATTTTGGGTCATCTTTAAACTCCTGTATTCAAGACGTCATTGCTCCTCTTTACCCCTTTTTCACTGCCACTGGTACAAGCACACTGCTTTGAACTTGCTTTGTTTTTTCAATTTTCATGTAAAGGATTTCTGGGAGTTGCCTAGTCATTTTAGTACAAATGAAGAAAAATTTGCCACTCGCTAGTGTGATGTGCAGCTATCCATAGGAGATGCCAAAAGCTGTGCAGCCCTTTGCTGTGATGATGTTATGGTGACGTTGACTCACATTGGGCACCAGACAAAAGGAGAAATTCAATTTGTCAACTGGACAAAGTTTATTTGGTTGAATACGTTTCACAGCTCATCCAAGCTGCTTCTTCAGTTCTGGTCAGACACTGGTGGACACTGCTTTATATCTATCTGAAGGGAGGAGCTAACTACAATGAAACATGTCCTGGCTACACCAGGACATGTCCAGAGGTGTGAAAACACCCATCATGGCCCTGAATGGTTATGCTAACAACACTCCACTCCCACTCCATATTGAATAGACCCACCTAACTACGTAACAGAAACTGTAAACAAATATGTGTTGTCTCAGAGTAGTTTCATTGTAGTTAGCTCCTCCCTTCAGGCAGATATAAGGCAGTGTCCACCAGTGTCTGACCAGAACTGAAGAAGCAGCTTGAGCTATGAAACGTATTCAACCAAATAAACTTTGTCCAGTTGACAAATTGAATTTCTCCTTTTGCCATGGATTCTACCTGGACGACTGAGGGACTCTACACACATTGGGCACCAGAGTTTTCTAATACGCAGAAAAAAGTCAGTAGACTTATTAGTCATTTTGGATCAGGATTTTACTTTATTTTATGTCCGAATTATAACATGATGATCCACAGGTTTCAGATTTTAACTATACAGCAGACACAAGCACAATATGTCTTCTTACTGGGAATTTATACCAGGCTATTCACCATTTAACTTTGGCTCTCTGACCACGTGCCTTTTCCTTCAGAAGTTATTCTTGTAAAGTTGCTGTCTGATGTCGTAAAATGTTGTATATTTATCCTCCATGGCTGTAAACTTTCTGTAGTGCATCACAAGTCATTCTCTGAGCTCCTGGATGTGACACACGGTGTTTACGTGACTGTAGTGGTTTTTAGGGAACTTATTTTGAAAGCGCATCAGAAGTTTATTTTGACACCACTTGCTTATTTCCTGTCTTGTCCCTGCTAAAAAGCCTGGAGATGCTCCGTTGACACTGAAAAATTAGAACTCCAGCCTCATTTGAGCGGTGCATAGCATAATGATGGCCGTTGGACTATGTATGACACTGCTGGTGTGGATTGTCCGACCAGTTCAAATGAAGAGGGATAGCTGCGCATATGTTGTTATGTTGGCATGAGAGTCTGGAGCAGAACCTGTGTGTGTTGTAGGTAATGGGACGTTCCCCAGTGGATACCCAGGTCAAGAGTGTCACAGTGGCCAGTCTCCGAGCAGCTGGACAGAGGAGCAGCCCCAGGGCTCTCCTCCAGCCTGGGACACTGCAGCAGCCTGTGTGGGCACCAAGGTGAGGACAGCACTTTAGTTACTTCTGTCTAATATGAGACCAGATTCAGGCTCATTGCACAGTTTGATGTTTTTTTTTTTCTTTAATGTCCTGGACTATCAAAAACACATGCATACATGTGCATACATCAAGACCACTCAAAATCTATTCAGGAAAGGTCCAACTTCCCTTATTTACAGCTTAGGCCCTCAATTTATCAGTGGACATGTTGACAAATGTTTAGAATATTCATGCTTTCTGAAGCTCTAAAGAAACTATAAACAACAAAGCAGTTTCTCAGGTAAAGCAACACTAATGTAAAGAGAGCAGAGGTGTATTGACCTGCCTGTGCTGTCTCCACAGCCGTTCTTCTCTGGGACCCGCAGCCTGTCGCCCATGTCCAGTCTGTTTGGCTCCATCTGGACTCCTCAGAGCGAGCCGTACCAGAACCACTTTCACCCCGAGCGCTCAGCACCCATTTCCCCCGTGTCCCCCGTCACCCCGCCCCGCTCGCCTTTCACTAGGGAGCCCCAGGGTCCCTGTGGCCCCACCCACTACCCCGGCTTCAACCCCTTTGGTCCCCACATGAATCTGGACATCTGGAACTCCTCGTCCAACCGCAGCTCCAACTCCCAGCTGTCCAACGACTCGGGCTACTGCGGCGACGTCTAGGCTGCACCCACATGTATGCGACATGTTAAACAAAGGAAATCAAGTGAATGTTCTTTTAATGTTATTGGGGAAAATGTGAATATTCCTTCTTTTATGTTCCCATTTTCAAATGTTCAATGTTGTGAAAGGTTAAGCATTTGTTGTATATTTTTCTAGATGTTTTGCAGTTTTGATCATAGAAAAATAATAAAAAAAAAGGTTTTGTACTTGAATTGTTTGTTTATTTTCCCTCCAAAGCCCACATCTGTCCAAATAGTAGTTACTGTAGGGCAATGAGATAACAGTTTCATCACTTTTAAATCTATAAAAAAAAATACATTTGATAAAGTAAAACAAACAAGAAATCAATTTCTTTCCAAACACAGTTGTATGGTTATTTTTGGTGTTCGACCCTTAAGCTGCCTTTATTAGCCGAGCCGGCCATGTTGCATTCTCACAAAAATAATACTAGCTCCTATGGCTTTCTGACTTGACGGAAGAACACCAGAGAGCTAAGGTGAGCCTAAGCAAAAACCAGATGGGGGGGGGAGTGGGGGGCAGTGTTACGTCATCTACATCTAGTAACAGAAAATCTAATAAATGTACCAATGGCACAGTGGCATAGCATAGTTGCACAAGGCCCCGGTGCAAGTCTGACGATTAATTTTTCTATGGGAAAATTAATGGAAAATGTAGTTCAGGAACCAGTGCGGGCAGTCACTGTTGAGCTCCATTACTTTTATTGTAAAAAGTTCAACTTTTTAATTGGTTCCTCCAACTGCATCATTCTACTGTGCTTTATGGTCAGAAAATCCATACCATTTTCCATAGCCAAAATTGCATAAACATAATAATGAATTGGAAATTATATCATGCTGTTGATGTTTCCATTAGTGGATAAGGCTTACTGATTGTCATACTTGACCAGGTGACTCAAAATTATGTACAGTATCACTTTTCAGTCACTCGTTTCCCACTTGATCGCACTGTTCTTTTTTTAACTGACTTGTAACATGACACAACAAAAGTGTGCAAACAATAGTCATTTAAAACAGTCATTTTATATTATAGGGGAATGTTAATATGACATTTACCTAAGCTGTATTTCTCTATTTTCATGTTTCTTGGTTTAGTTTATTATACTGACAACCCCCCCCCCCCCCCCCCCCCCCCCACACACACAATAACGATTATTCACGTAGGAACAAATGACATTGCCGGCAGTCACACACTTCCTTTCATTATAACTTTGGTTTTATTGACAATTTTAATCTGTTCTGGTCCCGCTCCTTCTACCAACGTGACGGTCTCCAGATAAACCGACTCTGTTTTTTAACAGCCAACATCATCTATACAGTACAGACCCATGTAATGTATCACTGCCTACCCACCTCTACAGCACCCCCCACCTGTCTCTCCCCATCCCAACAGCAGTCTCTGTTCTCCCCCTCAACACAGGATCCCTGTCATCACCAGACCCCGCCCCTGCAGTAAATCCATCCCTAGAGGGCCCTCTCTCAGCTGTCTCATCACTACAGACCCTACCCCCTGCCCTGAAGCCACAAACTTTGGACTTTTAAACATCAGATTCGTCAACAACAAAACCTTCATCTGCCAGGACTTCATCACCCACAACAGCTTGGACTTTTTCATTTTAACAGAAACTTGGTTAACACAAGGTGCCTGTACCCCTCTCATTGAAGCAACCCCCCCGACTACACTTTTAAATGCACTCCCTGTTTTTATAATGCTTTCATTTGAGCAGCTGTCTTTTACCATTTCTTCAAAAGATCCTGTATTTGTTTTAGTTCTTTATAGACCCTCTAAACTTAACCCTGTTTTTATCCAAGAATTTTCTGAACTTTTATCCCTGTGTATGGCTCTACACAACAAGGTTAATTCTAGGTGATTTTAATATTCATGTATGCTGCCCCTGGGTGGAGAGTCCTCGCCTCAAGTGGAGGAGTTCAAGTATCTCGGGGTCTTGTTCACGAGTGAGGGGAGGATGAAGCGTGAGATTGACAGGCGGATCGGTGCAGCGTTGGCAGTGATGTGGTCACTGTATCGGACTGTTGTGATGAAGAGGGAGCTGAGCTGAAAGGCAAAGCTCTTGATTTACTGTCAGTCTACGTTCCTACCCTCACCTATGGTCATGAGCTTTGGGTAATGACCGAAAGGACAAGATCGTGGATACAAGTGGACGAAATGAGTTTCCTCCGTAGAGTGGTTGGACGCTCCCTTGGAGATAGGGTGAGGAGCTCAGTTACATGGGAGGGGCTCGGAGTAGAGCCACTGCTCCTCCACATTGAGAGGAGCCAGCTGAGGTGGCTCGGGCATCTGTTCCAGATGCCTCCTGGACGCCTCCCTCGGGAGGTGTTCCAGGCATGCCCCGCTGGGAGGAGGCTCCGGGAAGACTCAGGACATGCTGGAGGGACTATGTCTCTCGGCTAGACTGGGAACGCCTTGGGGTCCCCCCGGAGGAGCTGGAGGAAGTGTCTGGGTTGAAGGAAGTCTGGGAGTCCCTGCTTAGACTGTTGCCCCCAAGACCCGGCCCTGGATAAGCAGAAGAAAATGGATGGATGGATGGATGCTGTCCCCTCAAACCTCACCCCTAACTTCTGATTTTCTGGAATCGATTCATTTCATTTATCCCAAATTGTAACTGTTCCCACCCACTCAAAGGGCCATACACTGGATCTGGTTTTAACCTTTGGTCTCAGCCTGGGAAATCTTACCACTAAAGATATCTGTGTGTCAGATCACAAAGCATTTTTATTTAATGTTGTTTTAGTCTTTTAATCAGGACCCTTCTTATTATTCCCGTGTTTTTAACTCCTCCTCTGCTTTTAATTTTTCCCAGCTTTTTACCTCAGCTTCTTTGACTTTTAACTCCAATTTTACACTGGAGGAGCGGGTCTCCTCCTTTTATCAAACCATTTATGTAAATAGAGAAGCTCTGGATTTTAATTGTTTGACTAATTTTATTCCTTTATCCTTTTCTTCCCTAGTCGATGTTTTATCCCACATTAAAGCGACCACATGCAGTCTGGATGTCATACCCACTAAATTCATAAAAGATGTTTTTAATGTGGTTGGACCCAGTATTTTATCTATTGTCAAGCAGTCTCTGTCTGAAGGCCTTGTCCCATCCCATTTTAAACATGCTGTGGTCCAGCCACTTTTAATGAAACCTCATTTAAGCACCTCTGATTTGAACAAGTTTAGACCAATTTCAAAGCTTCCATTTTTATCCAAAGTTTTAGAGAAACTTGTTTCTAACCAGATTTTAGATTTTATGAATAGAAATCACATCTTTGAGAAATTTCAATCAGGTTTTAAAGCATCTCAGAGCACTGTAAGAGCCCTCCTCAAAGTCTCAAATGATCTTCTTGTAGCTACTGACAGAGGAGAGTGCTCGATTTTAATTCTTTTAGATTTAAGCGCCACTTTTGATACAGCTGACCATGCCATTTTAATGAACCGCCTCAAAAACTGGGTTGGCATCCGAAACACTGCACTTGATTGGTTTTATTCTTATCATTTAAACAGAACCTTTGCGGTCACCATAGGCAATTTTACCCCCTCCTCTGCCCCCATTACCTGTGGTGTGCCGCAAGGTTCTATTTTAGGTCCCATTTTATTTTCTATTTACTGAATCTGCTCCCCGAGGACACGTTATAGCCCGCCATAATGTGTCCTTCCACTACTATGCTGACGACACACAGCTCTACATCCCGCTGAGACCAAACGACCCCGGGAGCCTGGCTGCTGTGTTAAACTGCTTCAGTGACGTGAACAGTTGGATGGAACAGAACTTCCTACAATTCAACAGCTCCAAATCTGAAATCATTTTAATCAATCCTCCGCAGTCCACCTTTAATATCAGCAATAGTCTTGGCCCTCTCGCTCCCAACATCACCCCTGCTGCCAGAAATGTTGGAGTCATTTTTGACTCTCACCTCAACTTCCACCTTCACATCAAAAAATCACCCAATCCTGTTTTCTCCACTTTCACACAATTAGTAAAATCGAACATATCCCGCCCTGATCTTGAAAAAGTCATCCACGCGTTCTTCTTCTCCCATTTAGACTATTGCAACTCCCTCCTCTCTGGCCTCGACACCAAATCCATCTTCTGGCTCCAACTGGTTCTGAACGCAGCGGCTCGGCTCCTCGCTGGTTTTAACCGACACCAACAAAATTCCCCCTGTTTTAGCTCCCCTTCACTGGCTGCCTGTGTGTTTTAGAATTGATTTTAAGATTTTACTGATCACTTTCAAAGCTCGTTTAGGTCTTACATCAAGTTACATTTCAGAACTTTTAACCCCATACGAGCTGCAGCCTTAGATCCTCAGACAGGTTCCTGTGGCTGTTCCTGGCCAGACGAAAGGTCATGGAGCCTTTTCAGTCCGGGCGCCTTGGCTTTGGAATAACCAGCCTGAGGAAATATGGCTTGCACCATCAGTGTCTTCTTTTAAATCACTTCTTAAAAATCATTTTTAACAGTTGACCTTCCTTTAGCTGGTTTCAGCTATATCTTATTCCTTATTTATTTTTATTTCTATTTTATTAACTTATTTATTATAATGAATTTAATTGATTGCTTCACTGTTCATTTTTGCCTATTTTTTAAATGGAATGTTTCTGCATTGTTGAACTTAAGCTGAGCTGTGCTTACAGTGTCTTATTGCATTGTGTTGTATGTTTACTGTGTGTCTGACTGCTGCACACCAATTTCCCTTTTGGGACAATAATAAAGTTGAAAGTTGAAAATGCATTTATATAATGGCATTTAACGTAACATAATTCTCAGTATTTCTTTCATTTCAAACAAACTCTTTTCACTGCAGGTCCAAAATGCAGATTATTATGCTGAGTTCACAAAGTGAACAGTGTTTTTATTGGACATTGCCTTTTTGTGGTTTTGTGTGTTGGGAAGATGATAATATCAAATGCTAATGAAATACAGAAGTTGGGTCTAATTACTAAGAGGAAGTCACTGTTAGTAGGAGTCTGTGCTAGTGGTATATTTCATATATAGCGTATTTTAGCAAGGTCTTTATTTTATTTTACTGTTGTTGTGGATTCTGCTATTTGGAAATATGTTTATTCAAATGTTACTAATCTTACTGCTGTGTTCAGGTGAGTAAAAAAAAAGTATTCTCTTTTTGTTTTTTGTTTTTTTTTTTCAACCATTTGTTCATTTACAGTTCTGTCCCATTTTTCCCATGATGACTGAGCCCCAGTTTAAACTCAGTTTGTGTGGGAACTCTGTCTGATCTACTGTCAGTATAAGAGTCTGATCTACTGTCAGTATAAGAGTCTGATCTACTGTCAGTATAAGAGTCTGATCTACTGTCAGTATAAGAGTCTGATCTACTGTCATTATGAAAGTCTGATCTTCTCTCAGTATCTAATATGGGGAACACATTCTGCACAGAGGAAAATCTGGAAAATATTTTTGGTAAATATAAGATTAGGTACAGCAGGTATCTGGAAAGATTGTCCGATTGACACACTGTTGGGTTTAGACAATTCCAAACAATGTCAAAGCTGAAGCATATCTCAATAAAGGGCATTATGTTAAAAAAAAAAAAAAAAAAGTCCAGGCAGAATTAATATAAAAGTCCTCTTAAAATGTTATGAATTTTAGGGTGTTTTTTTTTTTTTGTGGGGTACAAACTAGTCCTGACACTTCCCACAATGGTTGATTTGACTGAAAATAAGAAGGTTGCAGCCTGCCACTCACGTTTCACATATACATGAGCTGGATAGTTCCCTTTTATCAGATGGAGGACAAAAAGAAATGAATTAAGAATAAGTACAACTCTTAAGAGGGTTTATTAAAGTGTTTATTACTTTGGTGATGCAGTAATTTTGGCTTCACTTGGTGGGATAAACACTGACTGTAGTAAATATAAATTATAGTTTTACACAAATCGAGGAACAGTTTGTGAAGGAAAGTTGGAATATGTTCAAAATTACACAAAGCTAAGAGTTCTAAAACATACTGATCACATTAGGGAGAATTCTATCTAAAATTTAGGCCTATGTACAATATATATTCAGTTTTGTAAGAGAAACATGACAGCAATGATTATTTGGTGAACAACTGTGTACTCCTGTATTTTCTGTACTGTAACTTTAACTCTGTTTATGTGTTACAGGTGCTGATTGTTGTGATCCACCAAATGCTCTGTCCATTACAACCCCAAGTCCAATGGAGGCTCTAAGTGGCTCCTGTTTGTGGATCCCATGCACCTATAAAGTTTTACCTACAAATAGAGACATAAACACAGCAGACCCTGTCACTGGCATATGGTTTAAACACGACATTGCATATGATAAAAGTTCAAGTAATGTGTTTTCAGTGAGTGGAGACCCCAATAGGTCTTCTCCTATGAATTTCACTGGGGATCTGAAAAAGAAAGACTGCACCACAATGTTTAATAGTTTAAGTCAAACCCATAATGACAGATATTACTTCAGAGTAGAGAACAATGGTTTTAAAGCTACAGCTGTTTGTGACTTTCTTCAGATAACGGTTAGAGGTAAGACACTTCCTATTTATTCAAAAGTTAATGATGAAGAAAAAAAACAAAACCTTTGATGTTATGATTTTATTTTATATATAGTACCCCATTTGTCGGACAAAATCGTTTCTGCAAATCATAATCAATTGAATGCTGTCAGAATTTGAATTGAATCAAGCTTTTATTCTCATATTCTACATAGGACTGTTTGCATTCATTCAGCTGCAATGAATGAATGCATTTAATCTCTGAATAGTTTCACAATCAGTATTTCAGTATTTCATGGACACAGCTGTGTCTTTAAGCAGTCAAAGTGCTCCTGTAACATACACCTGCTAAGACCTACATAAATAACCTCCACTTCCATCCAAAGAGCATGAGCTTAGTTGTTAGTTTATTCTCTTTTTTAGGTTATAATGTTGTCTCCAAACGTTGTTTCTCTTCCCAGACTCTCCCTGGAGCCCTACAATAAAGGTGTCTGGTAAACAGACAGAGACAGAGGTGGTGACTATAACCTGCTCAGCTGTCACTCCCTGTCCACTCAGCCCTCCTCTCCTCACATGGAACCTCCACCAAGGCACTGCCAACCTCACAGAGACCAACACAGACCGGACATTTACCACTAAAATCACACAGAACATCACTGTGACTGACGCCCATGATGGGCTGGTGATAAAGTGTAATGCGTCGTATCCTGTGAGTGGACGATTCAAAATGGCCCACAGTAACGTCACTCTCAGTGTCTCATGTAAGTGAACCACGCTGATGGTCTGTTCTGGTGATATGTTGTTAAAAATGTATTAAAGGTGCATGGTGTAACATTTCAGGAGAAGGGTGTGTCACCTGCTTGAGATGTCATTGTTTTGCCTAAAATGTTCCACAGTCTGTCATTAACTTAACTTATCTGTGTTTCCTCAGATGGTCCTAAAAACACCTCTGTTGTGGTCAGTCCAGCTGGGTCACTATCAGCAGGTCAGTTAGTGACACTGAGCTGCTCCAGCAGAGCCAATCCTCCTGTCCACCACGTCACCTGGTTCAGACAAAGCTCACAGGGACCAGCCAATGTGAGCCAGGGACACACGTTCTCCTTCAACATCTGTGAAGGATCAGACTATTACTGTGTGGCCTCAAATACACACGGCAATGGGACCTCTCCAGACATTAATGTGAAAGTCACTGGTAGGTTTTCTGTCTCTTACCTTTGAATGGAAAGCCCAAACCCTGGTAAAGTTTTAGCATCTTTCTAAATAAACGTGTCACTGCTGTGCTGATGGAGGCAGAAGGGCTGGTCACATGGGGACAAGAGAGAAGCATCCCTATATCTGTCAACAGTGGGCTACTGTTCAGCATAAACACAAATGTATTTTCTGTAACAAATGGCAACATGTATTTGGGTTTGGAGCTGGTATAAAGATACACAGCGTCCTTTTGTATTATAGAAAACATTTTTTTGTTTGATTTTTCCCCTCAGCCGCTCCTGGGGTCCCGTCCATAGAAGTCTCTGGTAAACAGACAGAGACAGAGGTGGTGACTATAACCTGCTCAGCTGTCACTCCCTGTCCACTCAGCCCTCCTCTCCTCACATGGAACCTCCACCAAGGCACTGCCAACCTCACAGAGACCAACACAGACCGGACATTTACCACCAAAATCACACAGAACATCACTGTGACTGACGCCCATGATGGAAAGACGATCAAATGCTCTGCTGCTTATCCCGTGACTGGAAGATTCACAACAACAAACAATACCATCACTCTCAATGTTACATGTAAGTTAACGCTATAGCAACAGCTGAGAAGATGCTGTCACTGTAAATTTCATTTTCAGCTCTAAAACTCATCACAGTGAATAATTAGAATGCTTGGAAAAGTAAGTGAGGAATAACTTTGGACCACTACAAATAATTTAAAATGAACTAGTTCTGTTTTTCACGTTTTTAAGATGGTAAGACTCTGGTACAGCTCCTTTATAAGACATCAGTTTAGCAATGTATGCCACTAAAAGTATATTTGTTATATAATAATAATAATAATAATAATAATAATAATAATAATAATAATAATAATAATATATCCACCCTGTGTGTCCTCAGATGGTCCTAAAAACACCTCTGTTGTGGTCAGTCCGGCCGGTCCACTGTCCGCAGGTCAGTTAGTGACACTGAGCTGCTCCAGCAGAGCCAATCCTCCTGTCCACCACGTCACCTGGTTCAGACAAAGCTCACAGGGACCAGCCAATGTGAGCCAGGGACACACGTTCTCCTTCAACATCACTGAAGAGGGACAGTACTATTGTGTGGCCTCAAATACACTTGGAAATCAATCATCCCCAGCCATTACACTGAGTATTACACGTATGTCACCATAAAGAGCACTATTGTAATCACTGGAAACTGTTTGAAACTCACCAGGTGTTCGTGAGCTTTACATTACATGAAAGAAAAATATTTCTCTCAAAAAGGAATGTGTAGTTTCTACTGTTTTTCTTCTAAATTTACAGTTCAGTTTTCGCATGTGAGCACAGTAAACAAGAGTGGGGCCTAAACACCTCCTTGTGGGCCCCATGCAGATTTGCATAATGACTCGGTGGAACTTGACACTGCCGTAGCTCAGGAGTTTGTCTGTTGCTTTGGGACCAACACCTACCAGTATCTGTGCATTCCTAATTTTCTTACTGTTTTTATAAGGTGGTCTGCCATGGGGGGCCATTCTTGGAGCAGTTATTGGAGTTCTGATGCTCATCTGCTTGTGTCTGTTTGTCTGGTGAGTAACCTTATAACAATAATAATAGTTGTATACAGTTTTCTGTTTGTAGGATACTGGTCAATATTAGGCCAATATTATTTAATACAGATGGGGGCCAGCTAAAACTAATATTGTTAAAATGCAGATTGCTCTTGTAATACAGTGAGTTCTTGGGTCTAGTCACTAATAGAAATGATCAGGTTCAACATTTATGAATTTATCTTTTGGATATTTCATGACAACCTACAATGTAATAAATTGGAAAATCTGGCTCTTGCCCCTTGCCCACCATCTGGGTTATTAAATTGTGGAATCTGAAAACCACCAAAAGGACTAAGTGTGATGGCACTTCAGAGTCCAAGGTGCATTAGCCGACTGAAAACAATGGGCATGTTAACAATTTCCTCTTTTTATAGGCTTCACAGTGGAAATGTAATTGTCATTACAAGATGATTTACATATCTAAATGTTTGTGGTTATACATGCGAAAGGTCAGTTTGTTTGACCAAAAAGGAACACACCACTGTGGTAGTCTCAAAAAACCAAAGATAGAAATCAGCTGTTGGACCTGGAAGTGACAGCAACACTTAACAGTTTGCTGTTTCCAAACTTCTGCGGAGGGAATTTTTTATTCAGTGGGTACGCTGGATTCTAAAACCAGATGATATCTTACTTGGTAGGGGGCAAGACTAGAGGCAGTGACTTTATGCATTTGAACTCACAATTGCATGTTTAATTTACAAAACTAGTTTCTCCTACTTCCCCTTAACTTCCATGTAAACTAAACATAAACACATTTCCTAGAACTACCTCACTGCTCTTTTTCAGGTGTTTCAAAAAACGCCAGAGGCCTAAAGACGTACAGGTAAAATCTATAAAACACATTTTTGTTTCACTGGAGTTTAAACAAACCTAAAATGTGTGTGTGTGTGTGTGTGTGTGTGTGTGTGTGTGTGTGTGTGTGTGTGTGTGTGTGTGTGTGTGTGTGTGTGTGTGTGTGTGTGTTTTGCAGCAAGAGACATTTGTACAAGGAGTGGAAGAACCCATCCATTATGGAGAACTTGACTTCTCTATGTTGAATTTTAAAGATGCTTCAAATGTGAATCCAGATGATGAACCACAAGAGCAGACGATCTGCTCCCAGGTCACTGTGTCCCAGACTAAAACCACAGAAGAAGAAACCATCCATTATGGGGAGCTGGACTTTTCTAATATGAATCCTAAACGCGTCCCCAGTGCAGAACAAGAGGACACTGTCTACTCCCAGGTTCAGTGTTCAAAGCCAGTAGATACCAGCGGACAAGATGAAGATGATTCTCAAAGCCTTTATGCCAATGTAAAGAACTAACATTGTATTTACTTCAAACAATCATATTCAGTTAAAGATTTTGTGTGTGTGATGGTTGAGCGAGAAGATGGGAGCTGGTATCTGGACTGTACATCTGGAGATGACACTACTGCTGCACTGCTATCTGCTGGTGTAGAGCGTGACATCTTCATATCTTATTCATTCATATTGTTTCTCAAAGGCGAACTTTTGCTCCATCCAAATGTTATTGCTTAGCCTGAAATGTTCCACAGTATGACATTAAACATATCTTGCATTTATGTAATAGGCTAATAAGTGTTTTTATTCCAACCCAATCCACTTAATTTCTATAGCACATTTTATGAACAAAGACACAATAAAACAATAATTAAACATAATAAAAACAATGCAGCAAAAACAAATTAATAAAACCATAAAATAGAGGAATAAATAAATGAAATCGATACACAATACAATACAGAAAAATGTTGCTCAACAGTAAAAAAGATCATTGTAACTATGAGCAGGGTCATCTCCAAAGGGCTGACCTGTAATTTAGCGATGATAATTTAGAGATGAGTTGAGGTCAGTTTCTAACATAAAATCATTTGTCCAAGAACTGCAGCATTTGCAGTTCAAATGACACAAGTAAGTTGTAAGTTTAAGTCAAGTCCAAGTCGTCTGCTTTGAGATGCAAGTCTTTAAACCAAAATACTAAATAGAGCTTAGATTTTTGCAATTTGTATGACTTTTAAGCTAAATTGTACTTAAAAAGTCATGATATATTTATATAGGAGTTGTAGAAATACTAATTTTTCCTTTTTAAATGTCTTGACAATATCTTAATGTGAATCATTATGGCCAGAATAGAAAGAATTAAGATTTAAAAGTGCTTAATAACAATTATTTTGTCATGTAGACATATATTTTTTTAGGAGAAGCATCAAGTCTTCTCAAGTCCAAGTTAAGTCCAAGTCATTGAACTTCAAGTCCAAGTCAAGTCCCAAGTCTTGGTTGATTTTAACAAGTCTCAAGTCCTAAAAATAGTGACTCAAGTCTGACTCAAGTCCAAGTCACGACTTGCAAGTCCCCACCTCTGTTAGAGAGGCCCTAAGACGAACAGGTAAGAAATATTTGAGCTGAGCCACGGAGGAATTTGTGAGCACGACAACGATATAAATTCAATTCAATTCAATTCAATTTATTTTTGTATAGCCCAAAATCACAACAAGAGTTATCTTGGCGGACTTCACAAAATTGTTGATTAATAAAGCAGAATAAGAAACATTCATAAATCAAAAATACAGAATGTTCAACAACAAGCAGGCAAATGGATAATTGTCCCAGCATCTCCTGTCCTTAGACCCTCCTTTTTGGCAAGGAAAAACTCCGAAAAACCCAATGGGAAAACGGAGAAACCTCGAGGAGAACCACAGTGAAGGAGAGATCCACTCCTAAGGACGGACAGGCAGATGAAACTACTAATCTAGCAGGACAAGGACAGTTAATCCAGGACAGGGAAGGAGAGGAGGGGTCCAGGTCCTCGACACTAGGGGGCAGCAGCGGTCCAAACTGGAACAGCAGCATCTGAAACAGTTACACTCCCCAAAAGGGGAGTGGGACAAGGGACAACATGTGAATAGCAAAGAACAGACTACGAATGAACTAGTAATTGAATATTCTTAACAGTAGGAGGAGAAAAAGTAGGAGAAACCAGAGGACAGTGCTCAAGTTGCCATACTTTCCCCAGTAATATATCTCCTAGAGCAGCTTAACTAGGCCTATGGGTTTAGTTTCTGTTCCTAACTGACCTGACCATAAGCTGATTCAAAGAGGAACGTTTTGAGCCTAATCTTAAATGTAGAGACTGTGTCAGCTTCTTTGACATGAGCAGGGAGCTGATTCCACAACAAGGGTGCTTGGTACCTAAAAGCTCTACCTCCTAAAGTACTTTTAGCGACTCTAGGAACCACCAATAGTGCAGCATTTTGAGAGCGGAGTGAACGGTTAGGATGATAAGGTACAATTTCATCTTTAATGTAGGAAGGGGCCATTTCATTTACAGCTTTATAGGTTAGAAGAAGAATTTTAAATTTTACTCTAAACTCAACCGGAAGCCAATGAAGATTTTTTAATACTGGAGTAATGTGCTCTCGTTTTTTAGTACCTGTTAGTACTCTTGCTGCTGCATTTTGAACCAATTGAAGGCTTTTTATAGAGCTTTTAGGGCAAGCTGCAAGCAGGGAGTTACAGTAGTCTAACCTCGAAGTGACAAAAGCATGGACAAGTTTTTCAGCATCATTTTTTGGCAGTACATTTCTAATTTTGGCTATATTGCGTAAATGAAAATAAGCCGTTTTACAGGCATGGCTTATGTGTGCTTTAAATGAGAGCTCTTGATCAAATAGGACTCCAAGGTTTCTTACAGTGGAGCTGGAGGCTACACTGACATTGTCCAATGTGATTATCTGCTCAGTTAGAGAGTCAAACTTTACATCGAGCCCAGCTGCAGGCCGGGACAAAACCACAATAGAGTCTCGTAGGTGTTTAGGGCCTAATAGAATGACTTCAGTTTTTTCAGGGTTAAGAAGTAAATAATTAAAGGTCATCCATGTTTTTATGTCCCTCACACAGGCACTAAGTCTTTCTATTTGATTAGTCTGATCAGGTTTCATTGATAGGTACAGCTGGGTGTCATCTGCATAACAGTGGAAATCGATACCGTATAAAGGGAAGAGTCGTGTTGTCACTTTGTTTACGTGACACATCTGTGCACACGCCCGTCGCAGCAGCTGCACCACGCGCTTTGGATCCTGTATGAAACTTTTGTGATGCTTTTAAAGCCACTTCAATCTGCGTAAGAATAAAGTGGCAGGGCTGAAATGCGGCTCAGAGTCTTCTGTGAAATGTGTAGGAAGTGGGCAGATAACATGATAACATAGCTGTAAGATTCTGTGCAAGGCTCCGCCCACAAGCCTACGTCACCCATGGTCCCACATGACAATTCTCCATGAATATACAAAAACATGATACAAAACTGTGCGCGGCAACTTGACAAACCTGATGCAATGTGCAGTAGTTTCATTAGTGGGACGCACGTTGGTTATGTTGTCACAGCGCTCTGAAGGGGGAATAACTAAGAGAGCAAAGGGTGAGGAGACTCAGAGCATCAAAAGCGAAAGTGAAACTTATGAAACGTGTTAATATTTACATAAACATTTATTTGGCATATTGGCCCACCACCGCTAATCTAG
Source organism: Taenioides sp. WSHXM2023 (assembly GCA_029959045.1). Lineage (NCBI taxonomy): Eukaryota > Metazoa > Chordata > Actinopteri > Gobiiformes > Gobiidae > Taenioides > Taenioides sp. WSHXM2023. Next base: position 29,292,795 of record CM057090.1, read on the forward strand.
TTTACTGTAGCAATCCCTGGCAAATAAGAGTGCAGATGCATCATGGGAGGACTAGTTTAGAAAGGTGCAGTTTTTTTTAGACATTACGATGTGTACTTTGTGATGTAAACTCGTAAACCTGTCTGTGTACACTGGTGCGTGTGTCCATGTGCTCGTGTGCCTAAAAGCGTGTATAATTCATTGTTAGCCTCTTGAGAGCTAACATATTGCTTCTATTGATCTTTAGGCCTGAATCAACACAGAAGCCTAGAAACTGAGGACAGCAGCGGCTCGGCCCAGATAACACACACACACACACACACACACACACACACACACACACATATGTCAGCGCCGCGGGGCAACAGGTTCTGCTAATATGGTAAAGAAGGGGTATTATGCAAAAGTGTGTTGTTGTTTTTTTTAGCTTTCTACCATCATATAACGTTCACCTCACCGAAAACATGCCAGAAAGAGGTTTTAAATGTCATCCATGCATGTTTAAGTAATGTAGCGATCTCTCCCGGGGCCTATTTAATTTGAACCCTCCTTACTGTTAGCTGTAAGATTCTGTCCAAGGCTCAGCCCACAAGCCTACGTCACCCATGCTCCTACGCGACAATACTCCATAAATATACAAAAGCATAATACAAAACTGTACACAACAACTTCACAAACCTGATATGGTGTGTGGAAGTTTCATTAAGTTTGACAAGAGAATTAGAAAGAAATATTTTGAAGTTAATGTATTTGTCCTGCCTAAAGAAACAGCAGCAGATGATGTTGTGAGTTACTTATTGCGTAAAGGCCTTCAATAAATCTCATGCTTATTGTGGGTAATCTAAAACAGTGAGAGGTTCCCATAGGCCCGCACAGAGTCTAACCCTAATGACTTAAGAATACCATTCACAATGATTAACAAATGACTTCAGATTAAATCTAACACATAGTTGAATATGTTTGCCACAGGCTTCTCTATGAATTCATATTAGACTAGCTCAGACATTACAATATTATAACAAAGAGCAAAGAAGTATAAATGGTCCAACATTCAAAATAATTATCAAAAACAGCAAGAGATTTATGTCAAATAAGAATAAAAAGTTAGAAGTGTGCACAAGAATACTTTATAATTTTATCAGAGTAGAAACCTGGGAGCTAAGGAACTAGAAATAGTGCCATCAGGATAGAGCTTTTCGGAAGTAGATGAAAACACTTTTAAGATAAGAATTTTAGGTTTTGGGCTCAGACGAATCTATAACATTAAATTAAACATCGATCATTCACTTTGTAGCAAGACTAGATCCAGATTAAATTCCTTAATCTGGACCGGGTCTTGCTACAAAATTAATTTGTAATTGTTAAGTGGCCTTAACAACATTTTTTTTTCTCTACAGTAGGATACATTTTAAGAAAGACTTTGTTATTTTCTATTGTCTAGCCCATTAGTTCTATAATCTCTAACTGTGCTAATTGCCCTGTTAGTTGACGTGAGGCTGTTCTTCCTTCTGTTCTGAGTACATAAGCTCTCTGCTCCCCCGAGTGCCCCCCTTTAGAAGTCAAAACAGCATATGATTGGATTTCACGCTCTTTTCTCTTTAAACAGGCCTGATAACGTGAGCGGAAGGGCCTGTGGTGGGCGCGTGTGCGTGTGCACACACCCTCCAGCGTGTCTTAGCACAGCTCCATTAGCGAGACCACCCCTCCCGCGTTGCCCGGCGATAAAGTCAACACAATATGCTTGGACAATGAGATGCACAAATATTTCAATATTTGTCCTGGAAGCCTGGTCAGCTGACACACACACACAGCAGGATGGGCCCAGTATAAATGCACACACACACACACACACACACACAGTCCATCAGAGACACCAGCCCTACTGGACCGGACAGGCCAGGTAATGTAACCTTCAGTAGAACTTTGGAACTTATAGTCTGTGTATGTAGTGCATTTGGGTTAGGAAACATGCTGTAGACTCGTGTTTTTGTAACTTTTCCCCTAATGATAATGATCACTATTTGTGTTACTGGCAGGGCTCCTTACATTGGCTTTAGATTTTACATTCAACACACATGCATCTTACTGTAATAGACCTCAAGTAGAAGTAAAAAGTAGTTTTACAGATACAAATAAAACGTATTGTATGATTCCTGATCTGTTTGTCAAAATAATGACACAAGTTGAGTAACATACCCACGTCAGAGCATGAGGGTGCATTGGGAACTTGAATAGGGAACCAGGAATGTCAAACTGTTGCAATATTTTGCACTTAGAAATAGCAATAGAAATGTTATTTTAACTGTAATGAGAATGACATATGACAATACCACTCGTAACATATTTCATCATCGTGTCATGTGTATTTTAACTATTAACTATTCTCATTTAAAAAATATTGTATTATATTGCAGAGCGCCTTAATGGGTCTCTTGAAAGTTGGAATGGATCATATTTTAAAGATATTTCAAGTCCAAGTCTTAGATGAGATTTTTCTGGGGGTCAAATTAATTATGTTTTTATATACCACCAATCACCTTTTCCTCTGGTCACATATTCACACTAGTACGACTTCTGTCTCTTTCTTTTGTAGAGATCGTCATGGCGACAGGTGTGATCCGCAATTTCCTGCTCCAGCCAGCAGGATACTTCCCCCTGATGTTCCAGCCCTCTCCTCACACTGACCCAGATGAGGAGCACACACATCTGCATCCGGACAAGAGCGAGCACGACGAGGAAGAAGAGCTCCAAGAGGAAGAGGAAGAGGAGGAGATGTTCTCAGAGCCCGCCTCCACCACTCTTGATGTGACCAATCAGCTGCTGCGATTTGCCGATCTCATCAGTCGTGACATTCAGCGGTATTTTGGCCACAGCTGTGGTGACCAAGACGCCTGCGACATCTACAATGACTCTGTGTCCTTAACAACCAGCGGGCGTCTGCGTTACTATGACGATTTACTTAAAATAGCCAAAGGAGGGAGTGCGGAGGAAAGAGAGAGTGCTGGGTCCCAGCCCTGTGAAGATGAACAGAGTGTTAGTAAAGGTAGCAGTTTGGGGCCCCTGGCTGAACTGTTCGACCAAAAGGTTCTGAGTCAGGGCCGCCCCATGACCAAGAGACTCCTGCCTCTGAGCTTCTGGACTGAGCCCGGACCAGATCAGAGCCCAGACTGTGACAAGCCCCGGCAAGACCAAGAACTGCCCCTCCACACACAGCACTTAGATGGGGCACAGATGGACTTTAGTGACCTGCTGGCATTCTGGGACTCCCACCCTGAGCCCCCCCAGCCCCTGACTGACGACCACACACACATGCAGCACTGAGCTCTGCTCTTACATCAATGGGACGCTACATCCACTAGAAACTATTGGTTTTGTTCAATTGTGAGAGGTTGACAGCTTAAAGGGCCCATATTACACTATTCTGTGATCTTACAATGTTGTTTCCTCGTCAGATCAGACCTGGAGTTGTGTTTTGTTTCATTCACATGTGTTTAACACACAAATCCTGCATATTTAAGCTGAGTTCTTCTCTCAAACAGAAAACACTGTTCCACCTTGTGCCATGTGGTAATACAGGCAGTGCTCCACTGTGTTTTTAAACTCCATACACCTTCACTAGAATCATTTGGATAATTTCTAATCTAATAATTGCCAATCTGTACTAAACAAAAGGTAAAATGTAGCTGTTAACTTGAGAACTACAACTTCATGACATCACAAGGTGGAGCAGAGCATTTTGAGCTTTTGAAATGTGGACAGACTAATAATGCAGGATTACTCAAACATGTAAAAATGAAACAAAACACAACTCCAAGTGTGTTTTTGAGGAGGTAAAAACATTCTAACATGACTTAAAGAGTCAATTTTGCTTTAAAAGTAGTGACAGCATGTATATAGTGTATTCATTTGTTTTAATTGATGTTTTTTTTTTTTTATTATTTATGTATTTATATGGTCAAGTTAAAACTAACAAAGATGCTTTTATCATTTTATTTCTATTAAACAAGTACACAAAATAAACAATGTCTTACATGATCTGGTAATGTAAACAGCCTGTGGTGCTCTGTTGACCCATCATTAGCATATCAGCTTATCAGATATGTAAACACACGGATCAGTGCTAAACTAGAAACTGTCCACTATTTACTGTACTGCTGCTTTTGATTGGAGGTTTGATCTTACTTTGTTTTTGTTGTAATAATTCACTGCACTGTAAAGTCAAAGAAATAAAGCAGGATTTGGGAAAACTACTCAAGTAAGAGTAACTTTTAGAGTAACTATCGGGATGTAACAGTTGATTCATATTTTAAAGTTAATATAAGTTGAAGATTAAATGATGCACAAAATCTGGTACAAAAATGTGTAAAAACTAAACCAAATCTGAAGTGCAAGAACCACAAATGTTCAAATCATTTCATATTGTCAACATAAAACTTTAGTCACTTGTCGACGTACTCACAGTGGGAAGAGTGACCAACTTTTACTCAAGTAAGAGTACTGGTACTTCAGCAAAATATTACTCAAGTAGGAATAAAAGCATGCTGCTGTAAAAGTACAAAGTGAAAAGTGCAATTTTTTAAAAAAGTTACTCAGATAGATGTTACTGATTAAATGTAACAGAGTATTAAGATAAGATAAGATAAGATATGCCTTATATATGGGACTAATAAAGGCATATCTTATCTTATCTTATTGATATGCCTTTATGCCTTTATTAGTCCCACAGTGGGGAAATTCCAGTAGAAATGAAATACAGCATCACATGAGGACAGGGGGGGGGGAGGAGAAAAAACAAAAGTGAATCAACCCCAGACCATGCTCCTGACAGGGGCATCATATGGAATGAGTGCACAAAATAAAAACACCTCCGAGCATCAGCAACATAGTCAAAACACAGTACAAACATTACACAGGACTAGCAACAGGGGAGGGGAGAGGAGTAAGAAAGTCCAACTCAGGCAAGACAGCATCCGGATCCTGCAGCCACTGACGGCGCTTATACAACGGACCCGCCCACCCGGTCGGGGGTACAAAGCTTATTAATTCCAGTGTTGCAACGCACAGTTCAAGAACAGCAGGAAAATGGAACATGCAATAAAACAAGATAATAGATAATGGCTAAAAAAATAATAATTTAGAAATAGACTTAAAGATAGACTCTAATTTTGTTCCGGTGCAGCAAAAATATAAAATACAAAATATAAAATATAAAATACCAAAAAATACTATTATGTACAATAAAAGTAACAGTGCAGCATATGAACAGAGTAAATCTCAGTAAAGTGACTTCAGTATATTATGTTATTTACAGTAATATGACTATGTTTATGTACAGACAGGATAAATATCAGTAAAGTGACATGAGTGAATTGTACCAGAGGTCTTCAGTATTGCACATAGATACAGTTGAATGACACATGTTCAGTGTTAACAGTGTTCATTGTACAGTCTAACAGCAGCAGGAAGGAAAGACCTGCGAAACCTCTCCTTCCCACAGCGAGGGTGAATCAGTCTGTCACTGAAGCTGCTCTCCAGAGCAGACAGGGCATCCTGCAGGGGGTGACACTCACGGTCCAGCATAGAGATGACCTTAGCCAGGACCCTCTTGTCCCCCACCTGCTGCACTGAGTCCAGAGAACAGCCCAGGACGGAGCTGGACTTCTTGATGACCTTGTCCAGCTTCTTCCTCTCCCTCTCTGTGATGCTGCTGCTCCAGCAGACCACACCGTACAGGATGGCTGATGCCACCGCAGAGTCATAGAAGGTCTTCAGGAGTGGCCCCCTCACTCCAAAAGACCCGAGTCTCCTCAGGAGATAGAGCCGACTCTGACCCTTCCTGTACAGTGCATCTGTGTTGTGAGTCCAGTCCAGTTTGTTGTTCAGATGAACACCCAGGTACTTGTAAGAGTCCACTCTCTTAATGTCCCTTCCCTGGATGTTCACTGAGGTGACAGTAGAGTGGCGTCTGCGGAAGTCCACCACCATCTCCTTGGTCTTCCCTGCATTGATAATGAGGTGGTTCTGCTGACACCAGTCCACAAAGTCCTGCGCTAGTCCTCTGTACTCCACATCGTCATCATCCTTAATGAAGCCAATGATGGCAGAGTCATCAGAGAACTTCTGCAGGACGCAGCTGTCCGTGTTGTGTCTGAAGTCTGCAGTGTAAAGTGTGAAAAGAAAGGGCGCGAGGACCGTGCCCTGGGGCACCCCCACACTGCAGGTCAGTAGGTCAGACACGCAGTTCTTGGCTCTCACAAACTGGGGCCGGTTTGTGAGGTAGTCCAGGATCCAGTCTGCCAGGTCACAGTCCACACCGGCAGTCTCCAGTTTGTCCCTCAGGAGCAGTGGTTGAAAGCACTGGAGAAGTCAAAGAAGAGAATCCTCACAGTGCTGCCGGGGTTCTCCAGGTGAGACAGTGAGCGGTGCAGCAGGTCGATGACGGCGTCCTCCACTCCGATGACAGGCCGGTACGCAAACTGCAGCGGGTCCATCGCTGAGCTCACGGTGGAGTGTCTTCATCAGGTGCGATGTTAGAGCCACCGGCCTGAAGCTGCTGGGGTCTTTAGCGTGCGGTGTCTTAGGCACTGGTACCACGCAGGAGGTCTTCCAGAGTTGTGGTACCACCCTCAGCTTAAGGCTCATGTTGAAGACATGCTCCATAACTCCGCACAGTTCGTCTGCACAGGACTTAAGGAGCCTGGAGCTGATGCCGTCTGGTCCTGCTGCCTTCCTGGGTCTGATCTTCTTGAGCTCCAGTCTCACCTGGGCTGTAGAAAATGACAGTGGCAGGCTGGGGGGATGGGTGAGTCCATGTGTACTGGTGGGCTGAGTCCATGTGTAGTGGTGGGCTGAAGAGCAGAGGCAGAGGTATGAAGAGGTGCAGGAGTTCCCCATTGTCCAGCTGGGGAGGTGAGAGCTGGCAGCTGGGTGGGGGGAGTGGTGGGTGATTGATCAAATCTCAGGAAGTGAGAATTGAGCTCGTTCACCCACCGCAGATCCCCCTCCGTCTGGGCAGGAGGTGCTTTGAAGCCTGAGATCATCTTGAGGCTTCTCCACACCCCCTGGATGTTCTTCTGCTGCAGCTGTTGCTCCATCCTTCTCTTTTGGCTGGCTTGGCTCGTCCTGATTTTCCTCCTCAGCCTCTTCTGTGCAGCCTTCAGCTCCTCCTTGGTCTCTGACCTAAAAGCTCTCTTCTTCTCCTTCAGCAGAGCTTTTATGTCAGGGTTAATCCACGGCTTGTTGTTTGAAAAACACCGCACCGTCTGGGGGGGGACGATGTTTTCAAAACAAAAGTTGATGTAGTCCGTGATGCACTCTGTCACTGCATTGATGTCCTCCCCATGTGGGTCACAGAGCTCTGTCCACACTGTGGTGTCAAAACAGTCTCTCAGAGCCTCCTCACTCTCAGCAGTCCACTTCTTCACCACACGGGGCACCACAGGCTGTCTGTGCACAATAGGCTGGTACACAGGCCGCAGATGGACAATGTTGTGGTCCGCTCTACCCAGGGGAGGCAGTGGGGATGATGGGGATTACCCACCTCTGCTCGTGTGTCTCAAGTTCTATCTTGACCAAAGTTTTTAATTATTTGACTTATTCATGCAGAAAAATCACTAGAAAACAATGTAGGGAGTGTGTTTACCCTTTGAAATAATCCAAATAAAAAGTTGCATTACAGTAATAACTTTAAAAACTTAATGATGCTAAATGAGGTTTTTTTTTTTGTGTGGACAAAGCTCTCGCACTTGTTGCCTTCTCTGCTTCTGTGCTGATCCTTGTGTTGGTTCAACTTTAATCAGTATAAAAAATGCAAAAACATGTTACAAAACTTTACACTCAACTCAACAAACCTGATGCAATGTGCAGTAGTTTAATGAGCGGGATGCGTTGTGTTGAGATCGTGCTCTGAAGGGGGAGTGACTTAATGCAGTAGAGTAAATAGAGTGTGAAGGGCAAATATAGCATTTTCAAAACAACAAAAAGTACCGTGGTGATCTAAATATGTTATGTGTTAGCAGTTAATACTCCATAGAAGTAAAATACTAAACAAACAGCATAGGGACTGCATCTAAGAGCCCTATACATGATTCAGAACCAGACAAAAAACTCGTCAGTGTCTGTTACATAAATATTCTCTTGTTTAAACACCATCAGTAAGTCAGTTACTCTGTCAGTTCAGGTATTAATAACCCTTTATGTGTACAGTGGGCATCTTATAACTGTGTATTTGTATATGCAGGAGGGCATGGGTTATGCAGAAAAGCTGTTCACTGTAAGTCAATAGAGACGGGGTCACCATGAGCTCGTTTTTTTTTTTTTTTATTTATTTTTTATAAATAAATACATTTATTATTATTATTATTATTATTATTATTATTATTATTATTATTATTATTATTATTATTATTATTATTATTACTTGGGGGGGGGGGGGGTAAAAAAAAAGTAATTTGATTTTGTCTGATTACAAATAAAAAAAAAACTGATCACAAAAAAAAAAGAAAGATGGGGCATAGATAGACCAACAGCCATGCCACCACTCTCACTGCTACAGGGAAACCATTTCATGATAACGCACCATAAACTCTCATTTAAATGATTTAAATGTGAGCTTTAATAAACGGCACGTACGCTACCAGTCAAAAGTTTGGACTCACCCTCTCGTTCAGTGTTTTTTCGAAATATTTACTACTTTCTACATTTGTTATTCATACAGAGGATATAAGAAGTAAGATGTAAGGAATTATGTAGCAAAGAAAAGAAAGTTAAAGGTGCATTGTGTAGTTATTCTCGTGGAGGGTCTGTCAAATGCTTTTCTCCATGGAGATGTTATTGCTTTGTCTGGAATGTTCCACAGTATGGCATTAAACCTTTCTATCGTCGTGCAGACCAAACCAGACCAAGTTACAGGTCAGATCTGTGGAGTCACAGTCAGAACATCTGTGGAGTCACAGTCAGAACATCTGTTTTTCCAGGTGTTTTTGAGCAATAAAACCACCTGTAACTGAATAAACAAAAAGTAGATCCGTTTAATGTCACACTGTGGAACATTCTACGCAGAGAAATGACATATCCATAGAAACAAGCAGCTGCTACTACATAATTCCATACATCTTACTTCATATTTGATATCTTCTGTATGTACATCAAATAAACAGAAAATAAGACCTACGTGTGATCATTCAGCGCAATATCTACAAGGCAGCGTCTGATTGGCTGAAATCTTCGGTCATCCTCTATGGACCTGACTTGTGATTGGCTGAAGGGGGAGGGCCAGTGAGATTTCGACACACACTCTGGACATGGGATACTTAAAGCTGTTTAGTGACTCTGGTCCACGTGTACTAGTATTCGCAGGTGAGTACTAGGTGAGGACATGAGGACATCCACTCTGCTGACCGCCGCTCTGCTGGGTCTGCTCCTCTGGGCGTCCTGCACCCGGGCCGAGGAGGAGGGGGCGACCAAGGAAGCACCCGAGGAGGCGCCCAAGGAAGGAAGCAAGGAGGCGAGCAAAGAATCAAGAGAGGATGAAGTGAAGGAGGAAAAGAAAGAAAAAACTACGGAAATAGAAGAGGAGAACAATGTGATGATGCTGCATATTAAAAATTTTGAAAGAGCTCTGAGTGAGAACAAGTATCTGCTGGTTGAATTTTGTAAGTATGAAATTCCACGTGCAAATTCAATATAATATTTTTTCACATCACAATCTTGACATCACAAGATTCTACAGATGGGGCAGATAAAATGAATATTGTTAAAATGCTGTTTCAGTATTGCAGTTTATTGAGTCTGATCACTAAGAGAAATGTTCTGGTTCAACATTTGTGAATTTTTATTTCTAACTTTTAACCAGTAGTAAAAACTGGCCCTAGCCCCCATCTGGGACCATGACATCATCACATTGTAGTATCTGAAAGCCACCATTAGTACTACCGTAATTTGAGTTTTTTTCTCCTTTATTCTAAAAAAAAATCTGATCTTCAAATGTCAGTCCAAGCCTACAGTATATTTCAAATGGTTGACTGACTTATCTTTATTATGAGCAATTTTTGTGGGAGTGTATGGGCGATATTATGAATAGGAAATGAGGAGAAAACAATGTGTATGAATGTAAATAAACAAAAATAACAAATATGCGATTTAAAAGCGAAATTGTACTTGTAAAAATAATAAATGCCCTGGGTCTAAAGAGCATTAAAGTCATGGTGTAGATAAAAATTGGTCCAGGTGGTTTCCCTCTTTCCTCTCCCACAGTTGACCTTATCCCACAGGTCACCGCGGCAACTGTCACCGAGATATGAGCACCACATTTACATTTTATCCACCTCCTCTGCCAACTGTATCCCAACTTCCCCTCTATTCAGTATACTTAAAAGGCCCATATTACACTATTTTGTTATGCTATAATGTTGTTTCCTTACCACAAACAGACCTGGAGTTGTGTTTTGTTTCATTCACACATGTTTAACACAAAAACTCTGCAGATTTAGGCTGAGTTCGTCTCTCAAACTAAAAACACTCCACTCCTTGTGATGTCATGTGGTAATACAGGAAGTGCTCCACTGTGTTTTTAAACTCCATGCACCTTCACTAGAATCGTTTGGATAACTTCAGTCCAGAAATTGCCAGTCTCTACTGAACAAAAGGTAAAAGGAGCTGTTAATTTGTTAATTTTAAAACACAATGGAGCACTTCCTGTATTACCATATGACATCAGAGTGTTTTCTGTTTGAGAGAAGAACTCAATACGCAGGTTTGTGTGAAAAAAACAAAACACAACTCCAGGTCTGTTTGTGATGAGGAAACAACATTATAATATAACTCAGAAAATAGCCTAATATGGGCCCTTGTCGTCTTGTGAGTGCAGTTTGGGTCCGTCTTTAGTCAGTCAAGACATGTTTTTAGTCGCCTACAGCTCTAATATGTATTTTATTTAGTATGAATTGTTTTGCTTTCCAGATGCCCCATGGTGTGGACACTGTCAGCAGCTGGCCCCTGTGTACGAGGAGGTGGCTGGGAGACTAAAACAGGAGGAGAAGGACATGCGTTTGGCCAAAGTGGACGCCATCGAGGAGAAGGAGCTGGCCGAGGAGTTTGAAGTCGGAGGGTACCCCACCATCAAGCTGTTCGTCAATGGAGACCGCACAAAGCCTAAAGACTACACAGGTATGCACTGAAATGTTCCACAGTATGGCATCAAAACTATCAGCAGCACTTTATAATAACTACACCTTATTTAGGCTTAATAAGATAAGATAAGAGAGATAAGATAATCCTTTATTTGTCCCACAATGGGGAAATTGCAGTGTCACAACGCAAGTTTCAGAAACAGTAGGAAAATAAGAGCATGCATCAAAATCAAGATAAATAAAAATAATAAGTATTTACAATCAACTAAAAAACACAACACTGTAAAGCTAAAAGGCACAGGAACGTTGCACAATAAGTGTCTTAAAACAATTACTTTGAGAATGGGTTGCCAAAAGTATCTAAAATCACATTCTATTCTATTCATTCTTATTAAATTAGTTGTTTTTTTGTAGATTTAATAAAGCGTTACCAACTTATCTAGCTTGCATTATTTATTTATGATCGCTAAATGCATTTTTACTGTAAGCCAAGGACGCCTCTCCACAGATCTGACCAGTTTAATGGAATGCTGTAGAATTTATTTCTTACTTTTCCTCTTTTACTTTTACCTTTCCATAATCAGTAGTATTAATGCAATCATGTTTATATATCTTTTTTATATCTATGTATCTCCATGTACCCTATTGTTTCACAGCCTCAACACATGCTCTCACTTAGACTGATAATAAATAATCATACCAAATCAGTAAAACTAAGATTTGATTTGAAAAGTAATTACTAGTAGGTTAAAAGCTGATACCTCTACTCTGCTACTTCTTTAAACTGTTCTCTTACTCCAAAAATACTTAAACCACAATTAGTTCCAATTATTTCTTGTACTTACCACTGTGAGTAAAAAGGTCTGGTTTCACTGTTTGCTTGAGTCAACAGTGATCAGTGTCAGACTTCGTTTGTAGTTTGACTGGAGTAAATAGTGTTTGTTTTGTCAGTTTCAAGTACCTCCTTACAGTTAAGGAAAATAATGCTGGTCTGGGGACAAATCATCTCCCCTGCTGTAGTTTCGGTTAAGACAGTTTTTCATGGTCAGATCGCTTTAAAACAAAGCTCAGATTAAAGTCTAACTTGAGGAACAGAGGGAATGTTGGTGACATTAGCTGCAAAGTATCAGTATTTAAAATGTTATTATATTATATTGTATTAATCATATTATATTGTCTTGTTGTAATTTCTTAAACCGCAAAATAACTGTATTCTAGTGTTTGTTTGGAGAAGAAGTGGTAAGTAAATAAATTGTACGTCCTGCACCACCAAAACCAAACATAAGAAATAATGAAGTTATTTAATATGTACTATGACTACATAATTGTTGTGTCTTTTGTAGGTGGGCGGTCTCCTGAGGCTATGGTCACATGGATGAAGCGTCAGACGTCTCCTGGAGCACCCACCCTGGACTCCCCCTCCTCTGCAGCACGGTTCATCGACGCCCATAACATCTCTGTGGTGGGATTCTTTAAGGTGGGGCTCAGGTTACATCTTTGGTTAATGTTAATGCAAAACTGTATGTGCTGTACACCTTACCAAAAGTATCGAAAATCAGATACTAATCCATACGAAAACTAGATACTCATTTGAGCCGGTGTCGATACTAAAAAAGTCACAGAACAGAAATGAACCTTTCCTGAATAGCTTTAGAATGATGTTGAGAAATAACCTTAACCCTACGATTTAATGTTAAAAATCACATTTCATTGTCTAAAGAGTGTTTTTAATTGTGGTATCAGTATTGGTATTGAGTATCAAATCTATTCCTTAGTATTTTACTAACTCAAACACAGAGATTCTTACATACTTACTCATTTCTTGCTTTTCCTCTTAGTAATCATTTGGAATTAATACAACCCAGTTTATTTGTGTCTGTCTATTGTATATTTAAAAGCCTTTACCAAAGCAGATTTCAAGCAGATTACAAAGCAGTTTCCGAAGTGCGTCACAAATTAAAATCAATAATACTCTTCAATGAAAAACAAACAAAAAACATCTGCAATCTAAGCTGTAAGAAACAATAACACAATTTCATGTTTTCTTACACTTACATTTACACATTGTCATTATAATTTTCACACTGGTTTAGTTGATTAAATCCAAGAAAACAATATTTTCACAAATTTCTTGCTAAATCAACTTTTCAGAGCTTTAATCCTTTATTTTCAAGATACCATTTTGCCTATCAGCCCCCCTTTTTCACCTCTACAACACGCTCACTGCTCTGTACTTACTTCATTCTCCAATTTAATGTTCTTAATGTGTGATATTCAAAGGATTCAGCAGTGCCATGTGGTCATTTTGGTACAAATGAAAAAAAAAAAATCCACGGATCGCTAGTGTGATTTGCAGCTACACGGCTCTTTGTTGTGATGAACTTTACTCTGACGTCAGCTCGTTTCTTTTATTAAGATGTTTTAGATCAATATTACAATTTTGTCAAATTATAACACAATGATCCATGGGTGTCATAGATTATAACTATAGCAGACACAAGAACAATATGTGTTCTTTAAAGTAGCGTAACTATATTCATTCCAGTAAAGTCTCTAATAAGATGTGTGTGTTTGTGTCAGGATAAGGAGAGTGAAGCAGCCAAAGTCCTGGATGAGCTCTACTTCGGCACAGACGTGGAGTTCGCCAAGACGTCCAGTCCAGAGGTGTTCAGCAAGTACGAGGTCACAGCAGACTCTGTGGTGCTCTTTAAGAAGGTAAACACACACTGAAAGCTCTATACTACACTGGTACAAGTAAGTAGTAGTAGTGTCAGCAGAAAATGTAATCATAGCAGAGTATTACTGTAATTAGAGGAGGTCATGGGTGACTGATTCATAAATTTACTTACAATACTGCAATTAGTATGTAGTAATTGAGAACCAACAGAGAAGAAACAAATCAGAGACTGAAATAAAAGCATGTGGCTTGCAGTTGCATTTGTTAGTGTGTAGTGTTTGAGTGGAACATTTGTGTCTTCCAGTTTGACGAGGGCAGAGCGGATTTTCCTTTGACAGAGGAGGGCACGCTGGACAAAGGCAACCTGACCAGCTTCATCCAAGAAAACAGCCTGGAGCTCATCATCCACTTCAATGCAGAGGTGAATACACACACACGATACTACAATACCACTGGTGCTATTGACAAATGTGAGCAAGAAGGCGATTCATTGTCCTCCATGTTTTAAAATATGGATCTCAATATGTTAAATAACTCAGTGGATTAAAATGCAAAATCCATACAGGTGATATTTTGGGCCAAAAACCTCCATTAACCAAAGCTGCACAGTATTAGTGTTGTGAACGGTCCTGTACAGATGTTTTGGATGAGAAGTTATTTTTAAAAAATCGTTGTTTTGTTTATGTTCAGAAATCCCAGGCCATCTTTGGTTCCAGCGTCAAAGTCCACACCCTGATGTTCGTCAACTCCACCATAGACGCTCACACGGCTCTGGTGGAGGAGACCCGCACTGTGGCCAAGGACTTCAAGGGAAAGGTAACACTAATCTACAATTACTACAACTTCATCTCCTACTATTACAATTGTGACTACTTGGTATTACTACTACTATACGGTAAAAACTCTAATATGTGCGTTATGTAACTTTTCAGATGAGATTTACTGCTCTGAAATGCCTTGAGAAATCATGCAGTCTTATTGTGAGCGCCTCTCCCCAGATCTGACTTTGAATGCCCTACAGTTGACCATCCCAGGCCACAGAAGACCAGAAAAATGCTCCTTTAATATCAAATCAAATCTAAAATGCAACTGAACATATTAAGCTAACAATTTTCAGTTACAATTTCAGCTTTAAAGTTCCTATAGTACACAAAATGGATTCTTGTGAGCTTTTCGCAATTTTAGAATGTTGCTACCTCCTCAAAAACATACTTGGAGTTGTGTTTTGTTTTATTCACACATTTGTCTGTCTACATTTCCAAAGCTCAAAATGCTCTGTTCCACCTTGTGATGTCATGTAGTGGTAGTTTTCAAGTTAACAGCTCATTTTACCTTTAGTTCCATAGAGATCGGCAATTCCAGGGCTGAAATGATCCAAATGACCAAATGATTCTAGTGAAGGTGTGTGGAGTTTAAAAACACAGTGAAGCACTTCCTGTATTACCACATGACATCACACAGCATAAAGTGTTTCACATTTGAGAGCAGAACTCTAAAGGGTTTGTGTGTTAAACAGCAGGGTTTGTGTGTTAGACATATGTGAATGAAACAAAACAAAACAAAACACAATTCCAGGTCTGTTTGTGATGAGGAAACAACATGATATATAAAAAATGGGCCCTTTAAGCATAATATCTTTCAAATATTAAAAGCTGATATAGACTACTGGAGTCCTTGCAAGATGGGTAAAAGAAGTACCCTGACTATGCTGCACTGTTACTTTTATTGTACATAATAGTATTTTTTGGTATTTTATATTTTGTATTTTATATTTTTGCTCCACCAAAACAAAATTAGAGTCTATCTTTAAGTCTATTTCTAAATTATTCTTTTTTAGCCATTATCTATTATCTTGTTTTATTGCATGTTCCATTTTCCTGCTGTTCTTGAACTGTGCGTTGCAACACTGGAATTTCCCCTCTGTGGGACTAATAAAGGCATATCTTATCTTATCTTACTTGTAGTTATGAAGTCCTTCTCCTCACCCTCTTATATGGTGCCTTCTCTCTTTCAGATTCTTTTCGTTGTGCTGGACGTGAATGACGACGCACAGGTTAAAATCCTGCAGTACTTTGGAGTACAGACCAGTGAGATCCCTACAGTCCGTATGTTTGACATGATCAGTAGGAAGAAGTACAGCCTGTCCCCCAGCCCCTTCACTGCAGAGGCGGTCAGAGCGCTGTGTCAGGGCGTGCTGGACGGGACCACACAGGTGACGCCAACTCTGCACGCTCTTTTTAGATTCTATTTTTGATCCTGAGGTATAGTTTTAAATCACAGTTCACATTTTAAAAGCGCACTATGTAACTTTTCTACTGGGGAGTCTGCCACCTGCTGGTCTCCATGGAGATGTTATCGCTTTACCTGTAATGTTCCAACACAAATCCATTTTGCATTTATTAAATAACAGGTGTTTTATGGCTATAATATCCTTAAGGACATTAGTGTGGACGGGATATCCTCTCCACAGATCTGAATTGGCTTGCACTACTTCTCTCCATGGATCTAAATATGTTTGTCTTGCGGAACATTGCAGGTAAAGGAATAACATCACCATGGAGACAAACAGATGGCGCTCAGAACATGTATGTTAAATGCCACAGGGCTATTCTTGGGTTTCAACCTTCTGTTTATACGAGGCTTTCTGAGGTTTGATCAGTATTGAGATGCACAGAATGTATAGAGTGTTGTAGTGTTGCGTCAAAGCCAGTCGCACATCATCATGACACAGAGTAACACAACAGTCTGTCTGTGTGCGTACAGCCGTTCTACATGTCAGAGGAGATCCCTGAGGACTGGGACAAAGGCCACGTCAAAGTGCTGGTGGGGAAGAACTTCAAATCTGTGGCTCTGGACCCCACCAAAAATGTGTTTGTCGAGTTCTGTAAGTCCTATCCACTTATTTCACCATTTATTATTTTCTAGAGAAGTTTATGACAAAATTATATATAAAAAAAAAAATTAGTTATTTGTTATATTTCTTTATATTTAGTCAAAAATGAATGTATGTGTATATTGTAACCACTAAAAATAAAAAAGTATAAAAAGCTATCAGATTTTTAAAAATTATTATTATTCTAATTTTTTCTTGAAGTATGCAATTCTGTCGACTTATTTATACTCAAACTTAATTTTTAAATCATTAAATATTTGAAGGGTAGGGAACAGAACCAAGAAAATTTAAGAATATGAAACTATCAATTTTCTTTGGTCACTTTAGATTTACAGATTTTATATCAAAATTCAGTCAAAGTGCAAATTTGAAACATTTCCAGAGTATTCATATTTGAGACAACAGTGAAAAAATAACTAAAATAGGTTCAAATTGCAATTCATATTTGCTTTTGATTAATTATCCCAACCCTATACCGTTCATAAATAATATAGCATTGTGTTTTGTTTTTCTATAGATGCCCCGTGGTGTCATTTCTGCAAAGAGCTGGCCCCCATCTGGGATCAGCTGGGAGAGAAATATGCCAATCACACGGACGTCGTCATAGCCAAGATGGACGCCACAGCCAATGAGGTGGAGGACTTGGAGATCGGAGGCTTCCCCACTCTCATATACTACCCCGCGGAAGGCAAGGTGAGCTACAGGCACTACAGTTCTATAACTCGATTTCCAAACTAAGGAATAAACTTGATACTCAACACTGATTCTGATAACATGATGATAATTAAAAAAAAAAAAAAAAGCTCTTTAATTAGACAATAGAATGTGATTTCCAGCATTAAATGGTAGTACTTTCTTTTGTTACCATGTGGTCTTATATCTGTGTACTCCCTCAGTGGTCCTGTAGATTCCATAGTGGTCCATGGGTGTATACTAGTCTATGTGCTCTTATACTTGTTCTGATACAGCTCAAGATCATTCTAAAGACATTCAGGAAAGGTTCATTTTCTCCTGTAAATGTGACTTTTTTTTAGCATCAATACCTGCTCAAATGAGTATCTAGTTTTTCTAGTTTTCTAGTTAGTTTTAGTATCGATTAGTATCTGATTTTCCATAAACTAGACTAGATTGACCCTAACTAGAATCAGTGGGTCAAAAGAGTCTAGCTGAACATGTTTCTACTATGTGTTGCTAGTTAGAATTAATGGTTGACTGAAAGTATTATGGATCTAAAACTAGACAAAAATGACAAAGAATGATTCAAGAAAACCTTGACTAAAGACAAAAACTTAAATCCAAGGGAGGGAGGGAGGAACGTAGATTGATGGTAAATCGAGAGCTTTGCCTTTCAGCTCAGCTCCCTCTTCATCACAACGGTCCAATACAGCGACCACATCACTGCAGGCGCTGCACCGATCTGCAGCTAAAACTAAAATTTCTTGCCAAAATTAATTTGCAAATAATATCGTACTGTAAAATGCATATCGTGATAATCGTGCTGTGAGATTTTGATACTGTTGCATCACTAGTAAAGTCTGTATTAACACCAGCTATTTAAAATCCTAGGGTTGTAAAAATGATCGAAAATCAGATACTAATCAATACTAAAACTATCAAAACTATATACTTATTTGACCAGTTATCAATACTGAATGTCTTTAGAACGATCTTGATCTGTATCAGAACAAGTATAAGAGCACATAGACTACAGTCCCTGACAAAAGTCTTGTCGCTTATCCATTTTGTAGAAACAAAAGCTTATAACCTGACTTTAAATTAATCGATTGGTTTTAGAAATGTCTCATATGAAAGCTAAAACCCTCCCAAATTATGCTCAATATACTAAAATAAATTTGCTTCACTGAAGAAAGATTGATCATTTAATGAACACAGAAAGGTCAGATTTTGGCAAGACAAAAGTCTTGTCGCCTTGTCATATGATGCACCCAATCCTAGATTACAGCCTCACCTGTGATCAGTTACTGATCAATCAATTAGTGGGTGTGTATAAAAAGAACCCCAGCACACCAGACCTTCACATCAACTGCAACTTGACCTCTGACAACATGCCTAAGATCCACCCTGAGACCAAAGCGTTAATTATCAAGAGGCTGAAGACCAGATCCACTGCTGAGGTGGCTGACACCTTCAATGTGTCTCAGCGTCAAGTACAAAGAATAAGAAAAAGATCTGAAAAGACTGGAGATGTTTTTGACAAGCCCAGGTCCGGCAGACCCCGCAAGACAACTGCTCGGGAGGACCGTTTGTTGATTCGAAAATCCAAGGCCAGCCCCTTTTCCACTGCAGCAGAGCTCCACCAGGCCTGGTCACCTCAAGTCCCTGTGTCAACCAGAACAGTTTGTAGAATTCTGTCTCGAAATGGCCTCCATGGTCGAATCAGTGCACAGAAACCAGCACTAAACAAAAGGCAATCAAAAAAACGTGTGGCATTTGCCAAGGCCCACAGCCTGCTAAAAGGATGGACACTGGAAAAGTGGCAGAAGGTGGATTTCTCAGATGAATCCTCGGTTGAATTACATCACAGCCGCTGCAAATATTGCAGGAGACCTACTGGAGCCCGCATGGATCCAAGATTCACCCAGAAAACAGTTAAGTTTGGTGGCGGAAAAATCATGGTTTGGGGTTACATCCAGTATGGGGGTGTGCGAGACATTTGCAGGGTGGAAGGCAATATCAATAGCCTAAAATATCAAGAAGTATTAGCTACCTCTTACATTCCCAACCATAAAAGGGGTCAAATTTTGCAGCAGGATGGTGCTCCATCGCATACTTCTATCTCTACATCAAAGTTCCTCAAGGCGAAGAAGATCAAGGTGCTCCAGGACTGGCCAGCCCAGTCACCAGACATGAACATCATTGAGCATGTCTGGGGTAGAATGAAAGAGGAAGCATGGAAGGCAAAACCAAAGAATCTTGATGAACTCTGGGAGGCATGTAAGACTGCTTTCTTTGCTATTCCTGATGACTTCATCAACAAATTGTATGAATCATTGTCGAACCACATAGATGCAGTCCTTCAAGCTCATGGAAGTCATACAAGATATTAAATATGGATCTCACAGCACCACTACTTAATTCACTGACGTTATGCAACATATTTTTGTATTTGAAGTAAATTATTTGTTCAATTTTCTGTAGGCGACAAGACTTTTGTCTTGCCAAAATCTGACCTTTCTGTGTTCATTAAATGATCAATCTTTCTTCAGTGAAGCAAATTTATTTTAGTATATTGAGCATAATTTGGGAGGGTTTTAGCTTTCATATGAGACATTTCTAAAACCAATCGATTAATTTAAAGTCAGGTTATAAGCTTTTGTTTCTACAAAATGGATAAGCGACAAGACTTTTGTCAGGGACTGTAGTATACGCCCATGGAGCACTATGGAACCTACAGGACCACTGAGGATTGTACAAATATAAAGACACATCGTAATAAAGAGGAAAGTACTATAATTTAATGTTGAAAATCACATTTAATTGTCTAAATAAAGAGGAGGATTGAGTTTTGAGTATATTCTTTTCTATTGAAATTGAGTTTGTAATAAAAAAAACAACAACTCATATTTTTGTGGGAGAACACTGCATTAAACAAGACAAATACAAGCTAGAAATGAGTGTGGAGAGTGGGAGGAGGCATTCGGCCAGTGGTCAGAGCCAGGGGTGTCAAAGTGCTCCCTCTCAGCATGCGTGTTGTGGATACTGAAACCCCCAGAATTCATTGCAAAAATTAAATAATTGCTTTCATTTGATCTGATGTTCTTCAGGAGGTACAGTATCGTGGAGATAAGACTTTGGAGAAGATGTCTCAGTTCCTGGACAATGGAGGAGTCATGCCCGAGGAGGAAAAGGAGGATGACGATGACGATGATGATGATGACGATGACGATAAAGAAGTTAGTGATGAGAAAAACAATATACTTCCACAAAATGTTTTCTTGAGAAGATTTTAACACATTTTTATTTATTTTTTACTTTCAGGAGACTGTCGCACCAACAGACTCAGCAGCTAACGAAACTGCCAAAGATGAACTGTGATTTGTGAATTTATTATAATTTCATCCACTTATTCCATAGAAAGAGGGAGTGTTATGCAAAATCTTGTATTTTTTTTTAAATTTCTTCCATGTTCTAAAGTTGTTCCATCATCAAAAACATGCCCGAAGAGGTTTTAGATCCATGCACGTTTCAGTATTTTAGTCATCTCTCCTCCTTATAGCACTAAGATTCTGTGGAAACCTACGTCACCCATGCTCCCACACGGCAATTCTCCATAAATATACAAAAACATGATACAAAACTGTACACAGCAACTTCACAAACCTGATGCGATGTGTGAGGGAGTCAAGGGAGTGACTTAAGAATCAGAAGCGAAAGTGAAACATGTTAATATGAATATAGTCAACAATAAAAGGTAACATGATGATCTAAATATTTTATGTGTTAGGAGTTAATACTCCACTGAAGTAAAAGACACCTTCTTTATATAACAATTTCTTCACAATATAATGAATTTTGGTTGGAATGCTATCTAATGATGGTCTTGTTTGTATTGTATTTAATTTAAAAAGAGAAAACTGTTGACTGTTGCTGTTACTTCTGACATGCACATACTAACTGTATTATACTGAGGCTGCTGCATAATTAGGAAAACAGGACTCCAGTTTTTGACATGAATCTTATTTGACAAACTGTATGTAAGTTATTTGTTATTGTAAGTAAATTACTTTTACAAAACTGTAAATTGTCTCATCACAATATGTTGTTTATTTGTTGAATGAACCATGACTAAACCAAAGATGTACCAGTACTAAACCAGGACTGAACCAGGACTAAACCAAGACTAAACCGGGCTGAGCCAGGACTAAACCTTGAATGAACCAGGACTAAACCAGGACTAAACCAGGACTGAACCAGGACTAAACCAGGACTGAACCATAACTAAACCAGGACTAAACCTGAACCTAGAATTAACCAGGACTAAAGCAGGACTAAACCGGGCTGAACCAGGACTAAACCTTGAATGAACCATGACTAAACCAGGGCTGAACCAGGACTAAACCAGGACTAAACCAGGACTAACATATTGAAACTAACAAGTGAAACTCCTAAATGTGCTAGACTTTAAAGGCTTCTTCACTGGAACTGCGGGAGAACGTTGTCCATCCGAAGGGTTTTCATCTACAAAAGAAAACCCTGGTTATTTTCCTGGCCCTTTGACACCGGTGATAACATAACACACCGACACCACTAGAGGTCAGCACTGGCATGGTTTTGGATCGTGCGTAAAAGTCAAAGTGGATGATGGGACAAAAAGAAACTGGCGCGCTCCCAACAGGCTCCTAACCATGTGGACTTACTACTGCCAAGCAATTTGTTTAATAAGGTAAGCTCTTCATTGAAATTCGTTATGATAAACTTGTAAACTTGTTGTGGCAGAGAGAGATTTCTATGACCAATTATAAACTTTAAACTGTATTATGATTAGGGGAGACTGAGCCACCCATTAAATCTGGAAAATATATGACATTATAGATTGAAAGCATACATCCTTAAAGGTCTTATATTACAAAAACTTTACTCTTGTGAGCTTTAATTCTCCTCAAAAACAAGAGTGGAGTTGTGTTTTGTTTCATTCACATATGTTTGAGTCTGTCGACATTGTTTTCAAGTTATCAGCTCCTTTTACCTTTAATTCAGTAGAGATTGGCAGTTCTAGGGCAGAAATTATCCAAATTAGTCTAGTGTATGAAGTTTAAAAACACAGTGGAGCATTTCATGTATTACCACATGACATCACAAAGAGGAGTGTTTTCCGCTGAGAGAAGAACTCTGCAGGGTTTATACTAGTACAATACTAGTACAATAAACAATTACTTACCTTGGGGTCCCCCTCCTTGGGGTCCCCCTGGAGGAGCTGGAGGAAGTGTCCAGGGTGAAGGAAGTCTGGGAGTCCCTGCTTAGACTGCTGCCCCCACGACCCGCCCCCTGATAAGCGGAAGAAAATGGATGGATGGAATAACAATAGATGCCAACTCTGAATACCAGGACATGATTTATTTTAGTAGTGACTGGTTTGGAAAATGTGACTCAAATGTTAATGGCACTTGTTTTG
Source organism: Taenioides sp. WSHXM2023 (assembly GCA_029959045.1). NCBI lineage: Eukaryota > Metazoa > Chordata > Actinopteri > Gobiiformes > Gobiidae > Taenioides > Taenioides sp. WSHXM2023. The sequence goes on from CM057090.1 coordinate 29,315,606, forward strand.
TCACAGGGCAGAGTTATGTAATGGTTACGGACTGTTTGCATTCTGTCATCAGTAGACCAAAAACTATTTTAAGAAAAATGTTGTCAGTATATTTAAACATCATTCAAAATATATCATTCTCTCTGACATGTTACGCACTCTTTGGTTCAAAATGCTATTGGTTTGAATTTGCTATCTTATATTTTCAATTTTTTTAGAAACTTTTTGAGTTTGGGAATCTCGACTACTGCTCACTTAACTCCACTACACACTCAGTTCAGGCATGAAATATTAACTCAGCTTTTTTGCACAATGCACCTTTAAAGGTGCACTGCACGACTTTTCACGTGGAGGTCTGCTACCTACTGGTCTCCATGGTGATATTATTGCTTTGCCTGAAATGTTCCATAGTATGACATTAAACATATTCATCTTGCATTTATTTGTTACAGATGCTTCTATTGCTCAAAAATACAATAATGTATCAACAGATCTGAGTTGTATCTTTGTGCTGTGACCTGCTTATCTTCTGCATAATAGGTTTAATCTAAACTCTGGAACATTCTAGACACAGCAGTAACATCTCCATGGAGATAGGCAGCACCTTTTGCTCCTTTAAAGGTCCTATATTACTCAAAATGGATTCTTGTTATGTTATAATGTTGTTACCAGCCTCATTAAAACAGACCTGGAGTTGTGTTTTGTTTGATTCACATGTTTGAGTAACTCTTTATTATCAGTCTGTTTACATCTCAAAATGCTCTGTTCCACCTTGTGATGTCATGAAGTGATAGCTTTCAAGTTTACAGCTCTATTTGCATTTAGTTTAGTAGAGATCGGCAATTCCAGGACTGAAATCATCCAAATGATTCTGGTGAAGATGAATAAAGTTTAAAAACACATTGGGTGAGGAAACACACACTTTAAGTAAATGTAACTGTAAAAGTGTACTATACTACACCTGTAATTGTATACAATGATCCTGATATTTTTCTAACTTATAGCTCAGTTTCCTGTGTTACTAGCTCACGCCCCTCTCTCAGTGTGGTTGACCAGGGTGGTGTAATGACATACCAAGGATTCCACTAAAAACAGGTTGGACAAGCTTCTGATGTCAACTCAACATGCTTCCTACTTCCTAGCTTCACATCTCCTCGCTTCCTTGTTTGTCCCAGCTCAGTCCTCCTCTCCTCTCTTTCTCCACTCTTTCTCCAGGACAGAAGCTCGTTGTTACGAATCAGAGCCAGGATGACCACAGCGCGGGTCAGTCCCGTTTGAAGAGTACCACAGAGGGCTGGACTGGCAGGTATGTGGACAGTGATACAGTCGGTTTTGGGTGACAGGTGACAATGGAAAGCACGTGTGCATGATTGCCTACAAATTTGAGTTATTTTTTTATGCTTCATAGTATAGCTACATTGTTTTTATAATTAGATTGGTGAAATATCAATAATTACTAATCAGTTACTATTTATTACACCTTATTGTCTTGTTATGTGTGAAAGTGTATTTGAATATCTGAAAACACAGCCTATGCAGTTTGTTCATGTACATTTGTTTCTGTGCAATACTTGGTTGGGTTCAGGAAATCTTTGCAAATGTTCTGAGTTAATTAGCTGATTAGGGTGTGAGACCATGACTTGACATTTTCATTATTTGTAACGGAAGCGCCAGTCGCAAAAAAAACCACTTCACCCACATTGCCTAGTAAAAGTGGTGTGTAAGATAAGATAAGATATGCCTTTATTAGTCCCACAGTGGGGAAATTCCAGTGTGCTTCACTCTTTGTGTAATGAATCTGTAATACGGATTTGACTTTCTGAAATGAGTGACAAAAATATATTAATTTTCTAGATGTACCTGTATTTTGAAAATGTCCTCTATATGTAGGTTGTAGGCACAGGAAACCCCCAACCTTGGTTCAGTTGTGATTGTAGAGTTTTTTTGTTAGTTTTTTTTCACTAATAACTACATATCCTCTCTTTAAAGAAGAATTCCAATGTGGTCATTCATATAAAATGTCAAAGTGGCACAAATGACAATGTTTATGTAAAACTTGTGAAAATGATACTGTAGTACGCTAAAGTAGAAGTTCCTCCCACAGTTGCAGCTGTTCCTCAAATAAAGAGAAAACGCTGTTAAACAAAAAAGTGTTTCTTATAGCCAGTTGCACAGAGAGACTGTCATGGCATGTCCAGTAAATGAGGACTGCTGTCGTTTAGTTGAATTGGTTAACGTTTCTTCAGTGTATCCATTCATTCCACAGCCACATGTACACACTGGTGGTGGTGGTGAAGTGTTTTGCCTAAGGACACAAGAGCAGTATGAATTAAGGGAACAGGATTCAAATCAGGGCTTTTCTAAGCCTAACTCTACTCTTTACAGCCTACATGAATCACATTGCTATTAGACAACAATATTTGGAACCTGTCAACTCAGTCACAAGTTATTACTAGAATAACAGAATAGGGGTTCCCAAACTTTTCAGACCCCCAAAATAACCATGTAACAGACTTGCGACCCCCGCTGCATAATAAAAAAGTAATAATAATTTCAGTAGTCAAAACTTGTTGTATGGTACCATGCTTAAAAGTTGTTAATCTGTCTAGTCCATTGTGTCATTGGACCTAATTTGACAAAAATATGAAGTAATTAATTAAATATAGTGTTTTCATTTTAAATCTAACTTGAAATCATCTCACAACCCCCAGCTTAGTGCCTCTCAAACCCACTCTAATAGAGGAAAACAGTGAGATCATGTTAATACCATTATTACATTGCATTTTGAGTTATAAATGTGCTTTATCAGTGAACTGAACTTTGCAACACAGTCAGAATACTGTAACTAGAAGTATTGAAGCTGCTATATTTATCTGTGGCATTTTTTTTTGTTTGTTTTGTAAGTACTTCTATTATCCCTGTCACGGGGAGAACATGCAAACTCCACACAGAAAGGATGGAACTTGTTTATTATCCTGTTAGGTTTTCTATGCACATTATCCAACTGCCTTTGACAAATCGTGTTTAATGGTCGTACCTGACCACTTGTATTCAGATAATAAAATAAAAAAACAAAACAAAAAACACATTGTGCTATTATTTCCAGTAAGACAATACTGACATCTATTTTTCCATTAGAAGTCTTTTGTCAGTCAGATCACGGCGCTCTGATCAGATAGTGTGCCTCAGTTGTGTGTCCGGCTCACAGGCAGGTGCTCCTATTGTGTATGTAAAACAGCTGAGGGAGGGGCACACTTCCCTCACTGATGTTAAACAAGACTGTGAACAGGAGCGCCATAAAGTGCGCTATTTAAGAACCTGTAGTGTCCTCTGTGCTCTAAGACTATGATGGAAGTTGATTTTAACTAGGGGAGGGAGACATTTCCAGAACGAAAACGGCCAAAACAGAAATAGCGTGTAGATTCTGAAACTGGGATTCCAATAGCTGGGATTTGAATAACGATATTCTCTGGCATGTTTGCATTTGTTGGAACAATGTTTGCTTTGCACTGAATTTTGGACTGACTTTGTTTTAAAACATGTTAATAGTTGTTTTTCTTTGCAGCAACATCCTGACACTTAATAATATCAATATTCATATATTTGAGCAAAGTAAAGAGTAAAACGATTTGTACAATGTTTTATTTTCACTGACTATTTTCTCATCATCCATCTGGTGCTTTCTCACAGCTTCCTATGAGTGCCTGAGCTGATGGACCTTCCTTCATATGACGAGGCAGAGCAGCACCCACGGGCGCAGGGCCCAGGGGTGCTTCACATCCCTCCTCCTCCTACCTATGATGTCTCTGTGTCCTTGCCCTCCACCCCACCGCCCTCCTATGGAGAAGCAGGTGTGATGTGACTTCACTGTACGCACATAGTCCAGTTCAGCTCATTCTAGGACAGGGGTCGGCAACCCGCGGGTCCAGAGCCGCATGTGGCTCTTTCATCGTTCTGTCGTGGCTCCCTGTGACTTTGGAAAATAATAATGAGTATTTAATTACATTGTATTTTTATTTTAGTTTGTTCGTTTTTAAATGTAAATCTAAAATTGTAGATAATGGTAATCTTGTAACATTTAAATAAAACGTTTTTAATATTTTTGTCGCTCAAAACATGCGTCAAAGCCGCTGATGTGCGCCACCCGCACACACTGGCAGCCCGGACTTACCGGCACCTACATCAGCAGTATGATTTTCAGCCCAATGATGATAAATCCAAGAAAAGAAAAGTTTCTGAAGAAAACAGAACGCTTAATGCTACGTGGGCAGATTCATTTGCTTTCACGGCTGATGAGACTGGTACACGCGGTACACGCGACAGTGGATAATTTAAGTTTGGATTTTTATTTCCTACGAGGAGGACTCAAATAATAATGTGTTTAATGCAGCTTTGCGCACATTTGTTTACGTTATACAGAAGCAAAACCACATGGCTAATTTGCATAAACTAGAAGCGCTGAAAAAACAGCTGGCTCCTTAAGGGCAGGACTCAGTGGAATATGCGTGTTCTTTCTGTGACTGAGGGATGTTCTGCCTATGGTGAGTCTGTTCTGTGCTTCTATCGCGTTGGAGATGTTCATGTTAAACTTTTCAGAGATTATACGTGTGCAGGTCGTACGTGTGCAGCGCAGTTCTTTATTTCACTCATGCACTTTATTTATGTTGCTACTGTTGTGATGAAAAGACTGAAAGGTGTAAATAATTCTCTTAAGACTCGCGCTTATGAGCTGTAGTGGAGGATGGTGCTTGTTGTAGTCCGTTTTCTGGGAGTTGTAGTTTTGCCTGTAGTTCCCCTGGTTAGCGCTGGTTTAGATGTCAAAAGGGTTTTGTGGCTCTGGGTGTTTTCTTTTCTGTGGGAGACGGTCCAAATGGTCTTTGAGTATTTAAGGTTACCGACCCCTGTTCTAGATGATTCTAGATGACCTGCTTTTATTCTTACTTAGCGACATCTTTTGGATCACAAGTCGGTGCAGTCATTTTAAATTGAGAATTTTATGCCAAAACATGGTGTATAAACACATGTCCAGTCAATATGCAAACTCAATAAGGCATTACATTTGCTTTGTGTAAAATGATGTTTTTGTCATTGTTTTGTGCTCTTTAGTTGAATTTGTGTCAGATCAGTTTCCTGTGCTCTCTGTGCCCGTGAGCCCTCAGCAGAACACGGGGATCTTCATCCACGCTGCCACAGATGGTACCTCTGCTCCTCCTCTTCCTCTCTTCCACTTCCCCCTCTTCCTCCCTTTCCTCCCTTCATACATGAGCCTGGATCTGCTCTAACCCGTACTGTGTTCCCCAGTGCCTGTGGTGGTGAACCAGTCCATCAGTGTGACTCAGAGCAGCCCTGTGGTCATATACCAGCCTCAGCCCGTGCCCCTGGTGGTGCCCTCCCAGCTGACTGACAGCCCTGCCCTTGTGCAGTGCCCTCACTGTGGGCGCACGGGCACCACTGTGATCTCACACGTGCCCGGTGCAGCCGCCTGGGGCATGTGTACTCTGCTGGCACTCATGGGGTATGTTCAGGCCACATTCATGCCCACATGAATGTGGTGTTTTTATTTTTATTTTTTGCTAAATTAAAGTAAACGTTTCATTTCAGTTGAACTAATTGGTAATATTGTTAATATAACAGTAACATTAGTACACATTCCTTATGGTAAAATGGCTCTCAACTGTCCCTTTTCCATCCAAAGCATCACTAGTCTCTTATGAGGCGTCTGTTCTACTGGCGCTTTAAACAGATGAGACAAACTCACAGGGCTGATGTTTGTGTGTTGCAGGTTGATCTGTGGCTTCTGCCTGATTCCACTGTTGGCCCGAAGCTTTCAGGACACACATCATTCCTGTCCACACTGCAACAAAGTGGTGCATGTTTACAAAAGATGACCAGCCCTATCTGCAAAAAGATGGTCAAACTCAGACTGGGCAGTGTCATGTGTGCTCCATAAAGAACTTAATACTTAAAAGTTAACTTTAATAATCGTTTCCCCCATGTGGATTTACACAGTTGTGCAGTTGTACATATCGTTTGTATATTGAGTGCACCTGAGGAATGCTTTTTGCTTCAGAACAAGGTGACAGAACTGAATTTTCTTTTGCACTGGGACCTACCTGGATGACTGACAGATTACACAGACTCACCTAAGGAACTAAAAACCTTTTAAAGTGGTGGGGCTGCATGTTGTGTATGCAATGTGTGTACTGTTCACTTCTGTTATTATGTACATGTCAATTCTAAAATATAGTTTTCTATCTATCATGTTGATAGTTGAATAAATGCTTTAGAGTTACTTACATCATCTCTATTGAGCCTTAACACTTGCTTTTATCTGTGATTACAGCTCCCCCTAGTGTCCATACAGCAGGACTACTCATTTTCAATCACCTAATTTAATGACACTTTTAATTAGGTATAATTACAACAAATCTTTAACTCTCAGTTCTATATATTGTACTAAATTGTTTTCATTGTGTAACATGTATTTTAAAATAATGTTGTACCATTATAACTTTTCTATATTTGTGAAGCTTTGTTTTTTTTCTGGTTGGAGTTGGGTTAGACTTTCATTCTCTACTCCACAGCTTCACAACAGGAGGTGTGTTTACTGCCTATTTTTTATGACATTTGTACAGACAGCATTTTACAGATTTATTTAGCAAAAACAGTTGTATAGTAAATTGCTTTGTAAAGGTCACTAGCTGTACACAAACATGATTCCCTCCCTTTTAAATGCTATTGTCCTGTTTATATGACTGTATACTGCTTTTTATGATTTGTCTTAAATAGTGGATTACGTGTCAAAGTTCATTAGATATTAGTGATATAAATGATCTGACAGCAGCCAATAGGAGGTATACAGCAGAGCAGATAGAGAAGTTAATCAGCTACAAACCTGGGCATAGCTTAGATAACAAGTACTCACACTTCCCATCCGTACTGCTTTTTCAGATTTCTCTTCTGTCCGTTGTGAGCACCCGAGGGAGACATGAGGAACAGGAGCCTGGTCGTTTTGGGGGTCATGACCTTTTGTGTGTGTGCATCTACTGTGGCGGAGGAGGGGATTTTACATCTCAACAAAGGAAACTTCAAAAAGGCTCTGAGGGAGTACAAGGAGCTGCTGGTGCACTTCTGTGAGTAACAGTAGTTTATGTTTTGTTTTGTTTTTGGCAGTAGTTCTAAAATGGTGGTGTCTTTACTATGGTTTTTTTTCTGTTAGTATGCAAGGATTTATGTAGTTATTTATCTATTGCATGTTGAATTTTATCATAACTGTATGTGCTGTACTGTATGCAGCTCCTACTAGTGTCACGATACAACAATTTCAAACTGAATTTCAATACTGAGAAATAGACTCGATACTCAATAATGTAAAAGATGAACAAACATTAACTTCACGCAAGAAATATATTCAAATTTTGAATAAGTCAGTTGTCATCTCCAATATTTCTGTGTACTTCTGCTGTCTTTTTTGGTGTTGGTTGGTGCTTTGGTGCTTTCTAGCCCTCATTTACTCCTAGTGTAGATCTATTTTGGCCTAGTTTTAGATGCAGTTCTGATATGACTTTAGTCCGATACGATTTTTGTCTTGTGTTTTAGGAGGTGGTACCTGGTATGAAAAGTTAGAAAGTATGTTCTATCATAAATAAAATTATGCTTACTAATTGCAGTCAGAGCTGTACTAATTTTTTACCAATATTGCAGTTAGATTTGTTGATTAAAGAAAACCTGATTCAGCTCATACGTAACTCATATTTTACAAACATGTCACAGTTATAACCGTAGATGCTTGCTTATAACTTGTTTGCTTTAAATAGTGGCAGTCACTTTTTAATGTGAGATGTGTGATCACTAAAAAAAGAGGAATTTATTGGGGTATTGTTCTTCGTCGGTTTCTTTTTATTATTATTATTTTCTTCCAACAAAATGATCACATTTTTGACCCCCTGAACATGGACGAAAAGGATCAGATCGACCGGGCCGGCGAAAAATTTTATAAAATGGACATTGCGACAATGCCCAAAGTGACCCAACTCGATAGCGCCGCCTAGAATTGTACTCCTATGGGAGTGGGGACACACAAAGTTTGTTGCAGGCAAATGAAATTAAGGACAGTGATATAGAACAATGAGACAAGTCAAAATATGAATTAGAGCACGCCCCTATGACGAACAGGAAGTCGGCCATATTGGATTTTACATGTCACATCTACAGACACAGGTTCACTCAAGCACGCCGGCGAAAAACGCCTTCATTTCGTGTTTCTTTGACGACCTCTCACAGCCACAGGCATTGGCCTAGAGAGCTCAAATTCAAATCACAATTGTGTGACCCCGGCCCGAATGTAATGAAATATGAAATATAATAAAAGTGAACACTATAGCGCCCCCTAGCATAGACATGAAACGTCAACATCATCGGATCTGGACCAAATTTGGGGATTAAATTCTATGCATGATTACAAGCAAAAAATATATTACAGATATGGGGTATTTTCACGTTTGGCCAGCAGGAGCGCAAGGACTCCTGATCATGCTGAAATTTCTATCAGTTATACACTGTGTGACCCTGATTCCATTGACATGTCAGACACAGTTGTCAGTGCTACAGCGCCACCTATAGCAATGCACAAAGTTTACTTTGACATTAATTAGTGAATGTTCTGCAAATGTTCTGCAAAGGTACACTATGTAATTTTTCCGGTGGAGGAGCTGTCGGTCTGGGTGGCTGTTGGGAAGAGAAAGTGGCGTGCCGGGGTGGCCGTGAGTCAGTCAGTCGGCAGTCGCGTGGGGGAGATTTCTACAGTGCAACTTTTTCATCACTACAAAACCCCTGGATATAGGACTAATCCATAATTCTTTGTTTGACTCGAGTCCACTTCTTCAAGTATATTTTGGATACTGAACATCATAACACATAAACACATCATATCACAAAACTTAGTATTTGCATAATCTGCATTGCGACCTATAAAAAGACTGATCATATTGTATTTTCTCTAGACGTCCCTATGACTGCAGATGGCCAAAAAGTGTCAGAGGTTTTTCAGGAAGCAGCCGCAGAACACCAGGGGTCAGAGGTCAGGTTTGCCATGGTGGATACGGAACAGGAGAAGGACCTGGCTAAAGACTTGAACGCCACTGCGCCCTCCTTCATAAGACTGTACCTGTCTGGAGACAAGCACAATCCTGTACCATGTCCTGGTAAGTTATACACACCAACAAACTGGTGTGTGGGACTTGAGCATTGGCATTCGCCCTATCCTGAAATGGCTCTATAATTCTAACTTGGCTCTTGCCACAGTCATATGTGTAGCCTGATCTCGTCAGATCTCAGAAGCAAACCAAGAGAGGGCCTGGTTAGTACTTGGATGGGAGACCTCTGACAGTGGCAAAAACTGTTGTTGTGACTTGAATGTGTGTAAGCGCGTGAGTGTTGGTGGTGTGACTACAACAGTATCTTACCACCACCAGGGAATGAATGAATGAATAATCCTGCACACAACTGTAAAGCGACTTTGAGCATCTGGAAAAGCACAATTTATCAATCCTGGACGGCTCTCACTGAAAGCAATTGGAACCAGTGATCGGAGCACTCAAACAAAGACTTCATGTTGGTCGAAGCATAAAAGCAAAACAAGCTGAATAATCAAACTTTAGTTAAATCCAGTTGTTCGTCCACAGATGCACAAAGCTCTTTCCTTTGCACAAACAAAATCGTCTGTATTTCTGCTAAAATAGTGTTTCTTTTAGTTTGTTCAGCACTGACTTCCATCCAAACCACAATGCTGCACTGTGACTGGCCGAGCAATCATAAGTAAACAGTTCAGCAAATGCTGAACAAGGCGGATTCTGAAGAATTTGTGAACTCCAAGATAGGGATGTCAAAATAATCTGTAAAATTATAATTGTGACTATTCAGGTCACAAAACTAAAAAGAAACTTATTTTTACATATTTTACACTCCTGTGATTGTACTGTAGTAGCATAGTAGTTATAGAAGTATTTCACCTATGCAAAGATTATGTGCGTCAGCCTTTTAGTTTAATGTGTCAGTAATGTGTCTTCAAGCAAGTATTTCAATGTTACATGTTAATATGGGTAAAATAATACCCACTTTTTCTGATTGTAGTTCCTAAGACCGCGTCCTCCATTCTGACCTGGTTAAAGAGGAGGGCGGGCTCTCCTACTGACATCATCACAGACAACATCCAATCAGACGATCTGCTGGTGGCTGGATTCTTTAAAGTAAAAACCATTTGAATTTCATAACCTTCACACTGATTTGATTAAATCCTTGTGTGCAGTTCTGTGGCTACATACAAGTACACATCTTGTCATATGCCTCTATGACAGCCCCTATAGTTTGGTCTTTGTTATAACTAACTGAAAAGAGCCTCCTGCAAAAGTTACCTGATGAATGAGTCTGGAACCGTATCATGTCTGCCCTATTACAGGGCGTGATCGACAGGTGGATTTACCAATCAGATGCTACGCTCTGTTCATGTCAAAACATGCACGTGGCTGCTTACGAGTACAAAAACGAAAAGGAAAAAAAATATATCACAGAGGACTAAGAAACAGTATGAATTTCTGCAGAATCACCAGTGAAAGAAGCAAACTCTTATTTATCTCAGGTAAAAGAAGTTCTATATTTTGTTCTGAATGATACAAGAATTTTCAGATGTCTTCTGTATTCGAGGGACACGTGATACAAATTAGCGGCTGTGACAGAGCGTTGTCACAATTCACGATTCCAGTCCCTTCTGGAATGTGACTGGCTGGTCAGGCAACTGTAAAAGGCACCTGCCTCATACTCCCTGTCACTGTTCCTCTGACCCTAGTCCACCTGGCCTTGCTGACCAGCTGCAGACTGCTACTATGCACATGTTTATTATTACTTTTTTATAATAAACACTCTGCTAAAGAGCTGAAGTGGAGTCCTCCAGCTGGCTGTAGCACTCTCACTCTTTACAGGCTAACTGCATTTCTCCATAGGAGCTGAATGCTGCATACATCCAGGTGTTTTATGAGGCAGCAGTGGACCTCCCTGACCTGACCTTCGCCCTGACCCAGAATGATGACGTCATCAGTAAATATGGCCTTGTGGATGACAATGTCGTTTTGGTTCTTAAAAAGGTACAAAACAAAGGAGCTGATAGTGATGTAACAGATATCACATTCATAGATAGACAGATACTTTATTGATCGTGAAGGAAATTTAAGGTTAACTAAAGGATTTAAGTCACAGGGACCTGATTTGGATTTGTTGTCCCCATAAGTGATTTGGATTTTGTTGTCCGCACGCTAAATGATGGGCATTAGGATGAGTATAATATAATACATTATGGCTTTGTTTCAGTGCAGAAAGTAGAATGTGTTGATGTTTTAAAATTCTGTTTAGCAATATTGATTATACTAATACAGTAATGAAAGAGCACTAGATCATTATTTGTGAGTTAATTATACCATGGAGTGACATTTTGACATTTATACATCCATAATGAATACTACGTTGTGTGTGTGTTGCAGTCCAGGCTGATGCAGGCTTACAGAATGAGACCGGAGACGACTAAAGAGGAACTCGTCCTGTTTATTACCGTCTTCCAGATGGACCCAGTCACAGAGTACACGGGCGAGGTACACAACACTAAGTAAATATGTTTAAGTGGATGTTTTTATTCATACGGAAGGAGGCTGTTGGTGTCTTCTCCTGTCAGATATGTCACCAATTTTTACATTCTTTTTGACTTTTTTCTATTATTATTAAGATTGAGAATGAATTATCTGTCATGGTTCATGTGTTTTTACTTTAATAGATATCTTTTATTTTGTGTTTATTTCCATATTTTTGGCTGAAAAATGATGAAAACCATGTGTATTTTTTTTCAGACTGCTTCACAGATCCTGAGCTCTCCCATTCTGAACCATGCACTTTTATTCATCAGTAAAACATCTCCAGATTACGAAAAGATATACGCTGCCTTCAACCGCTCTGCCGCAGCCTTCAGGTTAAAAGTAAGTCTACTCAAGTAAGAGAAATGTAATGTCAAAATAATAATGCTCAAGTGGAAGTATGAAGTCAAGAAGGGCCGAGAAATTATGTAAGAGTAGCAAAAGTATTTGGCAAAACTACTACTCAATAAAGAGTAACTAAAAGAGTAACTGTGGGTGACGTAACATCTGATTTATAATTTGAAGTTAATGTCAGGACAAAACATTAAATAATGCACAAAATCTGATATTTTCAAAGGATAAACACACGTATGAGAAAAACTAAATCATATCTGAAGGAGCAGTGCCAGAAACTCAAATGTTCCAGTCATTTTATATTGTCAACACAGAGCTTTTGTCAAGAGTAACCCAAACTTTTACTGAAGTAAGGGCACTGTTACTTCAATAAAAATATAACTCAAGTAGGAGTAAAAGTATTCTGCTAGAAAGATAGAAAGATACAGTTTCTTTCAAAAGTTGCTACCCACCTCTGATAATTATAAAGTGAAATAGTGCTTTTATTCTTTATTTATATGCCAGATTTTGTTTGTTCTGGTGAACGTGGATGAATCCCGGAATGGCCGCGTCATGGAGTACTTCAGAGTGCGAGATTTTGAGGCTCCTCTGGTCAGAATAGTGAACCTGACTGATCATGTGACCTACCACCTACCTTCACTTACTCTGGATGTGGAAACCATCAGTAGATTCTGCCAGGACTATCTAAATGGCAATGTAAAGGTACCTTCTACTATTTTTGTGACGATATTAACATTTGAAACTTCATTTTGATTCTAATGAATAGACTCAGTACCAATACCCATTCGATACGATACTTATAGTAACAAACACTATAGGCAATAGAATATGATTTTCAGCATTAAATCATAGTACTTTGCTCTACATTAACATGTGTCCTTATATCTGTGTAATCCCTCAGTGGTCCTGTAGGTTCCATAGTGGTCCATGGGCGTATACTAGTCTATGTGCTCTTATACTTGTTCTGATACAGATCAAGATCGTTCTAAAGACATTCAGGAAAGGTTCATTTCTGTCCTGTGAATGTGACTTTTTTAGTGTTGATACTTGTGTTGATGCTCAAATGAGTATCTAGTTCAGATACTAGTTTTAGTATCGATTAGTATCTGATTTTCAATACTTTTGACAACCCTATCTTCTACATACTTTACTGACTTACTACCTGTTCCCCTTTTGGATGTAATGAATAGTAGGGTTGAGCAAATGGTAAAAACAAAAATCTGTCACTTATAGTGATTTATTAGTTTATTTAACAAGGACAATGTACATTAATAAACATTTCTGTAAATGTACCAGAATTAGCCTAAATTGCTATTTTTTCAATCGCTGTCCCTGGACAGATGTTAAAAAGTCACCTTAAAACCAAAGGCGATATTAGAATACATACATACAGACATACAATAAAAGACATTGTGAAAAAACATTACATTTCTATGATTCATAGAGAATTAAAAAGCACATTACTGAAAATGCTGACACGTTTAATGATTAAAAATCCACTTCCTCGTGTGTGTTTAAATGTGTTGTATGTGGCCATTTCCCTCATGCTCACAGGTACTGAGTTCCACTCATAGACTGTATATATAAATGGACATAACTAACGTCCTAGCCGCATTCCAAACAGGAAGTGAACATGGGCACACTTCTGGCTCCTTCTGACCCAGGGCCAAATTGACTTGTAAATTAGAAATTGTCACCCTTCTCTCTGTAACTGCTGCAGTGAGTCTTATCATTTTGGTTTTAAAATGTACGTATTAACCCGCTCTGCATGATCCTGGGGTTTTATTTGGCCATTTTGTCTGTTAATAAATTCATATTCCTAATATAGAGCCGTCTCTGTAACTGTGAGCATCATGAGCTGCATTTAGCTGGGGCCAAACGCTATGGGTGACGTCATACTCCCTTAGTCCACTTTTTTATACAGTCTATGGTTCCACTCCTGCGCTCTCACTGAGAGGGAGGCCTGCCCAAATGCACTTCTCCTTAGTGGGACAACACAGTCTCCTCTGACTGCCTCCCTGGTGTTTTGAACAGCAGCAGATCTTACATTTACAAAGTATTCAAGGAGAGGAGAGGACAGGCCATGGACCACTTAAACATCTTCTACTAGGAGGTCATACTTGACTGTAATCTGATAAATACACTGTAAAATCGAATAAGTAATCTTTACTTGAAAAAATCTAGGAAACTGATTGCCTTGAAAAATCTGACTAAAGTGGACTGTGAATCTAAAGCTGAGCGTACAGGTAATTCCTCAGTGTAGTGTGCAGTAAATTCCTCTTTCATCTAACTAGGCACAGCAAGTGAAGTGTACTTTAGTTTTCATTTATAGAACTCATGTTGTGAAGCTGTGCCAACGAATCAGTCAGTTCCTCAAATCTAAAATATGTAGTAAACTTTACTTTAAGAGGAAGTTAATCTTACTTGGTAAAACCACAGAAACCGATTGCCTTGAATTGAGCAAGTAAATGTATATTATATTAAATGTATATTATATACACAAGTTAGAGTAAAAACAGGTTTTATTCTACAGTAGTGCCATTTAGATCTGCATCAGGTACACAAGGATTTGAATATTTATTAGTCTTTGAAAAAAATGTTTTAAATGCAGAAAAATGGCTATGTAAATTTTTAAAACCAACATGTATTGCTCAGAGTCAGAAAAAAAATCAAACTACAAATATGTGAGCTAGGGGATAGGTGATTTTTAAGGGCTCAAGCCTCAAATGCAGAACAATACAGGAGTACTCAAACATCAATGAATCAACTTAAATACCATTATAAAGTGGTAAGTTAATTTTACATCATAAGTCCCATAGAAAGTACTCAATATTTCTAGTTGAACATCTATTAGCAAAGCTTGTATTTCTCCAGTAGCCATTGCAAGTGGAGCTTTTTAGACATTCAGAGACACTGCACAAAGGTTTGAACTCCCGATTTTTGTGGCCCACAGCCAAAGCTGCAGAGTGAGCCTATTCCAGAGGGGTGGGAGCAGGAGCCGGTGAAACAGCTGGTGGGGTCCACTCTAGAGAAGGTGGCCTTTCACCCAAACAAGACCGTCTTTGTCCTCTTCTGTATGTATAAGTGCATCATACACACATCATCCTCTTTTTACACTGAACACAACTACAGGCACATTTTGAAATGTCATAACCAAATTTATTTATTTATTTATTTATTTATTTATTTATTTAATGATTACACAGCAGTGATTACTTAGTACGTACATTTGAGCTGACATAAAATTTGGAACTTTATGTCAGTGTCATGTGCATTGGCTCAGTAATTATGCACATATTAGCCATAAAACAAGCACTGAATTTGTATCTGTCCTCCAACTTTAAAGAAGACAGATGACTAGAAAGTGGACCTTCCCTCATACCTTCATCAAGTTCATTTTTTAAAAATGTTATTCCAGTCAATAACTCTACTCAGCATCTAACTTTAAAAAGTTTTGTTTTAGACCTGCCGTACAGCCCGCAGTCCCGTGCTGTGTTCCCTCTGTGGGAGGAGTTAGCGGAGGCGTTTAAGGACCAGGAGAACGTGGTAATCGCTCGTATTGACGCCTCTGCCAATGACATCAACATGTCTATGCATCGCCAGTACCCCTCACTCTGCCTCTTCCCTGCTCTGTACGCTGAAAGGGTCAGTCACTTTGTGCATACAATTATAATATCATTTTTCAGCTTATTTGACAGTGGAATGTTGATTGATATTATACACAAATTTAACAAAAATGTCATAATATTTGTAACATTTTTAATTTTCACAATATTTTAGAGAGGCTACATATTCTGAGGCAATTCTAAATATCACATAAAATATCAAATCCATGGGTTGATGCATGAAGGAGACCCTGAGGAGATGTCCATTGGCCAGTGGAGCTGACCTCTGCTCTTATCTGTCTGCACTCTTATGTGTCTTCACATAAGAGGGCAGGTGGGACTGATGTGCCCACTAACAGTGGTCTTCTTACTATACACTCCTCCACTATACACTTTTGAATGGCACCGGGCACTTGATTATTTAAATATCTCTGAGGAAAGCCATTGTGATTGCTCAGTCTGGCAATAACCACACCTGCCTCTCTAGTGTGCACTCTATTTTATTAAAAAAAAAAAAAAATCAGTCAGAACTACATTTCAGATAATGTCAAAGTCCATTGATTAAAATACTGAGAATTTTCCAAACAATGTTACATCACTAATTGGAATCATTATGGGTCTTGTTTTTGTGTTTCTTCCAGGTGGTAGTTTATACTGGCGAGCACAAGTTGAAGAACCTGTTGAAGTTTGTACATACAGAAATGGAGAAAGCCAAAAAAGACAGAGTTAAGGTCTGTGCAGTTAAGTCATCAGAATCTATAATGACCTATTTTAGTATTTTATTGTTGTACATGAGCTTATGTTATATGCCCTATGACTGCAGGAAGATGAAGACAGAAGGAAATACATGGATGCCTTGAGAGCAGAAGAAGCCAAAAAAGTCAACCCAAGTAAAGAGGAGCTTTAACAACAGCGAGAAATCTGTCTGTTTACATTATAAAATGTTTTGATTAAAAAATTAAGCACAAGTTTGTGTTTGTTTATTAATAATTCTTATAATAATAATTCATTAGACCTGTGTTCCCAATTAAGAATATTAGTAGAGGTGGATTGTATAATGAGAACGTTTAACACATAAGAAGGTTAATTATTATTTTGAAGTAAGCCAACAGTCGTACTTGTACTCTTTTTTGAGTAAACGGTTTGGTTGCTACGTCCTATGCGTGATTTTGTTGTGATTTTTGATTTATTTTGAAATAATTTCAGTCTTTGAACTAGCTGATATTTTTTTAGGAATAAGGTACCAAAATGTGAGTACTTGCAACTCTTGTGTTATAAGACTATGTTATGTTATAGGCCCTGGCCAATAAAGTTTTTTCATTCAAAGAGCCTGATTTATTTATATTCTTACCTGAGTAACAGGCCTATTTAAAACATTTTATTACAGCTATTCAAATAAAAAGTGCTATTTTTTACATTACGTTATTTTCTTCTCAGCCCACCTTTGTCTAAAGTAAGGACTTTGTCCCAAACTCATTTAACAGTGAGCGTCACGTCCATGACTGTCACAATATTGATAAATATAATACCTTATAAAAAGAACCCAATTTTCTCTGGAGGGGTGCAAAGTAAAGTTACAGAAGCATTTTCAAGAAAACTGCAGTATTTTAGTTTATGGGCATTGAAATTCATCTGCGTTTCAGGGCAATTTTTGCAAAAAAAAAAAAAAAAAAAAAAGGCGCCCGGCAAAACATTTTAAATTCAAATGCACATTTTACATAGAAAGAGATCATGTAAAGACGTTTTGATTGAGTTGTATTTGAGTTTTTGCGTTTTTACTACACACTGACATTTGCACTGAGGACTTCCACAGGAGAAGGCAGACAAAAACAAATACACAATAAAGACAAAATGAAAGACTTTATTTTGAACCGAAAGCCCTGTTAATGTAGCAAGTCTAATCAAATACAAATCCTTCAGGACATGAGCCAAGGAAAAAGTAGTTTGAGCCTACTGTACTGGCCAGCAGTTTGTCTTTCTCTTTTTCACAGAAAGAAAAAGACTCCTCCATCTCTGATCTGGCTGGATCAGAGATGGAGGAGGTTGGGTCTGGTTTGATCAGAGGAGGAGGAGACTGGGTCTGGCTGGATCTGGAGAGAAGAGAGAGCGAGAGAGACGGAGGACAGAGAGAGAGAAGGACCCAGCCTTCATCTCTGATCTGGCTGGATCAGAGGTGGAGGAGGCTGGGTCTTGCTGCATCAGATGTGGAGGTGGCTGGGTCTGGCTGGATCAGATGTGGAGGAGGCTGGGTCTGGCTGGATCAGAGATGAAGGCTAGGTACTTCTCTCTCTATCCTCCGTCTCTCTCTCTCTCTCTCTCTCTCTCTCTCTCCTTTCCAGATCCAGCCAGACACAGCTTCCTCATCCTCTGATACAGCCAGATCAGAGAGGGAGGTTGGGTCTAGCTGGATCAGATGTGGAGGATGGGGTTGGCTGGATCAGAGATGAAGACTGAGTCCTTCTCTCTCTCTATCCTCCATCTCTCTCTCTCTCTCTCTTCTCTCCAGATCAAGCCAGACCCAGCCTCCACATCAATTCCAACCAGACCAAGCCTTCACCTGTGATCCAGGAAGACCCAGCCTCTTCCACTTCTGATCCAGCCAGACCCAAGCTCCACCTCAGATCCAACCAGATCCAGTCTCCTCCACATCTGATCCAGCCAGATTAGAGATGGAGGCTGAGTCTGGCTGGATCAGAGGTGGAGGCTGGGTCTGGCTGGATCAGAGGTGGAGGAGACTGGGTCTGGCTGGATTGGAGGAAGAGGAGGCTGGGTTTGGCTGGATCAGAGGTGGAGGCTGGGTCTGGCTTGGATCAGAGGTGGAGGCTGGGTCTGGCTGGATCAGAGATGAAGGCTGGGTTCTTCTCTCTCCGTCCTCCATCTCTCTCTCTCTCTCTCTCTCTCTCTCTCTTCTCTCCAGATCCAGCCAGACCCAGTCTCCTCCACCTCTGATCCAGTCAGGCCATCACTGATCTGGCTGCATCAGAGGAGGAGGAGGCTGGGTCTGGCTGGATCTGGAGACGAGAGAGAGAGAGACGGAGAAGGACTCAATCTCCACCCCTGATCCAGCCAGACCCAATGTCCTCCACCTCTGATCAAACCAGACCCAGCCTCCTCCTTCTCTGATCCAGCCAGACCCAGTCTCCTCCACCTCTGATCAAACCAGACCCAACCTCTGCTTGGGTCTGGCTGTATCAGATGTGGAGGAGCCTGGGTCTGGCGGGATCAGAGGTGGAGGAGGCTGGGTCTTGCTGCATCAGATGTGGAGGAGGCTGGGTCTGGCTGGATCAGATGTGGAGGAGGCTGGGTCTTCACTCTCTATCCTCCATCTCTCTCTCTCTCTTCTTTCCAGATCCAGCCAGACCCAGCCTCCTCATCCTCTGATCCAGCCAGATCAGTGATGGCCTGACTGGATCAGAGGTGGAGAGTGGGTCTGGCTGGATCAGATGTGGAAGAGGATGGAGCTGGCTGGATCAGAGGTGGAGGCTGGGTCTTTCTCTCTCTCTATCCTCCGTCTCTCTCTCTCTTCTCTCCAGATAAAGCCAGACCTCCACCTCTGATCCAGTCAGGCCATCACTGATCTCGCTGGATCAGAGGTGGAGGCTGGGTCTGGCTGGATCTGGAGAGAAGAGTGAGAGAGAAGGAGAAGGACACAAACTCCACCTCTGATCCAGCCAGACCCAACCTCCTCCACCTCTGATCAAACAGACCTAGCCTCCATCTCTGATCTGGCTGGATCAGAGGTGGAGCAGGCTGGGTCTGGCTGTATCAGAGATGAAGGCTTGGTCCTTCTCTGTCTCTGTCCTCTGTCTGTCTCTCTCTTCTCTCCAGATCCAGCCAGACCCAGCCTCCACATCAAATCCAACCAGACCAAGCCTCCACCTCTGATCCAGCCAGATCAGTGATGGCCTGACTGGGTCAGAGGTGGAGAGTGGGTCTGGCTGGATCAGAGGTGGAGGAGGAGGCTTGGTCTGGCTGTATCAGAGATGGAGGCTGGGTCTGGCTGGATCTGGAGAGGAGAGAGAGAGAGAGAGAGAGAGAGAGAGAGAGAGAGAGAGAGAGAGAGAGAGAGAGAGAGAGAGAGAGAAAGAGAGAGAGAGAGAGAGAGAGAGAGAGAGAGAGAGAGAGAGAGAGAGAGAGAGAGAGAGAGAGAAGGACCAAACCTCCACATCTGATCCAGCCAGAACCAACCACCTCCACCTCTGATCAAACAGACCTAGCCTCCTCCACCTCTGATCCAGCCAGACCCACCTCCACCTCTGATCCAGCCAGACCCAGCCTCCTCCACCTCAGATCCAGCCAGATCAGAGATAGAGGCTATGTCTGTTTGATTAGAGGTGGAGGAGGTTGGGTCTGG
>CM057090.1:29935672-30255672 GCA_029959045.1 Taenioides sp. WSHXM2023
GGGCCATTGATTTTCCATTGCAGGGATTTTATGGGAAAAAGACTTGAGATCCCCATTAGTCCAGTGTCAGTCTCTATATTCTTCCATCCTGCGCTCTTTTGACCCCTCGTGTTTTCACCCATGACCGCACTTGTAAGCTGACGGGACTCCTAATATCATGGTATTTTGCTCAGTGTTCCATATGTAAGATTTTGATTTAATGTGTTATAAAAATGACCTAAGTGTGTCCCCAGATATGTCATTAAACACTGTTGTTTAATAACAGTAACAGTGGACATGATGGCCAAGTTGATTATGTTATAATTTGGTTCTCAAGACAGTTATTCAAGCAGAAAGCAGAATGAGCCTCACATGAGTCTCTCATTTGGGTTGCCAGTTTCAATGCCGAAATCCAGTTGTTTTAAACCTAAAATATCTCCCTCTGATCTGAACGGTCACTACCTAAATGGCAGCACCTGTAGCCAAGCATGAATCAGTGCTAGTGCAGCCTCTGCCGCTACAGTATATGCTGTCCATATACTGAAAATGACAAACTTGTATGTGTCCCCCATCTGCACGTTAAGGCACTGGTGGCCCACCCTCTACCAGAAGTTACATAGTGCACCTTTAATATTAGATTAAAGCTCCCCTTCTGGTGGGAGGTCTGCCATTACTACCATTGCAATTTACTTTTGCTTTAATAAAATGAACTAACCCCCCCCAAAAAAAAGCTATGCACATTTTTTAAACCTAAATTCAATTCTCAATTTTTACCTGTTTGACAAAAGATTCATATGTGTTCTTAAGGCTAGTGCCCTAGGGCCTAGTGGAACATAAACACTAATGTTTTGCTGCTATCTGCTCCTGACAGAGTGCTCCAGTGTGTAGTATTTTAATGTTTTTATTTGATTGGCATTGGCACAGAAATAGAGCATTTAAATTGCTGGCAATGTAATTCACAATTCTAAAATTGAATCTTGCACTCGACAAAGAGCTATAGAAGTACACCACAATGGACCCATGCAAACTGTTTTACTTAATTATCAACTTCTGCAAGTCCAACTTTAAAAGCCCAAGGTAACTTTAGTACCCATTCTACATTTATTGAACAGAAGCAAACTTTTTTATTTGGTCTATAAATGCCCTGCTTAATGACAACCACTGACAAAATGCCCAGATTTTAGTGAGTCCCCCAAAGTGACACGTTTTGGCTGCAAAGACGCAAAACCGCACGTTTGGAACGCTGCCCCCTACCTTCAGAACAGGTTCGGTGTGAGTTATATGCACAATATCAGGTTGCAATATTATTATACTTCTGTACAGAAATCTCTTTGTTTTTAATGTTTAGAAAACTACTTTCATTTGTTTGATTTGAATGGTATTAATTGTTGGGTTCATTTCGATTACGCTGTGGCTTTTTTATGATGCTTCTTTAAAGAAAAAAGACTGGCATGTTTCAGATTAGTGTGTGAGCTGATTTTATTTTCCTGGTGTGTTGTTGGTTGGGACCTCACTGTACAGTCTTCACTGCTGGGTTAACATCTGGATTTAGCTTTGGCGCTAAGCTAAGCCCCTGTTTTGTAGCCGGCTCACAGGTATACTCATTCAGTAATAATGATTTATAATGTGACAACTTGTGTGATTTGTGCAACTAAGTCTGAAATCGAACTGTGTTTATTTAAAATATATTATGACCCCCTGTAAATAAAACAATATGGTTGCCGATATGAGGCAGACTATGTTTTACCATAAGTTGGTATCAATTTGTAATCTAAAGAGTAAACGCCACCTAAAGGTTTGTGTGCGCAACTTCAGCAAATACGTATATGTTTTAAACATGTAGCTTTCCAACACTAATAGAGCATTCTGCATAGCAGTAGTTTCTAAATCCAGCCACAGTGTACATTTGCCAGTTGAGTTAAGCTGTGGTCAGCCAAGAATGAATGCATTCACTTGATTATAATGTTTAACAATTTAAGATGGAATTTCAAGTAATCTAGAATTAGAAAGGCCAGAAAAGACCAAAAACATGAACCAAGGTGATAAAAGGTACACAAATGTACTGTATCTGTACACATTGCTATTTCACCCTAATAGTTAATGCATTCTAGGCTGGCTGACCAATAAAAACCCTGAACACGAGCGCGAGCTTCCAAAACTGGCTCTGACTGGACAAAGCCAGATGAGTTCCAATGCCCCTGACAGCACTTAGTTCTCTTTCACTCCACTGGTATTGTTTCCACCTATGTTAGCGTGTTTACACTGTGCAGGCATCTCTATAGATAGTGAAACTATAAATTCCAGGATCCGTGTACATGTAGTAAGAGGGATTCTGGCTAAGTGTGTTTGCGATACTCTTCATCCTAAAAATACCAGACGCACTCTTCCTCATGAATCATGTATACTCCCTCGTTACACATGGGCACCAGAGCTGAGGTTGTAATGTCCGCCATCACAGACCTTTCTCCTTTAGTTAGGTTTTTTAAATTGCATGATGTGTTCGTATTTCTGGTGGTACCTATTTTGCTGCGACACTTGAGTTCTCCCTGAGTTGGCTCGGAGTTGAACACAGCAGCAGGACGTACATTTTCCCCTCGTTCGGGGAGATGTTGGCTATGGCCCCGCCCCTTCGGAGATAGGTTGGCACATATTGTCCAGATGGAGACGCTGTGCTGCTGTGGGCCTCCGAGCCGCGCTGTGTTTTTCACTCCTGAATCGGTTCAGGGGTTTCTAAGCGAATAGTCGTGTGTAAATACTACCTTGTCACTCAGTACCTCTGTACAATCTGTAAATAAGTAAAGTTACATTTTTCTAATACTCTTTTGTCTGTGTCTTTGTATCAGCACACGCTCCTTTTTTGAATGTTAATATCATTTTTGTGATATTTTGTGTGGTCCACTTATGCATCTTGCAACATATTTCTTTTACTGAAAAACATGCATCCTTACTGTGAGCAAAGTCACTTCTCCACAAATCTTATTTGTAACTTGGCTTGGTGCCATCATCTGCTTGTCCCCAAAGAGCTAGATAAGCATTCATGGAGACAAGTAATAAAACTGAATACACAACAAGTACAAGATGGTAATACATATATATAGTCAGTAAACCGTGCAGTTATATTATCTGCAATATATAATAATCCAAGCCAATGTGAAGCAAAACAGAAGAGGCACAAGAAACGACCCTTGAGGAACTCCATGTGTCCTAAACAGCACAGTGTACTTGGTTAAAAAGGCATAGTGTAGTGAGATATAACGCATTCACACAAAAATCTGTGAAAAGTGATCCTAATTTTGATGAGCGCAAATAGAAGAGGTACGAGCAGTGAGCCTTGAGGTACACCATGCTTGAAACAATTGTTATGATGATGAACGTTGTCCTTGAGTTGTAAAGAAACATTGCAACACAGAGTAATGAAATTTGTCCCTGAAAATACTCAAAAACTTTCTGTACACTAAAATTAGAAGAGCACATTTTTGACTAGATGACCTACATTAACTACTCGTAAATGCGCTATGTAACATTAGTGTGTGGTGTAGGGTTTGCCACTCACGTTTATTAAATTATGGGTGGTTTTAAAGCTCAAAAATACCTAGAAGTAAATGACCCATATGTTTAAACATGTTCTGAAGTGACAAAGGACCGAGAGCAAAGGGAGCGGGGACTCAGCAGTTAATACCCGTAGAAAAGTAATACCCCCTCTTTAACTATCATCATCATCATCTACAAAAACTTGGAAATGAACGATCCGGTCCAAAAACTCCAAAACCTAATTTGAGAGACAAGGCTGTAGTTAGTAGTTTTATTTGTTGTACACGTTCAGTAAGAATTTTACATACAGCTTTATAAATGAGACCCTCTGACGTGTTTAATGCCATACTGTGGAACATTCTAGGCAAACCAAAAGATGATGTTGGTGGAGTGTCTCAAATGAAGGTGACCTACATCTTTTTATATTCAAAATTAACAAATAATGAGCCAAATATTCCATCTGAAAAAAACAAAAAAAAACAAACATATTGATCCAAACTATGTTCTCTTCCGCCGTCCTCTGTGTGGCAATGATGCTCTGGTATTGTCGTGGTGAAGGTCACATCATCATCATCATCTTCTTCATATTCATTACGTGTGTATGGATCGTTTTGGCTGAAGAACACTGCTCTCGTGATGGAGATATTACAGCGAGATGGAGATGACGAGTAGGAGCAGGTTTGTATTGATTTGTGGTGACCCGTGTGTCGTGAAAAACAAATGGACATGAGCCAGTGCCGCGATCATCCATCACGAGACCTGCCTCCACCCGAGCCAACCACAGCTGTCAGCGGGTGTGGAAATGATGTTTATGGTGGTGGGTGTAATTGTTACTACTCTGTCATGGATGTGTTCAGGATCATAACAATGGTATAGTTTAGCTACTGTGATGTCACCTAAAGCGCTCGGTTCCAGCCAAATGAAGCCAGTAGAGGTTAGCACTTATAGCGGCTAATTACAGGTACTTAACAACCAAAAGAGCCAATCATGAGCAAGCGAGGAGCATTGTTGAAGGTATTTGCCCCATCCGGCCCACACTTCTGATTTGGCAGGGAGTTGGTGCTTAGCAACGCTGTCAATGAAACCTGTTGCTAATTGTTACGACCTAGCTAGCTAAGGTGGAAAGTAGTATAAATTAAGTAATAATTTAATGAACAGGGTTGTAAAAGGCAAAATAACAAAAGCGGTCTAAAATAAACTAAACTAAGAAACAAAATGACAAGATTAACAAATAAGTTTTGGAGCGACTACACTAAGGGACACATAAAACTAAATCATGAGTCACATAAACGCACAAACAGAAGCGAGTGACAACAAAAAGACACAAAACAGAACTAAACTTAACTAGTGTCTCACACACAACGTCAGACACGTTCTAGTACAAATCAAAGTGACTGACACAAAAGAGACACGGTCACAAAATGGCAAACTGGCCACAAAGGTCAGCAGCCCTGAACAGCTGCAGATGAGTTCCTTAAACAGAGGGAGGCAGCTGCAAGGTGAGGCAGGACTGGCCCGGTGTAGAAGTGCCCCAACAATCAGGGCCCAGGGCTCTCACAGCAGAACTCAGGAGGGACATCCCAAAGAAATTAAACACATACAAAACAATAACTTCTTGGGTTCTTTTTTAAAGACAATAGAGTAACGTGTATTTTACCTTGTTGACATGTTTCAGCTGCTAGCTGCAAGCCATCTTCAGAACTGTCACCTGCCAGGTCAATCAAGCTGACCACACCTACAGGAAGTAACAACAGCTGATATACGACACATCACCACCAACACCGGGGACAGTTCTGAAGATGACTCGCAGCTAGCAGCCGAAACATGTCAACAAGGTAAATACACGTTACTGTATTGTCTTTAAAAATGAAGAAGTTAAAGTACACAAGAAGACAAAATGAACATCTTTGGTTTGACACACAAAACAAGGTAGAATAGGAGGCCTGGGACTGTAACACTAAGGCTAGTGGGAGCGACCTCGAGGAAAGAAAGCACCTGATTGGTCTGTTACTGATGTTCATATCTTGATTTACGGAATAAATAGCTAAATTAAAGGCAGTAGCCAGGGGGTTAGCTATGTCCATTCATATATAGTGCATGGTTCCAGTAAAAGGATTCCCACAGTATTTGTGAGTTCACAAACTCACGAGAATCCATCTTGGTGCCTGCTGGTGTGATAAAGCCCCGCAGGTGGTGTTTGGACCAATCACATCGCAGCACTGAGGTTTGTGCACAAGCCAAAGCCAAACCGAACCGAACCAAAACAAACACGATGACGCCGGCAGACATACTTCAGCCTATTTTTGTGTCAATACAGACTATTTAGTTTGTGAAAAACATGCAGAAAGTAAATGCTTTGTGCATTTGTGGACAGGGGAGACGTCTGTGCTTTTCTCTCAACTGGATGTAACAAAAGTTTGATTTTTGTTTGATTGATGTTTGCATGTGTAACCGCTGTTGCAACGCTTTGACCAGTCAGATTTAAATAGTCGGCATGAGCTAGGTTATGGTTCCACCACATTCTTTGCCTAGTCACCACAGCAGCAAAACAATCGGCCTCTTCATCTTTTCGCTTCCATCTGCACACAGAACAGAAATAACAGGCTCAGGCTCATTCCATTACAGGCCTGTCCACTATGTCTCTAATAATGTGCAGGGCTGCAGAGATAAAAGTCCTCATTTAAGACCAAGAGAACTGTTCTATTCTAAAGCAGGAGTGCAGGTAAGAGCTTTTTTATGAGAATGCTACGTATTTAGCTCACATCACATCAGTTTTCATTCAGTTTTTTTCTACTGCACAGGGTAAGTAAGACAGTTCAGTGAAGTGAAAGTTACTCAAAAACATGTCACAAAGCTGTACACAGCCTGATTCAGTTTGCATTAGCTCCATAAGTGGGATTCATGCTGATTGTGCTGCGCCAGTGCTCTGAAGGGGGAGTGACTTAGCATGGAGAGCAAAGGGAATAGAGACTCGAGGGTTTAAACCATACATTCTAAGTATTCTGAAGAAAATAAAGTCACTGCAGAAGGTAACATAAAAGACTGATCCGAGGCACTCCGATCATTGGATTGGATTTGCTTTACAAATCCAATCTGAAATTTGGAGCTTGATCTGGATGGACTCAAGAAACTCAAGAAAACAGACCTGCTCCATAATTGTGGCTGAGGATTACAATTACTACAATGGGAGTGTAATTTGGGAGTGTAATTACTGCAGACAGACATGTTATGGATTCAGCCTGCCTCCATTTCTTCGCTTTTTATTATAATGACTAGGCCTGTCACGATAAATACTACATCGATTTATCGTTCAGGACATAATAGAAGGAACAATGCAGTAATGTTTGAGGGCAAGTACTTTTTCTTTGTACTGGTGAGACATTTTTGATGATTCATTCTGCAGTAGGATCAAATGTGAACTGTAAAAGGTTGAGTTATGAACTAAAATTACAAACAAATTACTTATTACTCATTTCATTTTCTTATCTCGGTGAAGACAAGCAGCCACATCACCAGGTGAAGTTACAGGTTTACAGGTCAGATCTGTGAAGAATTGGACCTGCTCACAGTATTTATGCGTGTTTTTGTAGTAGTTTTCAGAAATAAAAACACCTGTAATTGACTAAATACAAGATGTATTTGTTTACTGCCATACTGCGGAACATCCCAGGCAATGAAATAACATCATCATGGAGACAAATGTTGTACTTTTTGGGGGATAATTCTGCGTTATGGTTTGGTATCATCCTTTATCGTCTATATTTATTTATCGTGACAGGCCTAATAAGGATAATAGCGACATTTGATCATACTTTACAAGGTGCTACAGAAAGCCAGTGTGTAGATTCCAGGAGCAGATATTTTCCACTACTCCATTTGACTCTTGCTTCACGGTATCACAGGCTGCGTTTAGAAAATCAGATTATTATCAGATTTTTTGACTTGTTAGATTAGTAAAATGGCATGTAAATAGCAAAATCATCTAATTTCCTTCTGATCACGGTTCTTCTGATTAGTAATATTAAAGGGCTCATATTATACTATTTTCTGATCTATGTCCTAATGTTTCCTCATCACAAACACACCTGGAGTTGTGTTTTGTTTCATTCACACATGTTTAACACACAGATCCTCCTTATTTATGCTGAGTTCTTCTCTCAACTATTTGAAAAACTACTGTTTCATGACATCACAAGGAGGAACCGAGTATTTTGTGCTTTGGAGATGTAGACAGACTAATAACAAAAGGTATGTTTTTGAGGAGGTAACAACATTATAACACGGTTTAAACATCTCACGATAATCCATTATACGTAATTTAGGACCTTTAACAGACAAATCCTGCATATTTATTCTCCCAAACAGAAAACACTCTTTTCCACCTTGTGATGTCATGTGGTAGTGCTCCACTGTGTTTTTAAACTCCATACACCTTCACTAGAAACATTTGGACAATTTCAGGTCTGGAATTGCCAATCTCTGCTGAATTAAAGGTCTTGAAAACTGCCGCTTCATGACATCACAAGGTGGAACAGAGCATTTTGAACTTGATGTAGACTAATAATGCAGAATTACTCAAACATGTGTGAATGAAACAAAACACAACTCCACGTATGTTTTTGATGAGTTAACAACATTCTAACTTAATGACTTAAAGCTCACAAGAGTCCAAAATTCAGAAATCAGATTATAATGAGATTTTGGTGTGTACGTGAACAAAGCTCCTGGCATTTGCACCTGCCTTGGTTTAATCACTAAAATCATTCCCAAATCAGCACATCCAAAGCCTCCGCCTGCGTACAAACTCCCCCAGGTTGAAATAGTTGAAAATTTGAACGAATATTACAATGTTCTCTGAGCCAATAAAGTGGAATGAGGACCAGAAGCTCTGATGATGGCCGTTATCAGTTAGAAAACAGGTAGGAGGCTGAACTAATCACACACGATCAAATCAAGTCTCACTCATCTCACATAAAGAGCAGTGGAATAGTCTTAAAGAGTGTCATAAAATACTGACAGACCTGGTGCAGTATTTTCCTAATGATGAAAATGTGTATTATTTATCACGTAACAAAGTACTGTATTTAAGTATACATTTTAGGTATCTGTACTTCGCTTAAAGGCGCATTGTGTGGCTTTCTGGTGGAGGGTCCGTCAAATATTTTTCTCCATGGAAATGTTATTGTTTGTCTGGAATGTTTCAGTGTGGCATGAAGCCTTTCTGTCTTCATGGAGACCAAACCAGACCAAGTTATTTTTTTATTTTTTAGGTATTTTTGAGCTATAAAACCACCTGTAATTGAAAAAAATGTAAGGTAGATCTGTTTAACGTCATACTGTGGAACATTCCAGACAGCGCGATGACATCTCCATATTTATATTTATTTATACGACAGAAGCCAGTGAACAGTGAATAGACAGAGTAGATTAAAACGTGATTTGTAAACATTATATTCCTTAATCGTGTTCCATCATGGATAAGACATTAGTTCAATCTCCAGTGACTCAAAAGATTGTGAAGAATATTAACAGAAACCAAATGGCTTGGTAATAAAGCTGAGATTGAATTTCCAACCAGGAAGAGTGCATTTGAACTCATCCCTATCTGCCAACAAATTATATATTAAAACTGGGATACCTGATATTCAGACTGTGAAAGGAGAAGGTATGTATTTTCCTGGTCATTAGTACGGCTTTAGAACAGTTTTCAGATGATAAAGTGAAGCAGGGACGACCACTCTCGCACGACCAGTCAGCTCTCATCCCAGAATGTCGTATAGTGACTCACATGGCTCTTTCTTACACCTTTATTATAATTAATTTAAAGAAAAATGCAGAATAGATCATGTTATAACTTTGTTCCATCATCGAGAAGATGCCTGAAGCGGTTTTAGATGTGTGAACTCTCCCGGGCCATATTCAAACCCTCCTCACGGTTAGCTGTAAGATTCTGCGTAATGTTCATCCACAACCCTACATCCATACATACTCCCACACAACAATTCTCCATGAATACAAAATACATATATACGAACATGTGACGCAAAACTGTACACAGTAACTACGCGCAAACCTGATGCGATGTGCAGTGGTTTCATTAGCGGGATACACGCTGATTGTGTTGTGAATCAGCACAGAAGCAGAGTGAGAGCTTTGTGCACAAAAAAACATGTAGCATCGTAATATCAGTTTTTAAAATTTGTTATTACTATTGAAGTGCAATGTTTTATTTAGATTACACATAATTTCAAAGAGTAAAGCATAGACTGTATATATAAATGGACATAGCTAACCCCACTAGCTGCCACATTCTAAATAGGAAGTGTTCATGGGCGCGCTTTCGGCTCCATCGACTCTCCAATTGACTTTTACATCTCTCTGTGTAACTGCTGCTGTGAGCCTCGTCATTTTGGTCTTAAAATGTTCATATTAACCCACTCTACATGATCTTGGTGTTTTTATTTAGCTATTTTGTTAGTTAATGTATTCCATATATGGAACTCGGCTCCAAATTCGCTCCTATAACTGCTAGTCCCTTAGTCCACGTCTTTAAACAGTCTGAGGAGTAAACACACTCTCTCCCTCAATTTGAAATATTTTAAACAAATCTTAGCCTTGGTCATTTCTCTCTGTGATTCGTTTGTAGATCAAATGAGTTCTCACGTTGGCACCAGTCTTTTAAACAGCTCTATGATACATCCAAAAGATTCGGATCTCATAAAAGAGCCGAAATTCCCATCACTAATTTGTGCACAAGAATCTCCTACATGTTAAAGTAGGCTGTCCAGATGAGCAAACTGTAGAAGTGGGCCTAATTAGAACATGTTTCACTTTTATACACTTCCACACACAGCTGTCAGACTAGCACAGGCGCTAACTCACGTTGGCTGCGTAGGGCTAGCTAACTGCTCAAGGCTAGCGTCCATGCAAGGCTGTGGTATGCCACGGGTTCGCCTCCAGGTTTGGGGTCACCTGCTTTGTGGAGTATAATGAGCGGCTGCGATAATGAGGAAGTGCTTTGGAGACGAGCCCCGAGCCCTGCCGGATGTGGGTCAGTCAGATCTGCGTCACTTCACCGTTTCACGACAAGGGAGTACTTCTTACATCCACTGCGAGTCTATATGAATGAGTTTAATGGCACTACCGTCAGTTTAATTGACATGGGTCTCATAAAATGTCCCGTTAATAAGCGTTTATAGGTATGGTCTGGAGGACTCAAGGGGAGGGTGAGGGGAGAAGATGGCTTGAGTTTGGAGGACTCAAAGAGAGAGTGAGATGGGAAGAGGAGTGAGGCTTGGAGGACTAAATGGGAGAGTGCGGGGGGGGGGGGGGGGGGGTCTGGAGGACTAAAGGTGGGTGTGTATGGAGTGGGGAAGGGGAGAGGGGCTGGCTGAGTAGTACTAAAGGGGAGAGTGAGGGGGGGAGGCAGGGTAGGTTCTGGAGGACTAAAGGGGACAGTAAGGTGGGGGTGTACGGAGTGAAGTGGGAGGAGGGCCAGGCTGAGAAAGACTAAAGGGAAGAGTGAGGGTGGAGGAGGGGCGGGGTCTGGAGGACTAAAGGGGAGAGGTAAGGAGCAAGAAAGGTGGTATCTGAAGGACTCAACAGTA
Organism: Taenioides sp. WSHXM2023; assembly: GCA_029959045.1. Lineage (NCBI taxonomy): Eukaryota > Metazoa > Chordata > Actinopteri > Gobiiformes > Gobiidae > Taenioides > Taenioides sp. WSHXM2023. The sequence goes on from CM057090.1 coordinate 29,946,790, forward strand.
GAGTGAGGGGTGGGGCTTGCACTTCAAAATGTTAGTATAAGAGAAGGGCAATTAGCCTCACTATGCCAATTCAGTACAAACTTGTCCAATGCTCCACCCACAAGCCTACGTCACCCACGCTCCCACCCAACAATTCTCCATAAATGTACAAAAAATAGGATACAAAACAATACACTATAATTTCACAAACCTGAGGCAACATGCTGTAGTTTCATTAGCGGGAAAGGGTAGTGACTTAGTTTTATAAGTCACTACCCTCGACTTAGTGACTTGATTTTATAGCTCAAAAATACCTAGAAAAACAGGTACTAACTGTGAGCGAGGTCACCTCTCCACAGATCTGACCTGTAACTTGGTCTGGTTTGGGCTCCATGAGGTTTCATCCCACACATGAATGCTGTCGCTGTGTCCTTAGGCAAGACACTCAACCCATCTCGCCTCCAGTGTCTGTGTCCAAAGCGCTATAAAAGAATGTGACCAGTTTATCAAATTACCCTTTAATGCCATACTGTGAAACATTCCAGACAAAGCAATAACAGCTCCATGGAGAAAAGCCTTTTACCGACCTCCTCCTCCACCACAAAAGCACCTTTAACAAAATAATCGCTTGTCTATTAAGTAATGACTTTTTTACGTGCAAAAAGAGAGGCACAAAGAAAAAACACCATTAACTCCAACAGAATAGCCTTTTGTATCATCCATTCTTCTTCTTTCTAGTATTAAAATTGCAAACTGAAAGCTGCAAAAAAAACATGTCCTTAACTCCCAAGATCTCTAAGTCGTTTCCGGAGCTGTTTGAATAGAGAACAATGGCAGTCCAAAGCCTGGGCCCTCTCTCTGTAATGAAAGAGCTGTATTTGTCTTCTAGCACTGGCTTCCCGGATATAATAAAACATTTCATAAAAGTGTCCATGCTGCAGGGAAAACACTCCGCAAATGAGGGATGCAAAGTTTATGGTAAATATATTTGTTTTTTTGTCTAATTCAAACTTTTAGGGTTCATATTACTAGATTACTATTACTAGAATCATTTCAGGCCTGGAATTGCCAATCTCTACTGAACTAAAGGTAAAAGGTACTGTAGGTAAATTTGTTAAATTTCAACTTCATTAGAAAATCAAACCTACCCCATAAGTGGCTTTGAAACATGTGAAGCCCTTTACAAACAGGCATGGACCTTCTACATTCTGTTCTGGGACTGGAATCGGACCAGAGGGCGTGAAAGAACTACGTCCAAACTTGGGACAGTCCAACCACTGCTGCTAATTTGTCTCACGTGTCTCTCAAATGCAGAAGACATCTCCTACCCAAGTTCCTGTATCAATCCAAACAAAATAACTTCTTTTACCTGAAATAAGTCATAGTTTGATGCTTTGGTTGTTGTCTGCGTTTCCTGTTTTGTTTTGTTTTTTTTCTCCTTTTTCTATGAATAAGCAGCCATGTTTGTTTAAGACATGAAAGGAGCATGCGTCTCTCTGATTGGTTAATCCGCCTGTCAATCACGCCCTCTGAAATCAGGGAGACAGGACACAGCTGCAGATCCGCTCGTCTTTGTAAAGTTTTGTCAAAGCGTGTGGATTTGGCTGGATCATTACGTTATAATTCGCACATTTGAAATCACAATATTGGTCTAAAAAACAGAAAGTCAATATTAGGTATATTATACGCCTTTAATATAAAATCTACTACATGAAAAATCAATCCAACTATTTCCCAAAGCTCACACATTTTTCAAACTTTTAGCAAAGTTTAGCTCCGAGTTTCACAAAGGCCTTTAAAGCTTGTGCCTCTCCTCCCATTTGTTTGAATAGTTGCCGTGGCAGCAGAAGTGTTTACAGACCCCCCATGCCCTGATATCCATATTTTTCATCTCTTTACGTGCAAAATGCATTGGCGTTTTGATATTGTGCCAGGCCCAGAACAGAGAGCAGTCATCTTCGGCCTGCGCGCCATCGCTCACACACTCGTCTACAGAGAGGAGAGGACGCTAACGCTCGTCTGCTACACACTAAATAACCAATCATCTGTCTCCTCCAATATGCACTTTGTACCAGGGCTCAAGCTCTGTGCGGCGCCATGCGAATGAGGGAGGGAGGGCAAGGATGAGAGGAGAGGGAGAGAAAGGATTAGAGGAGAGGGAGAGAAAGTTTGTACCAGCGCTCAGGGTTCTTTGCTGCGTCATGGGGCTGAGGGAGGGAGAGAAGAAGGGAAGGGGGAGAGAGAGAGAGAAAGTTTGTACAGGGTTCTCTGTTGCACCATGTGGATGAGGGAGAGAGAGGTGGAGGGAGGGAGACAGAGAAAGTATGAGAGGAGAGGGAGAGAGAGAGAGAGTGAAAAAAGGTGAGAGAGACAGAGAAAGTATGAGAGGAGAGGGAGGGAATGGGGGGGCAGAAAGGATGAGAGTAGAGGGAGAGAGAAAAAAGATGAGAGTAGAGGGAGAGAGAGAAAGAAGGTGAGAGACAGAGAAAGTATGAGCGATGAGGGAGGGAAGGAGGGAGAGTGTGAGAGAGAGAAGATGAGAGAGACAGAGAGAGAAAGTATGAGAGGAGAGGAAGGGAATAGGGGGCAGAAAGGATGAGAGTAGAGGGAGAGAGGGAGGGAAGGAGAGAGAGAAAGAAGGTGAGAGACAGAGAGAAAGTACGAGAGGTAAGGGAGGGAAGGAGGAGGGAGAGTGTGAGAGAGAGAAGATGAGAGCGACAGAGAGAGAAAGTATGACAGGAGAGGGGGAGAGAGAGAGAGTGTGTGAGAGGAAAAAAGGTGAGAGACAGAGAGAGAAGGTATGAGAGGAGAGGGAGGGAAAGAGAGACAGAAAGAAGGTGAGAGACAGAAAGTATGAGACGAGAGGGAGGGAAAGAGAGACAGAAAGAAGGTGAGAGACAGAAAGTATGAGAGGAGAGGGAGAGAGAGAGCATGAGTGAAAGAAGGTGAGAGAGACAGAGAGAGAAAGAATGAAAGGAGAGGGACGGAATGGGGGCAGAAAGGATGAGAGATAGAAAGAAAGTGAGAGACAGACAAAAGTATGAGAGCAGAGCGAGGGAAGGAGAGAGAGAAAGAAGGTGAGAGACAGAGGAAGTATGAGAGGAGAGGGAGGGAAGGAAGGAGGGAGAGTGAAAGAGGAAAAAAGGTGAGAGACAGAGAGAGAAAGTATGAGAGGAGAGGGAGAGAGAGAGGGAGGGAAGGAAGGAATGATGGAGAGAGAGAGAGAGAGAAAGAAGATCAGAGAGAGAGAGAGAAAGTATGAAGGTGGGTGAGAGAGAGGGAGAGACAGTGAGAGAAAAAGACAAATTTGAAGAAAAAACAGAGGCAGAGACAGTGAAAGAGAGAGAAAGAAAGACAGAAAGGGCGTTTGTGGGAGAGAGAGAGACAGAGATGAGAAAGACAATGAGAAAGAAAAAAAAGAGAGACAGTGAAGGGAGAGGCCGTAAGAAAGACAAATATAAAAGAGAGACGGGTTTAGAGGAAGAGAGACAGGTGAGAAAGACAATAATGGAGTGTAAGAGAGAGGAGAGGAGAATTAGAGGAAGAGTGCGATTAAACTTCGAACCTTCGTACGACCAAGGACGAGCTGCGATTGAGATCTGCAGTGTCTGATATTTAGAATCTTGGTCTCAGAGTGAGTCTCCGCTCTCTGAATCTGCGATCAGTCTTTGTCAAAGTAACACAAGAGCACCTCAGAGGAACAGCAGCAGAGGGAGAGGAAAGAGTACACGGGAAAGAGTAACACTTCCTCAAAATATTACTCAGGTAGAAGTAGAAGTAGTGGTGGTCAAAGAAATTACTCAAGCAAGACTAAAAAGTATTTGGGGAAAGGACAAAACATGAAAATAACGCACAAAATCTGGTGTTTTCAAAAAACAGACACAAAAATGAGACAAACTAAATCAAATCTGAAGGAGCTGCAAGAAACACAAAAGTTCAAATCATTTCATATTGTCGACGTAAAGCTTTTGTCACTTGTAGAGGAACCACGACCTTTACTCGATTACTGTACTGTTACTTCAATAAAAAATATTACTTTTACCTGGTAGAAGAGCTCTCCTGCTGTCGACGTGAACATCATTGGCAGTATGGTCAGACCCATTGACCCACAGGTTGGCAGCGCATTTCCAGCTCCCACAGATGAATGCTGTGTTATTTATTATTCAAAAATATCCATTCTTACTAGGAGTAGGGTCGCCTCTCCACAAATCTAACCTGTAATTTGGCTTGCAAGTCTCCATGGAGATTCTTAAGTTTATGGCCATACTGCGGAACACACTTGGCACATCTCCATGGAGACAAGAAGATGACGGACCCTCCAATGGACAAGTTACACAGTGCACCTTTAAAAATCAGGTATAGCACCTTTAGCTTGGTAGTTGTTTTGCTCGCTTTTTCACTTGCCGTTATCGTTCCACTCGGCACAGGGAGTGGGGAGGAGGGTGAGGAGCACCAGTTGGACTAATTTTCCTTGACACGTCCATATGAAGCGTAATGTACGGAGGGCCGGGGGGACATTGAACACATCACAGCAAAGATCCTGTATGCAGATGTAGGTTAGATCTATCATATCAGCGCTTGTATGGTTCAGTTGACGAAGCTAACCAAGCATGCATGAATACTAGAAACACAACTACACACTATGACCAATGTGTGCAGTAAGAAAAGCAAATATAAAAGGTGACATGTTATGCAAAATGAAATGCACACACAAACATCGTATAATTCTTTGCTTAAAGGTGCTATATTTCACCAAATTGACTTTTTAAACATGTGTGAATGAAACAAAACTCCATGGTTTTTGATAAGAAAACACCATTATATCGTAGATCAGAAAATAGCGTAATATGGGCCCTTGAAAGGAAATGTCTGCACCCTGCGCTCATGCAAAAGCTCAAAACATTGCAGCAGGTTTCCATGCATTCTAACTGTGTGGACTCGCCTCTCTACAACAGTATAACATAGATTTGTAACTTGACTTGGTGACATCAACTTACTTATCACCAAGACAATCAAAACATCGAGAGTAGCTCAGTTGGTAGAGTGTTTGTCCCCTGATCCAAAGGTTGGTGTTTCAAATCCCATAAAAAACATAACAAAAAAAACAACAGGTTGAATGCTGTTGTTGTGTCCTTGAGCGAAACACTTAACCCACCTCGCCCCTAGTGTCTGCGTACACTGATGTATGAGTGTGTGTGAATGGGTGAGCGGTTCCTTGATGTAAAGCGCTTCGAGTGCCTTGAAGGTGGAAAAGGGCGGTATAAAAATGTGACAATTTACCAACCTACCAACCAAATATCTTCCCAGTGGCCCTGGTGACTGTTGCTCCCATCAGATGCAGCGGCGGGGCCAACAGGGGCCACTGGGTTCTTTCTCACAATCAAGAGGCGATGATGCCAAAAAGCCAAAAGAACCCTGCCAAAGTCCCATTAAATGACTTTGGCAGGGTTGTTTTTATTGATAATAGCTTACTCCTGGATGTCTCAAGATTTGCACCATCAGAATTACTTGAGTAAAAGTTGTGGTTCCTCTTCCCACTGTGAGAAAGTCTACAAGTGACAAAACCTTTATGCTGACGATATGAAATGATTTGATCATTTGTTTCTTCCTCCTTGTTTTGAACGGCTCTTTGACATGAACTGATCCAAATGAATCTAAATCTGGCACTGAGCATCTTTTCTGTCTGAGATTAATGCTTTCTGTGCACTGTCCTTGTTATAAATAAATAAATAATAATAATAAAGAGCCGAACATCACATCCACACCTTTACACAATTATTTTTCAAAAGTAATTTTCTGAACTAGCCATTGAACAGCTGAAAGACCCTGTATGTATCCCCATTGAAAGCAGATAAGCTGTTATGGACCTCGTAATGAATGTCACTTAAGACAACCTGCAGGCGTTCAGACAGCCCCGCGCATTAATGTAACTGTATCCCATCGGAACAAAGACTTCAATTAGCCTTAGCCACGTAATGCTTATGCGCCATAATGGGCTTTTCTTGCTGTTATTGTGAAGAGACTAGCCTCATTCACGATCTGAGCTCCTGTTTATACGGCTCCAGTGGTTTATGGGTTGTACAGGCTCTAATCCCGCAAACATGACCTTCAAATTACACCGTTTTTAAAAGGGGTAAATTGCTAAATGATATTGTCTTCCAGCTCAGTATTTGCATAATATACGAGGGTAGTCAAAAGAATAAAAAATCTGACACTAAAACTAGTATCGAAAAGAGAACAGCTTTAGAATGATGTTGAGCTGTATCAGAACAAGTATAAGAGCACATAGACTAGTATACACCCATGGACCACTATGGAACATACCTGGACGACAGATAAAAGGCCACATGGGAATATAAAAGAAAGCATGTTTTAATGTTGAAAATGACATTGTATTGTCTAAATGAATAGTCTAAATTTGTATTGAGTATCTATATTGACACACTGCATGGCTAGATGCCCACTGAGGAGATATTGCGCCAGCTGTTTGATGCCATTGTGGATGCCGGTTTACCATATTGCTGGAATAACAACTGACAAAGCACCATCAATGACAGGGAGGAGAAATGGACTGGTGGCACATGTTCAAAGAAAATTAGAAGAGGAGGGTGTAGAGGAGGTCCTTAATGTGCACTGCATTATCCATCTGCAGGCTCTTTGCCGCAAGTGCCTGTAGTTTGACAATGTGATGTCTGTCATTCAACCATATCAGATTCAGGGGCCTGAAGCACCGGCAGTTACGCACTTTTTTTGGAAGAAATGGAGTCAGCTTATAAGGATATACTCTACTTCACCGAGGTACGTTGGCTCAGCAGGGAACCATCTTGAAGAGGTTTTTTGAGTTGAGAGAAGAAGTGAAAGCCATGGAGAATGATGGGAAAGGCTGTTCCTCTGCTAAGTGATCCAAAATGGAACTTTTCTTGTTGACATTACACAGGAACTGGAACTGAATGTACTAAATAAGAAGTTACCAGGCCAGGGGCAGTATGTCAGTACCGCCTATGACAATGTGAGAGCATTTTCCACAAAACTTGTGTTATGGAAGGCCCAGCTCTCTCAGAAAAAAAAAGAAAACAAAAAAAATGTTGCTGTTTCCCAACATGCAAGGCACTCCTGGATGCGTGCACACCATTCAGTGCTGAGAAGTGTGTTGACGCCATTGTGAAGCTACAGGAGGAATTTAATTACCGACTTCAGACTTGCAGACTTCAAGACACACTGAGCTTTTCAAATCGTTGCTTACCCCTTTTCCTTTGATGTGCAAGACTCTCACCTTCCCTCAGCTTTCCAGGATGTTCAGGCGGACCATGTGCCTTTTTGGGTGAAAGGCTCTTCTCCACCATGAACTTTAATAAGTCAAAGTACAGGTCCAAACTCACTGATGGACATCTTCAAGCTATACTCATTTGTTTCTTCCTTCAAGCCAAAAATGTCTCAGCTGTGCAAGAGGAAGCACAGCCAGGTCTCAGGCAGCAAGGAGTAGGTAAAAGAAGTAGTAGAAGTAGTAGTTTTAACTTATGTTCTGAACTGTTATTATTAAAGATTGAGAAGACTAGACAGTTGTGCTTTTTTTAATACTAGAAACCCTATTTTGTTGAATACTTGATGCAGCCCAGTCTCACCCAGACTCTACCTCCAGAGGCCCCCCAGGTAATTTGAGTTTTAGACCCCTTTTCTACATGTATGTGTATGTGTGGAATGTTTAGAAGCTACCATGGTGACACAATGCACACATTAGCAAACACTGCCAAAAAAGTTTTAATATTATCTGAAAACTCAAAAATATATACAAAATGGTTTTAGCATATTTTCAGAAACCTGTGATCAATACGAGCGTCCACAGTCTTATTTCAACAAAAAGGTGACTAAGTGGCTAAGTGAAAAACTGTTGGCAAACGCTAGCGAGCTTGTGACTGCAGTGTTATTTGTGAGAGACTTGTTTGACAGCACAAATCGGCTCACCTGTTGTAGTTCCAACAAAGCCAGCTTCTGGTCAGACTGGGTTAAAATGGCCTCTGGTTAGCATCACACCTCCTGGGAATGTTGATGACATCAGCTGCAAAGGATCAGTACAACACCGATATATATATATATGTATATATATATATATATATATATATATATATATATATATATATATATATATATATATATATATATATATATAAGAATAAAAAAAACAAAAAACAAAACATAAACATAAACATATTTGATATCAGAAGCCCACCTGGCCAACTTACAAGTCAGGTCTGTGGAAAGGCAAGCCCGCTCACAGTACGCATATTTGAAGAAAAGTAAAACTGATACCACATCAGCATGCACATGGGTAAGATTGGAACTGGGTACTCTCTGGTTATGGGGAGACACTTACACACTAAACAGTCATATTAGTTGTTACTGTAGCTCCTGTATTGCAGAGATCAAATGCTTAGCTTAACTGTTTATCCTTTTGGCTGCCCTCAATTCCTCTGGGTATAATTCACCTGGGTAATTTGGCACATATTCACTCTGGATTCCTTTCCCAGTGCATCAGAGCAGAATAAACAAACCACAAACAGTACATTTAAAATACAGGATTTTGGCAAGGAAAAATACACACTTTTATATTTTTGTTGTTTAAAATTTTTGTAATGTTATACCTCCTAAAAACATGTCTGAAGAGGTTTTAGACTCAAACCCCAAGCGAACACGTTAATACATTGTTTTTGGCATATATAGCATTTTCAATTAAATGTAAAGGTAAGGTGATCTAAATATGTTATGTGTTAGCAGGTAATACCATAGATGTGTAATATATTCTTTCTCAAACACTTGTCTGGAGTTGTATTTTGTTGGTGATGTCTTGCACATTTGAGAGATGTGCTACAAATGAAAGGTCCTATATTATGCAAAATTGAGTAAGTAACTATGTAAGGTGCACTATAACTTTTTGGTTGGCATTCTGACTGTGAGCGGGGTTGCCTCTCCACAGATCTGATCTGTAACTTGGTCTGGTTTGTTCTCCATGAAGATAGAAAGGTTTAATACCATACTGTGAAACATTCCAGACAAAGCAATAACATCTCCATGGAGAAAAACATTTGACGGGCCCTCCACCAGAAAAGTTACACAATGCACCTTTAAGCCATGTTAGACTGTTGTTACTTCATCAGAATCATACCTGGAGTTGTGTTTTGTTTCATCCACCTTGTGATGTCATGAAGCGGTAGTTTTCAAGTTAACAGGTACCCATTACCTTTTACCTATTCAAATGATTCTAGTGGTGTATGAAGTTTAAAGACACAGTGGAGCACTTCCTTTATTACCTCATGACATCACAAGGTGGAACAGAGTTTTCATTTTGAGAGAAGAACTAAATATACAGAATTTGTGTGTTAAACATGTGTGAATGGAACAAAACACAATTCCAGGTATGTTTGTGATGAGGAAAAAACATTATAATGCCCTGTTCCCACCAAGAGCGAATTAAGCGAAAAAATCGTGTCAGATGCCCCTATTTGGACACTTAATTATTTTGAGTCACTCACTTCAATCGCGTGTCGAGTTTGGGAATTTGGTTGCGCAAGTAAATCCGCTCTATTCGCTCTGTACGCTCCAGGAGGATCAACTGCAGCTGCGCAGTGCCCTCTGTGTCTGTTGTTTTCATTTTGAAAAATGATGCTTTATTTAATGTGGGGGAGACATGAACCAAGGTGTGTCCGCCCTTTTTGAGTTCACCCAATCCTCCAGCGATGCTCCGAGTTTGAAGAGTTCTCCTCCAAGAGCTGCGTCTGGATGACGGCCGTTTTCAGCGGTACTTTGGCATGTCCCAGGGAGATCTGCCAGAGCAATGCAGCTGTCACTGCATCTGTTTGTTTGACCTGCTGCTTTATTCAATTCTCTGATCAGCCCAATACAAAAACACTGCACCACATAAATCTCTATTACAACAGTATGACATTGGAACTGCTTTATATGTGTATATATATTTATATGTATATATATATTACTAATTCCTCTTCATTTTTATTCAAATATATATATTTAAAAGATCCTTGAGATGTTATATTTTCTGTAGGCTGTCTTAAAATTACAGAATCCTTTTTTAATTTTTTTTTTAGTTATTGTCACAATCCTATGTTTGTTGGTGTATACTAGCGTTATATTCTGTTGTCAACTATGATGAAACATTAACAGTTACAAATGGTTTATACATAACCAGTAACAAATATGATATGATATTAATGATGTGCATAAAAAGACCATAGAATGCCATTTTTTAAAATGTACAAAACCCTTTTCGCCCATTCACACGTCAATGCCAGATTCGCACAATCGCGTCGCTCAATTCGCATATTCGCGCAGCTCAAAACGCACGAATCATGGCGCCCAATTCGCTTCATTCACGCCGCGGAACTGTTACTCGTGTGCCAACATGCCTTTACATAGGGTTAACATGAAAATCACTCATCTTTGCAGCACCAGACACTTTCAGTGGGAACAGGGCTTAACATAGATCAGAAAATAGTATAATATGAGCCCTTGTGGTTGGATCGTCTCAAGTTAGGATGATTATTTGACATCCTTTCTACTCCAAACCCTTCTGGATTTGAGTAGAATGTGGGAGGGACTGGCAACTATCAATAGACATCCATTTGTTTCTCTTTTACAATGCGAAAGACCAAAGCAAAACAGTCCAGTATCAAGTTTACCATGTATGAACAGCGTATTATGGCACATCAAATATTTACTCAACTCAAAGTAAAAGTAGCTCATTACCAGCACCTCTGCCCCAAGACCCCCCACATGCTAACTCTGCCTACGCACTTAATGTATCTCCTGTACAGAGCTCTGGCTGCGTGCTGGATTCAGCCTACACGCTAAAGCAAACATGAAAATTCATAAGAGCCTGCAGACGCCTACTCACACGGACTAAAAATACAGCACAGAGCCGGGCCCCGTCAGAGCTGTGAGCAGGGTACAAGGAGATGAATCCACGGGCAGAGGAGGAGGCAGAGGAGAGCACAGGGAAGGTGTAACATGAAGCAAGAAAGAACGGTAAGAATAGTTCCATAAAGACGCCGAGTGTAGAGGGACGTGCCAGGCCCCCAGCGGTCACTGAAGAGTCCACGACCTGTTCTGTGGGTATAAAGAGAAGCATTTGAAGGAGCCATTGTGCAAAATGGACTTTTAGGTTTTTCCATTCTCATTTATACTCAAAGTTGTGTTTAGAGTGATTTGTGCATGTTTGAGTCATTTTATTCTGCTGTATTCAACACTAACCTGGCTCCCACCAAACTGATGTATATGTGTCACTCTGAATTGAGTGATTCTGTGATGGCTCTCACTGAAAGCTGTTGGAAAAAGGCAGAACGCCATGACCAATATTTGAATCTGATTGATCTGAGTGCCAAAACAGAGGAACAAGCCAAAAACTCAAACTTTAGTTCCTGATGACAGAAAAGCATCTTTCTCTCCACAAATGTTCTTTCCTTCTGCACATTTGCACAACATGTATTCATAATAGCTGAAGTACATCACCATATTTGGTTCATTTGGGCGCTTCACCTTTGGCTTCCACCCAGACCATAATGCTGCTCTATGATTGGTCAGATCCACTGGTTAATTGAGCAATCTCTCCAGTGGGAGTCAGATAAGATGGATTCTTGGGAGTTTGTGAACTCCCAAATATCGTGAGAAGTTATCTTGCTGCTCAAGGTTAAATCAAGACAAGATCAACATCGAGTTAAATAAGCCTGTGTGTGTGAAGACAGATCCAGGCTAGTGTGTGGTACAAGGACTTTGAAACAGGGGTGACCAACTAGACCACATTTACATTTTACTGTACAGTGGCCAGGTTTGATGTCTCCCAGAAAAAAACATTTCCATTATTTTTGTGCACCTCAGGTCCAGTCATCACTGGGGCAGTGGGCTGCTACTGCCAGGCATCTGAAACAGTTCCACCCCCCAGAGGGACCTGGGACAGAGGAACAACTTGTGAATAGCAATGAACATACATATGCGTCAGCAAAGAAGATATAGATGAAACAGATGGTGATTTGGCTTGCAGTTAGTCATTTCATTTCAGCATTTGCATACATTATTTCAAATAGCCTCATTACTTATATGAATGAGCAGAAAGTGAGTAGGCTGAAGCATAGGCTCATGTGCACTTATATTCCCATATATATCATCATTTTTACAAACAACTGCAAAGCACCAACCAACTCTCCACAACACAGTTCTGAAGACCAGGAGAGCTTTTTGAACACTCTAGTAACTTTGTTCGCAGTTGTCTTTAGTCTGAGACAACACTGTCTCCACTCCAAGGAGGGACAGGTGTCTCGCCCGTGGACACAATGTCAGTATGCAGGTAGCCGGGATTGAACCACATATCACCCTGACACCCCGCACGTCTCATAATTCAGACATACACCTCAGCACAGCACCTGAGCCAGTCACAGCTGATAACATCTTCATTTCTCCCACAACTTTAAATCATATCTCCATCGCGGTGCACTGCTACAACCTTGGTAAGACTTTGCCAACTCGCCATGGAAATGACGAGATGGTTACTTTAGCTAGCACACAAAAAAAAATGTCAAATGCATGTGTACCCCAACAATAGTATGTGGTGATGGAATACTGTGTTGTGCCCTTCGTCTTACCGTCCCTGTCAGGTTTAGCTATTGTTATGCTAATGTCTAGCTAAATCACTACTGTAGCCCTTCTGCAGGGGGTACACAAATGGGGGGGAGGGGGCTAACGTTTGATTGACACCTCTCTCCGTGACACCTCATGGGCCCGGCCAGAACGACAAAAGCAACGGCGCTCCCTCGTCATAAATCTGAGCGTCACAGAGGTTCCACCGTGCATGACTGATGACGAACTGCTCACCTCTCCGGTCTCGCTCCGTCTCCCTCTTTCTTCAGCACACTACGCTGGCAGGCTACACTTATGCTAATAGCGCTATGCTAATCAGGCCACTTCCAGGTGCAGAAATAGACGCGCAACGTTTAGAGTAAATTTTGCTTTAATAACCGGGCTAATCGCGCCGTTAATGTAGCGACGTACACACTTGAGTGCTTGTTGTTTTAATGGAGGTTTTCCAGTTGACTGCCATTAGCGACAGACGTAACAAGGAAGCAAGGAGACACGCTAGGTTCCTTCGCAGAGGAGAGAGGAGTTGATTTGCCTGTGGTTTAAATATAGAGCAGTGTTTAGAGACGCAGACTTGAGGGGTTGGTTGTGTTATCCACATTATAAATAGTAGCTTAACCTCAGGGCTGCGCTTCAAAGTCTTTAATCACTGACTAATGAAAAGCACTACACATTTTAACTATGAGGACGGCCACAGCGCAGTGAGGAAGGTCGTTCGCAAACAGCAGTGCTTGCTGGTTCAGTTGCCACTTTGCAGTTCTGTTCTTGAGCAAGACACTTCACCCCATGTTGATTAAACAGTATGTAGTTTGACACCGAGAGATGTCTTATGGTTCGGATTGACTTCTTTAAGCAGACCTATTCTGCAAAATCAACTTTTCAAAGCTTTTGACCATGTTAAAGTTGTTTCCTTCTCATTTACCCTCTAGAAGTTGTATTTGGAGTGATTTGTGCATGTTTGAGCAATCTTTAATCACTTACATTCAAGATGCCATATTGCAGTTTCTATGTGGGATTATTATTATTAATTACCTCCGCCAAGGAGGTTATGTTTTCGCCTGAGTCTGTCTGTTTGTTAGCTTGTTTGTTTGTTAGTTAGCAAGATAACTCAAGTTATGGACGGATCTTGATGAAATTTTCAGGAAATGTTCTGAATGGTAAATCCAACAGATGATTAAATTTTGGTGATGATCCAGAAGAAATCCTGGATTCTGGATCACTTTGAAAATTTCGTTAGCATTGCGTTAAATGGGGCTTGGCGGAGGTCTGCGCTCTCTGAGTGCTTTTCTAGTTGTAGGTGTTTTAATTGATCAGAAATACCTTAAAGGTCCGATTACTCTTGACTCTTGAGCTTTAACCCATATTAAAATGTTACCTCATCACAAACATACATGGAGTTGTGTTTTGTTTCATTCACACGTTTGAGTAGCCCTTTATTATTTACCCTTTATTATTAGTCTGTTACCTTTTACCTTTTAGTTCAGTAGAGATTGGCAATTCCAGGCCTGAAATTATCCAGACTATTCGTGAAGGTGTATTGAGTTTAAAAACACAGTGAAGCGCGTCCTGTATTACCACATGACATCACAAGGTGGAACAGAGTGTTTTCAGTTTGAGAGAAGAACTCATATGCAGGCTTTGTGTGTTAAACATTTGTGAATGAAACAAAGCCCAACTCCAGGTCTGTTTGTGATGACATAAATCAGAAAACAGCGTAATATGAACCCTTTAAAGGACCAGAACAGTGTATTGATAAATCCTTTACAATATCCATTTCTAATTAAGCACCTTGAAATTAACCGTAGGGGAATATCGTTAAGGATGAATGGGGCTAAAACACTGACTACACACTATTGCGAACCAGCCCGCAGATATGTATGTGTAATTATAACTTCTTCTGTCTGATACATGCATTAGCATCTGTGACCTTTGCGTTAGCCGCGAGGGGAGTGGGAGGGGGTAGATAAATCTCCCCGGGGCAGAACTCAACCCGCCCGGCGCTCTCTTCAGTTTTACGGCGGTTTGTTGTGTTTGTTATATTTTGTCTCTTGTATAAATGATGAAAGCTCCAGACGGGGGGGAGAGAGAGGCACTCAGCGGTCCCCAGGGGGAGTGTCCGCCGCCGGGCATGGTCCCCTCCCCGATCCGCTCCCTCTGCTACTGTAACCGGTGACAGATTTACGAGTCCGGCAAGTGGCTGTTTTCCGCTACATGCTTGGACTGTCTGCTGAATGTAATGTATGTCAGGTATGTCACGGTGTAGTACTGTATATCTCCTGTAAGGCGTGATGTAGTTTCAGTCATTATGTTTGTGAGAAATGTTTGATAAATGTTTGTAAAAAATAATCAACGAAATTCTTTCACTCAAGTATCATCCAGGAAGTGTTCATCCATGTCCATAAAATCACGCCACGCAAATTTCAGATCTCAAATTTCCTTTGCAGTGGTGGAACGTTCAAGAAAAAGTAGTTAAGTATAGATATCTGTAGTCTGAGTAGATTTTTAAGTTGTTTTTTTTTTTTTTTGATTTTACTACGTACATCTGAGAGAAGGTATTTGTGTACTTTCAACTTTCTTCCAACTTCTACTGTTAAACTAGCATAAAAGTTACAACCTTCACTTCTGATGAAACACTTCTGATGAAAATGGAAACAAGATACTGACTCAACTTTTTTTCGTCATTTTCGACGAGGTCATCTCCCATTGGGCACCACAGTTTTGTAATATGGAAATCAGCGGACTTGTTTCTTTTATCAAGTCGTTTTAGATGAATATTGTGATTTAAAATGTCCAAATAATAAAATAATGATCCAAGGGTGTCAAAGATTATAACTATACAGCAAACACCCATTTTTCCATGTTTGAAAGTGTTATTTGCATGGCAAGGGTCATAATTTTCATCATTCTTAAATCCATGAATAGCTGCAGTGTTTTAAGCATGACCAAGTTAATGTAACTATGATATCTTTACATAGACTAGTTTTAAAGATCTTATATTAAACAAAATGAATCTAGTGAACTTGTTTAAGATATGTTAGAATCTTGTTACCTACCTACCTTGTGTTTTGTTGTGTTTTGTTTAATTCGCACATTGTATTATCAGTCTGTCTACATCTCCAAAGCTCAAAATGCTCTGTTCCACCTTGTAATGTCATGTAGTGGTAGTTTTCAAGTTAACAGCTCCTTTTACCCTTAGTTCAGTAGAAATTGGGCTCTTTAAGTCACAACATGGAAGCCCAAAGTAAGTTATCCAAAAGTAAAAGCCCGAACAACGCATAGTAAGGACTTTAAAGTAACATTGGTTTTGCCCCTGTATTGGATTGTGTGTAGTGTAAAAAAAAAAAAAAGCTCTCAGGGTCAAAATGAAACCACTGTCTGCATCTAATTATACAGTGTTTTATCATCCGCATACAGGGAAGTAACACTGGTGCGCTGTTAGCATGCTAGTTTGTCATTAGCATGATCATGGTGGCCACACTCGGCTGTGACGTCTGAGGCGAATGATGAATATACTCGAATGCATTAGGAAAGTCAGTCCAAATCAGGTACGGCACCCTTACGCTCTCTACCAAACTACATTAACCTTGTGTATTAAAAGTCCCTGATTTACCACACTAGTGTTTGACCTTGCAGGATGCCCGGTGTACTATTACGTTTTAGATTTTCTCCCCCAGTCTAATGAAAGCAGAGGGCTCATTTGCACTGCGGGGTAAGGTAAATGCCCCTGTCACTTTTCATCTGCGCTTTCTAATGACTAAACGCCTGAAAGGTCGCAGTCAAAGCAGGCTGACTGAATAGCTACTACTACTACTACTACTAGTATTACTACCATTACAAGATGTACTACCACTACTACTGCCAATATACCTTTAAAGAATCTGCTACTGTTGCTGCTTTTACTGCTACCACTACAAAATGTACTATTATTACTACTGTTGGTACAATTGCTATTACAATATTACTACTATCACTACTACAAATCAATTTGTGTTACTTCTACTACCAACTTATTTTATTACTGCAATGACTCATACAACTGTACTACCTCCGGAGACAACTACTACTACTATTACTACTACTACTACTGGGTCAACTACCATGAGATGCTGGAATGTTCCTCACTATAGCATTAAATGTATCCATCTTGCATTTCATGAGTTACAGGTGTTTTTATTGACTTGAAACACATGTGTTCTTACTGTCAGTGGGGTCGCCGCTTCACAGAACTGACCCGTAACTTGGCCTAGAGGCGTCACCTGCTTGTTTCCATGGAGATATATAGATATATTTAATGACATACCCTTAGAAACAAGCCATTGTCTGACCCTCATCCCAAAAAGCTACACAGTGCACCTTTAAAGCTCACAAGAGTCAATTTTGCATAACACAGAACCTTTAAAATAGTGTTACTACTTGAAACTACTATTATTAAGTCGCCACTACTAAAACCGTGTCATTTTTAAGAGTACCCCTGCTGTCTGAACAGTCTGTGCAGTCCCTCCAGAAGAGACCACAGTACTATCACTACTCTGAAAACTGTGCCGTCTTCTCAAAGTTGTGTTTCTCTCTCTAAGTCTCCACTGAAGCAGACCCCCAGCGTCCATGTGCACTGGCTGCTGTGGAATTTATGAGCCTGCAGGCCCCTGCAGGCCCCTGCAGGCCCCTGCAAAACCCTGCAGACCCCACCAGCTCCAGTGGTACTCGGGGGTCCCAAAGAAGTGGCACACACAAGAAAATATTTGGTCATTTTGAGGCTAGTTGAGTTATAAGTGCCTTTGGAAGGGGCTGTTGCTGCAACTACTGCTTTTATGTAACTTTTCCTTTCTACTTAACTACTAAAAATACTACTTCTAATCAATAGTCATGGTTAATTAAATGTGTTAAAAATAAGATGCGTGCTACTCTCAGTACAGTTAATTGTACTATACTACCATCACAAAATCT
Source organism: Taenioides sp. WSHXM2023 (assembly GCA_029959045.1). Classification (NCBI taxonomy): domain Eukaryota; kingdom Metazoa; phylum Chordata; class Actinopteri; order Gobiiformes; family Gobiidae; genus Taenioides; species Taenioides sp. WSHXM2023. Next base: position 29,964,352 of record CM057090.1, read on the forward strand.
ATTACTACTACTGCCATCACAATGTGTACTACTACTGTTATACAATCTACTAATACTGTTGTTACGAATACCACCACTACTATTACTACTGCTAGCAGCTGAATGAAAGGCAAACTACGTTCCTACCCTCACCTATGGTCATGAGCTCTGGGTAATGACTGAAAGCACTGCGGATACAAACGGCCGAAATGAGTTTCCTCCGCAGGGTGGCTGGGTGCTTCTGGAGGCAGTAGTTCAGTTGGTTAGCAGTTCGAATCACGCTCCTGACATATAAAAAAAAAAAAAAAAAATCACTGGTTGAGCTTTCAGATTCATTGACTCACAGGTTGGCTGTGCGATTCTAGCTCCCAAAGATGTATGCTGCCGTTGTGTCCTTGGACAAGCCACTTTAGGTAATGAGGTAAAACACGAGACACGAGGTAATGAAATCCTTCAGCTGAGGTCCTGACCAAGCCTAACAATAAGATCATGGAGATGGGTCCCTGGGCGCCTTCATGTGCTGCCCATTGCTCCTGAAAAGGATGGGTGAAATGCAGAGAACAATTTTCCTACAGGGATAATAAAAGTACTACCAAAAAAAACAAAAAAAAAACACCTCGCCCCTAGTGTCTGCGTACACTGGTGTGTGAATGGGCAAGTGGTTCCTTGTTATAAAGCACTTTGAGTGCCTTGAAGGTGGAAAAGCGTTGTATAAAAATGTGACCATTTACAATTCCATAGAGATAGGGTGGGGAGCTCAGTCACACAGGAGGAGCTTGGTGTAGAGCTGCTACTCCTCCATGTCAAGAGGAGCAGCTGAGGGGAGGGCATCTGTTCTGGATGCCTCCTGTACGCCTCCCTGCAGAGGTGTTCCAGGGAAGACCCAGGACAGACTGGAGGGACTATGTCTCTCAGCCTGGATAAGTGGAAGATGATGGATGGACTACTGTTACTACCATTACAAAAACTACTACACTTACAACTTCAATCACTAATGTTACTGCTACTATTGCTACTACATTACAAAATCTACTACTACTACTACTACTACTACTACTACTACCACTACTGCTGCTGCCACTATTACCCTACTCTTACTGCTGTCATTTCTGCTGCTGCTACTATTACAAAATCTACTACTACTACTACTACTACTACTACTACTGTCAATATACCCATAAAGAATCTGCTACTTTTGCTGCTTTTACTACTGCCACTATAAAATGTTCTATGGTACAATTGCTATTACAATATTACTACTGTCGCTACTACAAATTCGTGGCTTCAGTGTGATCCATTCTTCATTTGTCAGATTTGTAAGATGTTTAGTGTCACATTTTGGGGTTTGGTGTCCTCTTCCATTTGTTTTATCCATTGCTTTCACTGGCCGCCTTTTTGTTTCTTCCGTCTTGACTTCAAGTCAAGTCTGACCTTTTGAATCCTCGACATTCCGTGTGTCTTATTCTTCACCAGTACTTAGGATTCTTGGGCACTTGCATCTTAGTCTTACTTCTACTGATGTTACATGAGCACTTATGGGAACAGCCGTGATCTTTTTCAGCATACGGTTTTGAAATGCTTTCAGTCTGCGTGCTCTCTTTGTTAATGATCCATGTCTCTAAACCATACAACACTACAAAACTACTACTACTACTACTACTACTACTACTACTACTACTACTACTACTACTGCTTTATTTCTAAGTCTACTATTAACATGTGAGTAAGTTTACATGTAATGGAATAAGTTTTAAGCCAAGATGCCCTTCTTGCAGCACATATTGTGACCAGTGTAGACAACAAATAAAGTGCCTTGCCCAAGGACACAATAAAAGAGTCCAGTTGGGATGTGAAGGAAATAAACCACATAGAATATAGAGTTTTTATGAATGGATGAGGGCTGGTGTTGAGCTGGGACCTGCAGGCGTTCAGAGCACAAATCAACTATTACTATTACTACTACTACTTCGAAGTAAATCATCTTTAAAAGTATTGTTAATACTTGTGCTGCAACTAGTACAGGCTTACATCACAAAACCTACTACTACTACTGCTGCTGCTACTACTACTACTACTACTACTACTACTACTAGTGAAGTGCCTTGCCCAAGGACACAATAAAAGAATCCAGTTGGGATGTGAAGGAAACAAACTACATAAAATATAGAGTTTTTATGAATGGACCTACAGGCGTTCAGAGCACAAATCAATTTTTCTCTGTGGAGACTAAGACAGAGAGGTTTTGGAGATACTACTGAAAATGTATGTGTCTGGGTGTCTGGGTATTGATGTTCTAATTTGATTCTGTCAAAAATAGGTTATTATTTACTACTTCTTTCGTTTTCTGAAATGCTACAAAATTTTACCCAATGAAAAAAACTCAACGAAAACCTTGTTGTATTTTTAACCCTGTTGCCATGGTGAAGCACGAAAGAGAAGAGGTTTTAGATGCCATCCATGCATGTTTGAGTAATTTAGCGACCTCTCCTGGATCCTATTCGAACCCTCTTTAAGGTTAGCTCTAAGATTCTGTCCACTGCTCCACCCACAAGCCTACATCACCCGTGCTCCCACACGACAATTCTCCATAAATATACAAAAACATGATAGAAAACTTTACACAACAATTTGACAAACCTAATGCGCTGTGCGGTAGTTTCACTGCTGACTGTGTTGTGATAGTGCTCTGAAGGGCGAGTGACTTAGCGCAGAGAGAACAAGTTAATACATTGTTTTTGGAAAATATAGAATTTTACAACTTTTCCAAATCTGTAGATGGGTCCCAGGAGCTGCGCTGTGGTCGTCGTGACAGGGTGCCCTTGGACAAATTTCATGACATGGATAATAGCAAACTTAAACTACTCAAAATCATCTAAATTAGCATAATGTTGGAGCTGTGGAAAAAACATGATTGAATGCCTGATTTGAGAGGAACAGTGTTGAAATGCTGAGCTGAGGCCTGAGGAGATTTACGGTGTAATTATGAGTGAGTGGACCAGAGGCAGCTAACGAGATCCTCTATTAACCTCCATCCCACCTCTGTGTAATGAAGGAGCTCCTGAACACCTGCATGGTCTCCTCTAAACACCATCAAGGCTCCATCAACACCTCTACAGAACACCTGCATGGTCTCTTCTGAGAGCAGGAAATTTCTTTCAAACCTCAGTGAAATGAAGGAGCTCCTGAGCACCTCCATGGCACATGAAAGATTTATCACCTAGGGCTGGGAATCACAGGGTCCCTCATGATTTGATACGACATATGGCTGACAATACGATATTATCACAATATGGCGACACATGACATAATCTATATAATGCACACGATACTCACTAATACTACACATCTGATATATTGTTGTCGTTAAAGAACCAAATACATTTCAGCAATACAATACAATATTGCAATGTTACTCCACTAGCTGTACAAATAATATAATAATAATAATCATATAAAATACATGCATTTTAATTATCAAAACACTGAATATGTCAAAGGTATTGCATTAAACAATAAACAAAGCAATACAATTTTTGTGTGGTTAAAAAAAAAAAAAAGCTAAAATATACCAAAAAATGCTCTTGGTGATAAAGCGATACAACAGCCCATGATACTGTATCACCAAATTTAGTATCACAATATATCGATACTTCAGTATTTTTTGCACACCCCTCCTATCATGCCTCTGTGTAATGAAGGAGCTCTACGGAATAAGTGCATAGTCTCCTCTGAACACATGAAAGCTCCATCATACCTTCATCTACTGAAGCCCCCCAGAACGCCTGCAGGCCCTCTGGGACTATGTCCATCTTGACCAGTACATTCATTAAGCCCTTTATTTTCATGGACTAATTATTATTCCTAATATGAAGCTTGCTCCAAATTCAATAGCCTCATGAACTTCATTTGTCTGAAGGTGAACTCTATGGGTGAAGACGCACTCCATTAGTCCACTTCTTTATATTGTCTATGCTCACCGATTAACAAATTTAAACTGGAGAACTACGTAAGTATGTCACAGAGGGCGTGTACCGGTGGTGGTAGATCAGAACAATGACATGTTGAATACAGGAGAATGAAGAGCACTCAAACATGCACGAATCATGCTAAATACTACTTTGAGAGAAGGAAAACAATTATAGCATGGTAAAGAAAAAAGTCAATTTTGCGTAATAGGTCTGCTTTAAGAAACAAAATAGATTACCTCTTCCACCACTGGACTGGTTTATTAGTTTGAAAGGGAACAACTGAAAGCAAAATAGCAAAAAGAAACCGTCATGGTGGCATTCAATTAAATATGTCTTAGAAAAAATGCATACAACTTGTCGTTAAAAATCCGTACAAGCTCTCATGAAAGTCTGAGAAGGACAAAACACGGGGCTGAACAGAAGCCGTCTGACCACACATGGCGACGCAGAGGTGCACAGCAACTGGAGTGGAAAGCCTATTAGCATCCTCCATCACAGCAACAAGATCCAGCCACGTATACATTCACACATGGATTCCTCTGCTTGCGCTACAGCCACTTGTACTTGTAAAACTTTTATTAGTGTTTCTGTTTGGAGACGTCAGCTGCTCTTGGTGAGGTTAAACACTGAACATTGTCAGCTAGTTGAATCTATGGAGATGTAGCTGTAACTTTATGTCGGAGTTTTGGAGATGCTCAGGAAAACTGGATAACTGGCCTAGTCCAATTTAAACAGATTTTTATTAAACTGCATATAAGCCTGCTGCATGTAACTGCACAGTCCAATTTACATTAGAGAGGCGTTCAACTGCACGGGATAAGAAACAGACAGGCAAATCGGATAAGTGGCCGAGTCCAATTTAAACCAAGGTCCTATATTACGCACGATTGACTCTTCTGAGCTTTAAGCCTGTTAGAATGTTGTTACCTCATTTAAAACATACCTGATGTGTTTTGTTTCATTCACATGTGTTTCAGTAATGCTTTATTACTAGTCTGTCTACATCTCCAAAGCTCCAAATGCTCTGTTCCACCTTGTGATGTCAGTTTTACCTTTAGTTCAGTAGAGATGTTACGGCATGTTGGGTGTGCCTGTGTTGCCGTGCACTCCCTGTTTGTTTTTCATCTACATGTGCTGTTTGCTGTTTGCATGTACTGTCAGAGTCCTATCACCTGACTGGTTGGTTGCCACTCCGTCTCTTCTGGATTGGCTTCTGTTCCATGCTGCCGTGGTGTAATCCCCTTCCTGAATCCGCCCAATAAAAGTGCTGTGTCCCTGTTTGTCCTCGCGGCTGGACTACAGTGTCAGCTCGCCTTGTTCTGAACCGTGTAATTTGTGTATTTATGTAAAATGTCAGTCGAGACACTTTGTCTAGTTGGGTGACTTGCCTCTAGGCATTTGTCTATTTACTTTGATTTAACATTCACTTTATTCAAGAGTCCCTTTTTGTTGTTATTTTTTTTTTTTTATTTATGTAAAACTTGACCCCCATTTACTTCATAAAAGCTACTTAATTTAAAATACATCCTTTGCCCCTAGTATTGGTTTGTAACAATGGGAAATTCCAAGGCTGAAGTCATCAAATGATTCTAGCGAAGGTCTATAGAGTTTAAAAACACAGTGGAGCACAGCGTTGTCTGTTTGAGAGAAGAACACAGCCTAAATATGCAGAGTTTGTGTGTTAAATGTGCGTGAATGAAACAAAACACAACTCAGTGTATGTTTTTGAGGAGGAAACAACATTATAACATAGATCAGAAAATAGCGTAATATGGGCGCTTTAAAGTATAAGACCAGGAACTACGATTGAGGTGTTGTGGTTCAAATCTCAGAGATGCCAAAAAACACATCTGGAGAAGCTGGTACGTGCTCGGATACCTGCTGCATGTAACAGAGCAAGTCCAATTTACGCAGACAAGGAGAGGCATTCAACTGCATGAGGTAAGAAACAGCCAGGCAAAAACACTAGAAACAAGCCAAGGTATTGTTTAGTAAATAAAAGCTGCAACCATTCTTTTTGGGGGTGAATATTAACGCGTGAAATCTTTTCTTTGTGTAGTATATACAGTACATTTCAAGAATTATAAATCCTAAAGTTTCATTCTGCTTTTCATGCCCTACAGCTGTTGCGTCATGTTTTTTGGTATTCATTTAAAAAAGGTTTATCCTGCTTTAGGGTTATTGTGTCAGTAGTTTTAAGCAGTTTTGATTTTACTCATAATCTATATTACACTCTATTGTGACCGGTCTAGTGAAGAATTATACAAACAAAATTATCAGATCAACTCCCGTTTTCACCGTTTAGATCAAATTATAACATAATGATCGACAGAAGTTATAGCAGGCACAAGCACAATACGTCTTTATGTATTTATAATCCTATATGAGGTCCAGAAATATGCACTCTCTGGAGCTTTAAAGTACACACTCCTGCCATAAACAGGGTAGTGCCATTTTGCAAATCCCCCTTTACCTCTTGGCTTACTCCTGACTCCATCCAGTGTTGGGTGTTACAATTTTAAACAACTTGTAATGTAAAGCATGTATTTATTTCTTTCATCGAGAGACGCTCATTAATATCGTGCATATTAATGAGCGTCTGTAACAGTTATAGCAACGGTGATAATTTCCATCTGTTGTCTTTAATCACAGGTAAAAGGTACACACTTGGTTTTCTTTCATCCACAGTTTAAAGACGAGCTAAACACAAACTCCGTCCTCAGCCTCATTGCAAATAGACCTGATAAACTGAGAAGAATCTGGAGTATCAAACCACACTCACACCAAGAACGACAAAATGGCTTTCCGGAGGTCATTAGGACTGAGTTTAGCGCCTCGACCAGTGCCTCACATGTGGTTGTTGCTGCGCGATATCTCTCTGTATTTGCATAAAGTTGACTTCAGTTTAACTCTGCTATTCTCAGGTCGTTTGGATCTCACTGCTCTCCTCTCCACTTCCTCTAGTCTCCTCCTCTCCTCTTGGTCCACGTCTCATTTCTCTTTCCTCGCTTCCTTCTCCATGATTCCTCTCCTTGATCCTCCATTTTTCAGCTGTGTCAGATTAAGTGGTGTCCCAAAGAAAACCACAGAGGAAGGGAGTAAACATGAGGAAGGCTTCAGGAAGCAGACATCAGATAAAAGAATCAAACTTTATTGGTCTCAGTGAGGAGTTTATATTCTCTCTCTTCGCTGTGTCTCCTCTGTGGGTGAGACTTCCTCACCCATTTCCTGCAGAATTGAGGAGAGGAATCAAGGAGAAGGAAGCAAGGGAAGAAATGTTCTCCTCTTGGTGTGAGTGTGGTGTGAAGAGGAGAGGAGCAGGGTCTAGAGGTATAAGGAACAGTGGGCATTTATCAATTCCCAGGATCCTTCCTCTAAAGATCACTTTGTAGCACTCCTCTGGAGTCGGCTCCTCTAAAGCAGAGCCAAGTGTCTTTCATACAGCTCCTGGAGCAGACGTGGAATCAATGCTACTACAAATATAAAGTCTTCAGAGGTGTTTTTTATGTGTCACATGCATTAAAACATGTGAATAATAAAGGCTGAGTGAATCCTGTTATAAGTTATTTATGCTGATAATTAGCCTAAATAAATAAATATACAGGCTGAAACCTTTTCGGATGATGGGCTAATTTTATTTCCAATCCCCTTCTTTAAGAGATTCTGCTGCATTTGTCCTGATTTGAATTCATTCGGTCTGATAATAGTGTTATCTGCAGCAATGTGGCTAAAAGAGCAAAATATTTCTTTTTATTGTAGAATGACTTTTATTTGATTAAAATGCATTTTACTGCTTAAATAATGTTCATGAAAAATGAAGGCTGCGGTGCATTGTGGGCAATTTGCAGCTCTCCAAGGCGGCCAAGGATCCACAGGTGCATAAATAATGGGTAAAAGAGCCAAATGGAGGGCTTTGGCGGGGATTGGAACACCACTTGGCAGAGCTCTGATGACGCGGATCTCTCTGAAGTGGTTCAGAAGCCGAGGATTCTGGCAATTGGGAAACACCCAGTGCGTTTGGTCTAAAAGGTATCCACACTTCAAACTCCACCCCTCCAGCCAGATGTTTGTACTCAAAAACTCCTGGCTGTGATCAGGACAGTGCTGTGTCACCAAGCACTTAGGTTTGCACTGGCCACTGGAGCCAGGACACATTTTATGTTTTTGACCAGAAAGCTGCACATGTACCTAGTTTGCACTAAAATAAAAAAAAAGCACTAGGAACTGTTGAAAATGGCACTAAAATAATCATATACACAGCTTAGCAGCAAAAAAGATGATTTAGGGGCAAAAGGACACACACACACACACACACACACACACACAGATTTTTAATCATCAGTTTTACACCATGCTCATTGTAGATATTGTAGATGTCTACAGCCAAATCCGAACATGTGTAAAGGAGAAGCAGCTGTTGCACAGCACACAAGAGACGTGTTTGGAAACCCAGGTGAAACTTTGACCGTGTACTGTAAAGCTGCTGATAATGCAGAGTCTGGGACACATTATAGCAGAGCTGAATTAGCGGGAGAAAAGGTGCAGGAGCGAAAGGTGTGTCTCCTCCCATACACCTTGTGGACCCCCAGTCCCCGCTGTCTTCTGTGGATTACGAGGGACAGGGCCATAGGGTGACGTATAAAGGGTCTTTTGAAATATGCTACGACTGCCTTCAAAACAGCGTAATTATCAGGCATTTTTAAAAGTGTACACGCATGGACATTTACTTTACATTACTTTTAATGCACTGTTGTTGCAGAAACCGGAACTGTCAGTTTTTATCCTATGCAGACAATGCACACCTGTTTGGAAACCTGTTTACAGTGTTTCCAAATATTCATCAAGGTTTTGCCCTCATTGTCTTGATGAAATCAATCAGTGTCTCCCCCTCCTGCTTTTTTTGATAATAATAATAATAATAATAATAATAATGCATCAGTTTTATATAGTGCTTTTCTGAACACTCAAAGACGCTTTACAGATCATTATTCATTCACTCCACACTCGGTGGTGGTAAGCTACAATTGTAGCCACAGCTGCCCTGGGGTAGACTGACGGAAGCAAGGCTGCCAATCTGTGCCATCGGCCCCTCCGACCACCACCATTACTCACACACCACTTTCATATTAGGCAATGTGGGTGAAGTGCCTTGCCTAAGGACACAACAACAGTTTTTTTTTTGTTTTAGTTTTTTTTGGCGCCCCCCTGTGGCACCTGATTTTCCCAGTGTCTCTCATCCAAGTAGTAACCAGCTGTAACCCTGCTGAGCTTCTGAGATCTGACGGGATCAGGCTTTGACAAGCTGCTATGGCCACATGGTTTTGGCCGAAATGCCCCATTTTGCAGATTCATTTGGTCACAGTTGCTTTTTACTGTGCATTTAGCATGTGCACTTAGTAAATATACCCCTTAGTTTAGTTCCCCTTTAAGGTGCAGTGTGTTAGTGGCTAGTGATTCTAATGATTAACTTTCTCTTATTGTCCCATTCTAATAATGAGTCCCTTTGACAGAAAGCACAGTCTGTCCAAATGTCTCTGTGGCACTTCACAGTCCCCTTGAGCCTCTGATGCCCTTCCATCACTGTCTTTAGTTCAAAGTCCTTCAACAGAGGAGCAAGTCCATGTAAAGCTGTGTAAGGAAGTGACCAGGTGGTAAAACAATGTTCAAAGTGTGAAAAATCACAGTATGCAAAAAAATTAGAAGGTCATTCACTCTGTTTAGTATTTCTAACAGTTGCTTATCACTAGTTTTATACAATTGAACACTTACCCCTGGGACCTCTGCAGAGATTTTGGCATCTGGTGTGTGTAGATTTACTGCACAGTTTCTTTGATACTTTTGTCTCCTCATGTCTTCTATTTTTCTCAGCCCTCTCATTTTGTAATTGTTCTTGTTGAATAGATCCGTTGGTGTCCTCACTGACTGTGCTGTCCATCGCCGTCTTATCTGGGATGTAGGGGTTTGAAAAAGAAAAAAAGGAAGCCATTAGGGCAAAGTATGAATTTTGGTCTCTTTAGTTTAATTAAGACTTTTCTTTTTTACAGAACACTTGTCTCTGGCACTTCCATAGAGATTTTAGCAGTTGGTGTCTGTAGTGTAGACTAGGATTTACTTTGGAACTTTTGTTTCCTTGTTTCTCCTCTTTTTCTCAGCCCTCTCATTTTGTGATTGTTTCTGTTGGATGATTTGTTTGTGTGCACACACAACAACAGCGCGGTTTAGTAGCGTTTCAAGGCATTTTGTGGTGGAGGGTCCTTCAAGTGTTTTTCTCTCAGTTGTTATTGATTTGTTTAGAATGTTTCACAGTATGATCTTAAACCTTTCTATCTTCATGGAAACCAAACCAGACCAAGTTACAGGTCAGATCTGTGGAGAGGCCACAGTCACACTTCACGCTCACAGTCAGAATGCCTGTTTTTCTTGGTATTTCTGAGCTATAAAACCACCTGTAATTGAATAAATGTAAAGTAGAGCTGTTTAATGTCGTACTGTGGAACATTCCAGGCAGAGAGATGACATATCCATAGAAACAAGCAGGTGACGGACCCCCAACCAAAAAGTTATATAGTGCAGCTTTTAATGCAAACAGAGTCAATTGAAGGAACTCACACACATTTAATTCAAGTAATTTGAGGGAAAAAAAACATACAGGTCCAAAAATATTGACAAAGCTCATCGGTCATTGGTTTCTCCGTATTCTAAACAATCACTATTAGCATTAGCCATGAAAAAAACATTGGATCTGAAGCTGTATTCTGTCTCCCTGATTTCAGGGAGTGCATTTGACAGGCGGATCAAACAATCGGAGACGCATGCTCCGTTCATGTTAAAAACATGGCTGCTTATACATAAGAAACGACAAAAATCTTCATCAAGGACTAAGATGAATAATGAATGAAGATGAATAAGTGCGGATATTTATAGAATGAACAATCAAAATACCAAACTATGACTTATTTCAGGTGAAAGACGATATATATCTTGTTCTGAATGTATAAGACTTTTGGACTCTGCCATCTAAAACCTGGAAAGTTTTTTCACACCCTATGGCCCGGTTCTAGTCCCTTCTGGATTCAAACAGAATGTAAAAGGGACTGGCTGGTCAGGCTGTCTCTAGCACATACTGGTGGTAGTGAAAACGGGGGTTTATGTCTTGAAAATAAGCCTTTAAAGATTGCTCAATCATGCACAGATCACTCCATCTGAGGTGAGTAAATGGTTTAGGGGAACTGTAACATGGTTAAAAGTTCTGAAAAGTTAGTTTTGCAAAATGGCTCTGCTTTAACGCAATTGTTGTCCAAAAGTGCTGATTCATTCAACCGAACTAAACAAAAATAACTGAACTAAACTATTTTTGATGACATCTTGGATCACGTTGAAAATATTTAGAAAAACAACAAAATCGGAAACTTGAAGCCTTTTCCTCTGACTTCTCCCATTATTTGCTTCATTTCTTCTGCATTTTTATGACCAGTTTTGGAACAGTTTGTCCGAGAATCAGATAAATTTGATCTTTTTGCAGGGGAAGCGCAATTAGACGAGCTCCTCCACGTTGAGATCATTGCGAAAGGAAACGCGCTGTATTGAACCTGGCTGTGTTCAGTTTGCACACTATTGATTTTTGCAGACGGGAATCAAATCTGCTCTGTCTGGGGTTCTTCAAAGAGATTTTCACTCCCATAAAAACTACAGGCGCTACCAATTACACACAAAACCACTGTCAGAATATATGCCAATAAGAAAATACTAAATACAAAAAAAATAATAATACAAATTCATAGCAGAGTTCACTTTCAACATACACAGATCAAGTGTTTGTACAGGTCCTGATTTTTTTTTTTCCCCCATGTATTTGAGAAAGAAACGTGTCTTACCCCAGTGCAGATATATTGTACATGCAGCTCTTGAGGTCAAAATAAGTCAGATAATCAGGAAGCGCACTTTAGCATGCTAGTTGTTGTTAGCTTTGCCATGACAGTCTCTGAGAGTGGTGAAAAGAGCTTATAAACTCATCGCAGTGAATAATTAGGATGTTCAGTGGGGACACATAAGCATAAACCACTGCAAAATTGTTTAAAACTAGTTGTGTTTTTCATGTTTTTAAGACAGTAACAAATATTTTATATCTGATTTACATTACTTTACTTCATGAGATTGTTCAGTCAGATTTGTTTTTTCAGTGACACGTGAAACAAAGGAGTTTAGTGCTTGGCTCATTGATTCTGCAGAAATCTGTGATGTTTTTTCCCTTATTTTTTCTGATATAGACGGACCATGAGTGCCCCATTGGCTAATCCACCTGTCAATCACGCCCTTCTGAACTCGGAGCTTCACAGTGACCAGTATTGGAGAAGTGTGTATTCTGGATTCCAGGAAAAATAATATTTTGCTCATTCCAAGACTATGTTTATTGAATATAACATTTTAAGTTAAGTAAACCCAAATTACTTATATTGCATCTGCATAAAACAATTGGAAAGCGTAATAAAATACATTATTATTATTGTTATTATTATTATTATTATTATTATTATTATTGTTATTAATCTTTTTCTTTCTACTTTCAAATTCCCCCCCTGCTTCTCTCTATCCTGTATGACCCTTATATTTCACCTGAACAGCAACAGAGGAGGTCTGACATGTGATTGATAGGACTGTGGACAGTGGAAGGATAGACTTGTTTTTGTTTTTTGAAGATAAATGTTCAAACCTGGGGCCCCAACCTCAGGGCCCAGTGCACATCTGTTAGAGAGGAGCAGGAAATTGTACTTTATTTGGTTGAATTGTGTAATTATTAAAGGTTATTATATTACACAAAATTAACTCTTGTGAGCTTTAAGCCACGTTCTAATACTGTTACCTATTAAGCATTATAACATAGATCAGAAAATAGACTAATATGGGCCCTTTAACACAAATGTGACTTCTTTTCAGGGTGACTTTAAACATTCATTAGAGTAGATTAAGAGATGGATAGATAGATGAAGATTAAGTGATAGACAGATAGACAGTGATAGAACATTGTGAAGAGGCAGCTCCATCCTCTTATAAAGGGCATTTATGTATGGCTCTCCCTGAATGGTAACCGGATGAATACCTCATTGAACTACACTTCAGTGAGGTATTCATAGTACATAACATATTTAGACCACCATGTTACCTTTTATTGTTTTGAATCGCTGAAATCAAATGTATGGTGGCTCCCCCGCAGAGCGCAGTGGCATTGCAATCAGCGTGCATTCTGCTAATGAAACTACTGCACATCGGATCAGGTTTGTCAAATTGTTGTGTATTGTTTCGAATTCTGCTTTATTTATTAAAAAATTGCAGTGTGGGAGCGACAGAAACAAGTCTCCGTCACGTCCCCTTTTGCCCACGTATTCTTCCAGGTCACTTTTGGTGGCCACTCTGTCCTCCATTCCAGGTAAATTCCAATTTTTAAAGCTCCTATGCCTCTGATGTCCAAATGTATACAGTCATTTCTTCTTTTAGTGTCTTTTAGTGCCGCTGCTTGGCCGCAGCCCTGCATCGCATCCATCACGGCTCCACTGAATTAAATTTTGTATCGGGCAGTGTACGCCTTCATCTCTTGTGACAGGTAATGAACACTCGATACTCCGCATTCATTCATCCATGCCCAAATTCCTAAGAGTTCCTTTGCTCATAGGTCCACGTGAGCCCTAAATAGTGGCAACAGCGTTGCTGCATGGCTGGCGGCTCAAGGGGGTGCCATGTGCCAGTCATTGCGGTCCAGCTCATGTCCTCAATGGGGCGGCGGTGATTTGCGAGTGGCCTGCTGCGGCTTGGGCATGCCAACTACTTTGGTTTGTTTAGCGTTATTTTATTTTGCCTCTTCTTTTATATTGTTTTGCCTTTTGTTATACTGTTTTCTTTTGTCTTGGGGGTCTTAAAATGTTCATATTAACCCACTCTACATGATCCTGGTGTTTTTATTTGGCTATTTTGTCTGTAAATAAATTTGTATTCCTAACATGGAGCTTTGCTCCAAGTCGTTCCTATAGTTGCTAGCCTCATGAGCTTCATTTGACTGCCAAACACTATGGTGACGTCACACTCCTTTAGTCCACTTCATCATAGTCTATACACTATACACACAGTCTCCCGGCCTGACAAACTGCACTCATCCAGTCAGGTGGTTTGGTATCCTTCAGATGAGAGATGGATCCAGCCCCAGGACACAGAGCTCCACCTTCAGCGTGGAGGTCTGACTGGGGCTGAATGCAACCGTAACATCAGGAACAAGGGTCTCTGGTGCACTGTGGTTGCCCCGAGCAGGCTGCCAGGCAACACTGAAATATGTTTTGTTTTTATCATCATCACGGCTCATTTACAAAGTCTGCTTCATCTCCACACATTGTCAGGAGGGTGCTTCCAGTGGAGGAGGCTGTGTTCTGTAGATTAAAGAGCCTATATTACACAAAAAGTTTGATCCAGGTTATGATGTATCCTCATCAAAAACATACCTGGAGTTGTGTTTTGTTTTATACACACGTGTTTAACGCACAAATATGCATATTTAGGGTGCAAAAGGTAAGTGAGGAATAAATTTGGACCACTGCAAACTGTTTTTAAAACTATAAAAATCCAGGTCAGCTTTGAATAAAACATATACGACCAGTTAAAAGTTTGGACACACCATCGCATTCCAGAAAGATCCATAAAATTGACTACTGGGAGCTTTAATCCATGTTATAATGTTGTTACCTCCTCAAAAACATGCCTGGAGTTGTGATTTGTTTCATTCACACACGTTTGAGTAAAGCAGTGAAGCAGTAGTTTTCAACTTCCATATACTGTATCTTACTTCATGTATTTAAGTTCTTCCGTATGTATCTAAAATGTAGAAAGTAGTAAAAATAAAGAAAAAAACACTGAATAAGATGATGTGTCCAAACCTGACTGATAGTGTTCAGGTATATTCTCTTCTATATTCTATCTGCCATTTATTTCTACCATACAGTATGTTCTAAATAATTGCTAAAGTCCATTCATGACCACAGACTTGATACATGTACAAATACTACATCTTAAAGTAGTCATGTCCCAGTGCTACAGAAACAGGCTCTGAAATATGCATGTTTCTTATGAATGATGGATTCATGGGGGTTAATAACTAATAATTAATAAGACAGAGCTGTATAAACATGGGGAGATGTTGGGGTCTCCAGAGGGGTCCTTCAGGCTGAATTAGCTCGCAACTCTTAACGCTAGTACACATGATAAATATGATTAAAGTTCCCATATTACGCTATTTTCTGATGTTATAATGTTGTTTCCGCATCAGAAACATACTTGGAGTTGTGTTTTGTTTTATTCATACGTTTATCACTCAGAGCCTGCATATTTAGGCTGAGTTCTTCTCTCAAACATCATAACGGAGGAACGGAGCAATTTGAGCTTTGGAGATGTAGACGCATATGAATGAATCAAAGCACATTTTAGGGTGTGTTTTTGAGGAGGTAACAACGTTCTAACATGACTTAATTCCCACAAAAAATGTAAGTAAATAAGTAAATAAAAACACCTTCACGCTCGCTGGTTGTCCACATTTGTAGTCCTCACGTCCTCCTGCGGTGCACTATCCAAACCACCTCTTTGAAATGTGATGTGAGGAAAAACTTAGGAAAAACTTTCTTCTGTTTAGGACTTAGAGCTACAGCTAACAATGAGTGCGTTTACATGCGCACGAGTATCCCATTTACGAAATTATTCTGGATATATAACGTTTACATGCGCTCAGAGAAACCAGGATACTCATCGCCCTGTGCACATGCGCCATCGGAGTATCCTGGATATTTAGACTGGTTGCTGTGGTAACTATGACACAGATATGGCAAGGAGCTAAACATGTAACAACTTTGCTTTTTTAACAGCTTTCTAACAACAACAAAAAAAGACATATATTCAAGTAAGAACATCAGACTGGAGCTTTGTCACAGCTTCAGTAAAAGGCAATTGAAAAATACAATAGAGTCTCACAGCGTCAGTTTCCTTGCCACATAAATGAGCCTGGTGTTAAAAGGTTGTGGTTGTATTAAACAGCAGACTGCTTTATTTTGTTTATTAGTATAAAATATGATTACTTTTTAAAGTCCTGTTAGGAGTTTGAGTGGTTTTGGATTGGTAACTGCTCCTACCGTATCTGTTATTTGATTCGCATATGCTCAGTACAGCTCCAGTTTTGAGAAATCAGGATACTGCGTCCACGAGCCACAATATCCTGGATGTTCTCAGAAAAAAAGTCAGGATACTGCGTTTACATGGACACTCACAAAACCAGGATACTCAAAAAACTCAATCATAACCGGGATACTCGAGCGCACTTATACGCCGCTCATAACAGGCTGTAAGAAGACGACTCTGCCTGGAACTGTGCACCAGGAATGATTAGCTCGAGTGTGCCGGAAAAAAGTTAGCCACTGGAGGTTTTGATTTCTTTACTCAAATGTAAAAAGAGAATTGACGTAAAGTTTCTCTCAGAATTTAGGTATTTATAAACTGTCAAAAACATGACATTTGCCATAGAAATTTGTCAAAGTAAATGATGGTGTTGGTGAGTGTTTGAGAAAGAGACATAAAGCCATAACTTAAAGGTGCACTGTGTAACTTTTCTGTCAGTTGCTTGTTTCTATGGAGATGTCATTCCTTTGCTTGGAATGTTCCACAGTATGGCAATAAACAGCTCTAATTTACATTTATTCAGTTACAGGTGGATTTACAGCTCAAAAATAGAAAAACTGACATTCTGACTGTGAGCGGGGTTGCCTCTCCACAGATCTGACCTGTAACTTAGCCTTGGTTTGGTCTCCATCAAGATAGAAAAGCTTAATGCCATACTGTGAAACATTCCAGACAAATGTCGATGGAGAAAAGCATTTGACAGACCCTCCACCAGAGAAGTTACACAATGCATCTTTATGGGAATTTTGGTAGATGGGAACCATATAGAAGCAGTTTCCATTTAAACAAAGGAATGGACTAAGTGAGTGGAGCTGAATGAGAACCATTTGGAGACAATTGCTTGTGACTATCCCATATAGCTGTTTCTTTGTGGTTCATTATTAGTGTGAGGAAAAGGGACTAGAAACCCAAACAATGGGGCAGTACTCTCCTGAAAATGAGAGACCAAATGTTAGTGCAACGTTCAGGGTAAAATAAAGAATAAATAAAAATGGGCTGAGCTAAAAAGTCCATCTAAAATATGTTCTTCATGGTTTAAAAAAAACAGAAGGTGCTGGGGTTTTGCTAGTGACCATAGACTGTAGAATAAATAGTATAAATGGACATAGTTGAAATAGGAAGTGAGCACGGGAGCACTGTTGTTTTATTTTGTTCGTAAATACATTCCTATTCCTAATATGGAACTGGCTCCAAATTCGTCCCTATAAGTGCTAGCCTCGATGAGCTTCATTTGACTGGAGCTGAACGCTATGGGTGACGTCACACTCCAAAGTCCACTTCGTTTGACAGTTTATGGTTTGAACCAACTGGATTTCAGCATCAAAACTGGCAAACTAAATGTGAGGCTCAATCTGCTTTCTGATTATTTCTATATAACTTGCTTGTTTCTATGGATATGCCATTTCTCTGCCTGGAATGTTCCACAGTATGACATTAAGCAGCTGATTCAATTACAGGTGGTTTTATCTCTCAAAAATACCTTGCAGAAACAAGCGTTCTGACTATGAACGGGGTCGCCTCTCCACAGATCTGACCTGTAACTTGGTCTGGTTTGGTCTCCATGAAGATAGAAAGGTTTAAAGCCATACTGTGAAACATTCCAGACAAAGCAATAACATTTCCCTAGAGAAAAGCATTTGACAGACCCTCCACCAGAAAAGTTACACGATGCACCTTTATAAATAAAAGGGGGTTGTCCCGGCAACCACCGAGTGAGGGGTTCCACAGACGTACGGGGCGTTTAATATCGTGGTCCCAGCCTTTTCTCCTGTGCACATCTTTTTGCAGTCCTGATGAGCAGTCTGTTCTTTGGTTAACTCCCTCCACACAGAATGAGTGGCCGGTAGGTCTCAGCAGGAGGCAGAGCTAATCACAATTACATTTTAGTGCCGCGAGGTCAAATGTTCTGGAATAATTGACCAGAGACGTGGGGAAGTGAGGGGGAGGGTCCGAGCGCGGGGTCATTATGGAAATGATCTAACACAGTGCAGTAGACGAGCTGGGATCATATAATTAGACCAGAGTATTCAAAGTGCTGTTGATATCGCTGGTGGTTAGCAGGGATCTGATGGGGGCGCTAGGGGTCTGTGGTTAAGAAGGCCTAGTATTATTTCATCATAAGTAAACATTCCCTGGGGCTGTGACGCTAACTAAAAGCACTGCTCTGTGACCAGGACCATGAACACTCGTACTGATCACAGGCCTGTTTGTTGAAATGCATTTTATATTTTTTTTCTTGAGTCACCATGGTAACTACTGAACATTCCACCATAGAGATACATATACAACACCCCCACTGTGAAGAATCTATTGACGCTGTTTTGGTTTAAAGTTGTTGTACGCTTATTTTATTGAATTATTGAAAGTAAGGGTGGAAGAGGGGCAGGGTCTGGAGGACTAAAGGGGAAAGACGGGGTCTGGAGGACTAAAGGGGAGAGTGAGGGTGGAGGTATAAGGAACAGTGTGATTGGTCTATCAGGTAACAGGTACACTTCAAACTCCACCCCCTGCAGCCTGGTGTTTGTGACCAGAAATACCTGTCTGTAATCAGGGCAGTCTTCTGTGATGTCACCATGTACTTGAAATCACAGTGACCTCTGAAGGACGCACACACTCACAGTGTGTTTTTGACCACAAACTGCAGTGTAGCTAGTTTGCACTAAAGTTGCCAAAAAAAGCACATGGGACTTGAGACAAGGCTATTAAAACACCAGATACACAGCACAAAAGCAGATTTAGTGTTTAGTTCCACTTTAAACTGGCCCTCTCTTTTCTCTCCCTGTCACTCTTTATTCCTTTCTTTCTTTCTCTCATTTTCTCTTTCTTCTCTATCTGTACTATCTCTTTTCTTTCTATCTGTGTGTCTCTTTCTCTCTATCTATGTCTTTCTCTGTGTATGTATCTCTCTTTCTTTCTGTGTGTGTGTGTGTGTGTGTGTGTGTGTGTGTTTCTTTCTCTGTCTCTCTCTCTCTCTCTCTCTGCCTCCCCCCCTCTCTTTTTTTCTCAGTGTCTCTCTCTTTCTCTCTCGGTCTCTCTCTCTCTGTCTTCCTCTTTGTTTGTCTCTGCCTCTCTCTCTCAACCTCTTTCTTTCTCAGTGTCTCACTATCTCTCTGTCTCCCTCTGTGTTTTCCCTCTCTGTCTTTCTGTTTTGTTTTGTTTTTAATTCAGTGTCTCTCTCTCTCTCTCTCTCTCTGTGTGCCTCTCTCTCTCTCCCTCTTTCTTTGTCAGTGAGATAGTGATACTATCTGTCTTCCTCTGTACTTCTGTCTCTCTCTCACCCTCTCTATCCCCCTCTCTCTCTTTTTCTTTCACCCTGTCTTCCTCTGTTTTTCTGCCTCTCTCCCTCCATCTCTCTCCCTGTCTGTCTTCCTCCCTGTCTCTCTCCCTCCACAGCGCTGATAAAATAAAGATGTGCTCTTTCTCTAAAACGGAGGTAAAAGAGTGGTGAATAATTGACAGGGCGAGCTTTGAGCGGGTTTTCTAACACCAGAGGAGAGAGGGAAGAAGAGAGAGAAATGCATTCAGAGGAAAAACTATTCTTTTGTCACGTTTGAAATTCTTTGGGGCACATTTTCGCACATTGTTCATCATGTTTACTTGGCTAACATTTGGTTCTATGATATTCCTTCTTTTTAAGCTACTTTTGAAGATATTAAAGGCGCCGTACCTGTTTTTTACTGACTTAAAAATGTGAAAAACACAACTCTGATTATAAAATCTCTGGACTTATTTTGACCTCAAGAGCTGCTTATACAATATATCTGTACTGGGGATAGACACATTCTGCTCATACAGCATACATGGGAAAAAATCATGATTGTCTAATAAAATGAGTTTATTTCCACACGACAAGAACTTATATCTAGGTAAACTGACTTAAATTAAGAATATTTTCCTTCATTTGAGAATCAACTTGGAAGCAAAAAGATCTACCAATGGATTAAGTGTGCTTTTCTTAATTCAAGCAACGTTAGATTTTGTTTCTTATTTTTAGTGTAAAGAGTTGTTGTTTTTCTTAAGTGTAGCAAGATGTATTTTCAGATTTTAAGTACAAAACATCTTGTACCATTGGTAGATTTTATTGTCAAGTGAAATGTACTCAAATCATGACAAAACTTTCTTAATTCAAGTTATTCAACTGATCTAAACGTGGCTAGTTTTAAGTTTTTGTGCTTCACTCACTGATTCTCATTTTTCCTCCTCAGTAGCCATATTGGTCACATGGTCACATTTTTATACAGCGCTTTTCCATCTTCAAGGCACTCAAAGCGTTTTACATCAAGGAATAACTCAACCATTCACACACACATTCATACACCAGTGTACGCAGACGCATGTACATACAGTATATCTTTGTGTATTGTGATGTAGCTTATACAGGCATGTTGCTCAAACAAATTAAAAAAAAATGAAATGAGAGTGGGATTCAAAGCGCCAACCTTCCATTCAGTGGCCAAACAACTAAGCTACTGTTGCCCCTGTTTGTTTTGATATGGACAGACTATGTGTGTCCCTGATTGGCTACTCCACCTGTCAATCACTCCCATCTGAACTCCGAGAGCTTCAAAGGTGACCAGACTCACATCTTCATAAAGTACTGTGCAAAGGCCAGGTAATAGCATAGTTAAAAGCTCATATAATCAACTTTGAATGTCACCGCCAGCCATACCGTTCCCCATGACAGAGAGCGTGCTCAGAGGTGACATTCATATGAAGTCACGGCACCATAAATTACTGTGCCATAATTATCATAATGGACCTGTCTTGTTTATGTATTTGTCATTTTTAGCGTATATTATTCCATAGACGCGTACAGGAGTGAAAGTGACAGTGAGTAGGACGCAGCAGAACACATGTAGTGGTTTATCAAAGCGTAGACGGATCATAGCGGACATTACAAGGTGCTTCCGACATGTTCAGATTTATTGAGCGTTATATTTTATACACGCGTTTGTACTCAAAGCCGTTTAAAGCGCATGACAGCTTATTTCATTGCCTGGGATCCGGAATACTCACTTTTCCAATACTTTATGAAGATGTGAGTCTGGTCAGTGGTGAATGTTGAGTTCAAATGGGAGTGACTGACAGGTGGATTAGCCAATCAGGGACACACATGGTTCGTTCATGCAAAATACATTTTTTAAACTTTTCTTCTCAACTTTTTGTCCACTGATGATGATACATTTTTACTGCAGATAATATCCCAACAAATCAACTAATAATAATAATAATAATAATAATAATAATAAACCTTAGTTACTTTATTATTATTATTATTATTATTATTATTATTATTATTATTATTATTATTATTTCTTGCTCCACTACTTCTACTTATTTTGAAGTAATAGTACTCTTACCCTGTGAATCATACACCATTGGAATTAGACCCTGGAGAATCCTCACCTAGATTCTAGTTCTTACTGTGGCTTGCATCTCCACAAACCTGACTCTTATTTGGTGTATTTGGTCTCCTTCTGCCTGTTTCCATGGTAATGTTGTTCATTGGGGTATCATATTCCACAGCATGACATAAAACTTAGCCATGTCCTTGGCGATTTCCACGGAAACATGCAGGTGACGTGCCGCCTCTAGAAAGTTACACACTGTACCTTTAAGTAGGGTCTTCCTTTTATTTTCAGTGTACGACAAATCACATTAAAACTGTCAGCAAAAAGTATCATTATGTATTATATATGTGGGTTCATTTCCATTTCTGGTTTTACATTTCCTATTTGTGTAGCTAGACAGCGTGGAAACGACATCAATACAGCGAAATAACTTGCGCTTAATGGAAAACTAAATAGATCGAAAATAGTCCAGACTCTTCATAATTAAAGGGCTCATATTACACAATTTTCAGATCTATATAATGTCGTTTCCTCATCACAAACTGACCTGGAGTTGTGTTTTGTTTCATTCACACGTTTAACACAAACCCTGCAGATTTAGGCTGAGTTCTTCTCAAAACACGTCGGTCCACCTTGTGATGTCATGTGGTAATAAAATGCTCCACTGTGTTTTTAGACTCCATGATCATCTGGATGATTTCAGGTTTGGAATTACCGATCTCTACTGAACTAAAGGTACAATGTAGCTGTTAAATTGAAAACTGTGGAACAAACTATTTTGAGCTTTGGAGTTGTAGACAGACTAATAATAATAATTAAAAAAAAAAAAAAAAAAAAAAAGGTAAAAGTATTACTCAAACAGTCTGTACTGTCTTTCTTGTCTCTTGTTTATAGCTGTGATTTTATATTTTATTACTTGTTTTTCAATTTTATTTTGACTTGTACATATACATTTATTTCTATAATAATGTCTTATTTGACACCTGTGTCTTGCTATCTTTCTTGCTACTTATTTAGAATTTATTATTACCATTTATTTTTTTACTCTTTGTTATTAAATTATATTGTGATGTGTGAGCAACTGTGTCCAAATCATTTCCCTTGTGGATCAAAAAAGTTTGTCTAAGTCTAATGTGTGAATAAAACAAAACAAAACACAACTCAGGTATGTTTTTGAGGAGGTAAAAACATTCTAACATGGCTCAAAGCTCACAAGTCAATTTAACTTTATTTTATATTTATGTTTTTGTATTTGTTTGTTGTGTTGTAGGGTGTAAGTGTTTATTATTATTATTATTATTATTATTATTATTATTATTATTATTATTATCATAAGCGGTAGTTTTCAAGTTAACAGCTCCTTTTACGTTTAGTTCAGCAGATTGGCAACTCTACAGCTGAAATTATCCAAATGATTCTAGTGAAGGTGTGTGGAGTTTTAAAACACAGTGGAGCACATCCTGTACTACCACATGACATCACAAGGTGGAACTGAGTGTTTTCTGTTCAAGAGAAACCTAAATATGCAGAGTTTATGTGTTAAACGTGTGAATGAAACAAAGCTTTAAGTGGGGTCTTTTCAGTGTACGACTATACACATTAATCAAACTGTCAGCAAAAAGTATCACTGGAATATATTTGGGTTCATTTCCATTTTCTGTTTTACATTTCCTATTTGTGTAGCCAGACAGCGTGCAAATGACATCAATACAGAGAAATAACTCTCACTTAGTGGATAAATAAACAGATTAAAAAATACTCCAAACTACTAAAAAAACGGTAGCTGTTAATTTGAAAGCTACCACTACGTGACATCACAAGGTGGAACAGAGCGTTTTGAGCTTTGGAGATGTAGACAGACTAATGATAAAGGATTACTCAAAGGAAACAACAATAACAATGAGGTAACAGCATTCTAACATGGCTTAAAAGGTCCTATATTACACAAAATTGACTTTATGGCATGTTCTAATGCTGTTACCTCCTCAAAAACATACCTGGAGTTTTGTTTTGTTTCATTTCCACATGTTCGAGTAATCTTTTCTCTTTTATTACCTCCGCCAAGGAGGTTATGTTTTCGCCTGAGTCTGTCTGTTTGTTTGTTTGTTTGTTAGTTAGCAAGATAACTCAAAAAGTTATGGACGGATCTTGATGAAATTTTCAGGAAATGTTCCTAATGTTCCTAATGGTAAATCCAACAGATGATTAAATTTTGGTGATGATCCAGAAGAAATTCTGGATTCTGGATCACTTTGAAAACTGAGCTGCTTGGCGGAGGTCTGCGCTCTCTGAGTGCTTTTCTAGTTATTAGTCTGTCTTCAACTCCAAAGCTCAAAATGCTCTGTTCTACCTTGTGATGTCATGAAGCGGTAGTTTTCAAGACCTTTAGTTCAGTAGACTTCGGCAATCCCAGGGCTGAAATGATCCAAGTGATTCTAGTGAAGGTGAGTGGAGTTTAAAAAAATGCAGTGGAGCACTTCCTGTATTACCACATGACATCACAAGGTGGAACAGAGCATTTTGAGCTTAAATATGCAGGATCTGTGTGGGATAAACATGTGTGAATGAAACAAAACACAACTGCAGGTCTGTTTGCAACGTTATAACATAAATCAGAAAACAGTGTAATATGGACCCTTTAATATACTTAACTACACTCATTTTCACTTTCACTTTCAATTTTCCTTTTCTTTTTTTCAGCACTCCATATGCTTTCTCATCTGATCACACTTCATTACCGCTCAGATACTTCCGGGCTGCGCAAACCTAATGTTGCCGTCACTTCATGTGCTAAGTACGGAATCGGCGGGCTGGCTGGCGCCTTGGGTTAGCGCGCCCCTCCGCACCCTGTCATGCATTTATTCCCACATTATTTCCTGCTGAGTCGTACACTTATTCAAACACCACACGCGGATTAGCTAACGCACACACACACACACACACACACACACACAACATTAGCACTGACCGTTAGTGCCCATGTTGTTGTGTTAGTTAACGCTAGTTTTTCCCCTTTAATGAGCGAGAAACATAAAATTACGGGGAAATATTGTGCAATAATTGGAGTGGTCCGTTGCGGATGGAATTTCAGAGGTTATTATCGGCAGAATCCGTGGAGATGCTCACTTACGCATTCATAATTTATCATTCAGGAAGCGGCAGTAAAAGTTAAAAGGCTTTGTTGGACCGTTGTGGAGTCCGCAGAGAAATTAAAGGTGGATTTTGAAGCGTTAGCGCAGAGGGTCCAATTGTACGCAGCTGTAGGCTAGCTAGCGCGTACGTTAGCGCCGTGCAGTGATGTTGAGGTTGGACGGGCAATTAGAAAAAATCTAGATTTGTCTTTAAATGTGGGATTTTGTTCAACTTTAAAATTTTGTTCACAACTCAAATGGATTCTTGTGAGCTTTAAGCCATGTTAGAATGCTGATCCCTCGTCAAAACAAACCTGGAGTTGTGTTTTGTTTCATTCACATGTTTGAGTAACTCTTTATTATTAGTCTGTCTACATCTCCACAGCTCAAAATGCTCTGTTCCACCTTGTGATGTCATGAAGCAGTCGTTTTCAAGTTAACAGCTGCCTTTACCTTTAGTTCAGTTTGGCAATTCCAGGACTGAAATCATCCAAATGATCTTAAGGAAGGTGTATGGAGTTTAAAAAACACCGTGGACCACATGACATCACAAGGTGGAACAGAGCTTTTTCAGTTTGAGAGAAGAACTCAGCCAAAATATGCAGGATTTGTGCGTTAAACATATGTGAGTGAAACAAAACACAACTACAGGTACGTTTGTGATGATGAAACAACATTAAAACAGAGATCAGACACTAACGTAATATGGGCCCTTTAAAGCTGCACTATGCGACTTTTCAGATGTTGTTTGCTTGGTGTGTTTCACAGTATGTCATTCTCTATCTTTGCATATGTTTTTAGAGGGGGAATGATGCAAAATTGATTTTAGGAGCTTTCTACCATGTTATAACGTTCCCTTACTAAAAACACACCCGTTTTAGATTACATCCATGTATGTTTGAGTAATCTATTGATCTCTTCTGGGCCCTATTTGCACCCTATTTATGGTTAGCTGTAAAATTCTGCCCAAGGCTCCGCCCACAAGCCTACGTCACCCACGACAATTCTCTATAAATACACAAAAACATGATACAAAACTGTATACGGCAACTTGACACACCTGGTGTGAAGTGCAGCAGTGGTTCCATTAGAGGGATACACGCTGATTGTGTTGTGATAGCGCTCTGAAGGGGGGGTGACTTAACATGGGGAGCAAAGTGAGGGGAAACTCATGGCCTGATAAACAAAACTGAATCTTATAAAACATGTTAATACGTAGTTTTCGGTGAATATAGCATTTTTAAAAGAATGAAAGGGTACATGGCGATCTGTTAGCAGTCTTTAAATCATTTCTCTACCACTGTTAAGTTGTGAACCAATTTAAAAAAGGAACCACAATCACAACTGAACAGAAAATTTAACATAACCAGTGCAAAAAACAAACAAAAAAACAAAAAGCAGCTACATGCCCACATCCTTTTTTGAACTCCTCATACACTGCATACACCTTTGAAGAAAAAGGTCTTCTTATATTCCTTATGGCCCACACAGGCTGGATGCTGGATCGTTTCTGAACATCACAACATTCTATTGGCCAAGAAGATTTCATACAGATGGGGGGCAGCTAAAATCACTATTGTTACAGGTTTAAAGGTCTTAAATTAGGGAAAATTGACTTTTGTGAGCTTTAAACCATGTTAGAATGTTGTTACCTCCTCAAAAACAGACCTGGAGTTGTGTTTTGTTTCATTCACACATGTTTGAGTAATCCTTATTATTAGTCTGTTTACCTTTCCAAAGCTCAAAATACTCTGTTCCATATTGTGATGTCATGTAGTGGTAGCAGCTACATTCTTACTTTTTGTTCAGTAGAGATAGGGAATTCCAGATCTGAAATAATCCAAATGATTCTACTGAAGGGTATATGGAGTTTAAAAACACAGTTGAGCACTTCCTGTATTACCATATGACATCACAAGGTGGAATAGAGTGTTTTCGAGTTTAAGAGAGAAGAACTCAGCCTAAATCTGCAGGGTCTGTGTGCTAAACATGTGTGAATGAAACAAAACACAACTCCAGGTCTGTTTTGGATGAGGAAACAACATTATAACATAGAAAATAGCCTAATATGGGCCCCTCTAAAACTCCTCTGTCCCTCTGAGCTCTCTAACCCTTTTTAGTGGAAAAGTTTGGGCTCAAGTTGTTGCTGGTCTCTGCCTCTAGGGGGAGCCATCCGAGGGAGCGCTGGGACCAGGCCAGTGCTAATCCACAAACACACTTCCATCGGCTTAACCGTCCCCTGCTCCTCTGGCTCTGAAGTGTCTGTGTCTGGTTTAGTGTTTTGGACAGTTTTGATGCAGCAGAGAAAGTTTATAACAGTATGCTTATTTTTTATTGTTTTATTAACATTTTACACTCAAAAGTTTTTACTTCTATGGGGTATTAAAGTTTCCTCATCACAAACATACCTGGAGTTCATTCACACATGTTTAACACACAAATCCTGCATATTTAGGCTGAGTTCAAACAGAAAACGCTCGGTTCCACCTTGTGATGTCATGTGGTAATACAGGAAGTGCTCCATTGTGTTTTTAAACTCAGTTAAATGTTTTGAATGTTTAAATGGTGCTAACTAAAAGGGCTCATATTACACTATTTTCTGATCTACTGTATCAGTATACCCTGCAGCCTTAATCCTGAAAAGAGGCCAACTCAGAGTTTTCTGTTTCATAGAGAGGGTTTATCCAGACCCTGAATCAGTCACCATGGTAACTCACTTTGTGAACCTAAGCTGGACCAGAGCAAGTTTTCTTCCTCTAACCCCGAGTTTAAGTAGTCTGCTTCTGAAGGAGACCTCTGATTGGTCACTCACAGATCTAACCAGAGCACTGAGTTAGGCTGAACAAGAGCTAATGTGATTTGGATTCATTTATACTTTACTTTATTTTACTCAAATGAGGGTGATAAAGTGTGTTGGAAAGTGTAATTCATCAGATTCATATAAAACTGGATTATGTAGGACACATTTAAAAACTCACAGCTCTCAGTAGCAAAAAAAAAAAAAAAAGTAAAAAAAAAAGGCAATTAGCTAATTTAATATTTTAATACAAATATTATTTGTATATTCATACTAAAAGAAAAAAGTGATGCGCTCCTCCACATTTCTTTTATATTAAACTGACTGATCCACAGTCACATGACTGGTTTACCGTTGCCATGGTGAATCCTCTTCTCTGGGTTCCATTGGTCTCAGTCTTTTCTTCTGCTAAATTCAATATTTATTATCACTGAGTTTTCAAACCTGCTTCATGGAACTCTGAGTTGTCTGTCTCAGGGGAGATTAACCCTGAGTTAACTCTTAAACCCAGAGCAAAGGAGAAATTCAGTTCTGTCAACTGGACAAAAGTTTTTGATCGAAGACATTTCACAGCTCATCCAAGCTGCTTTTTCAGTTCTGGGGACTGAAACATCTTAAACTCAGAGTTAATTGAACTTGCTTTGTGAAACAGGGCCTAGTTCTTCTCTCAGAACACACTCCACACTCCACCTTGTGATGTGAGGAAGCCGTTGTTTTCAAGTTAACATGTTTGTGATGAGGAAACAATATTATAACATAAACCAGAAAATAGAGCAATATGAGCCCTTTAAAGTTAAACTAAGAAAGACTTAAAGTAACCTGTCATTTGGAGTTTAACCTCAACATGGGTTACAAACTCAAATTAGAATTCAGTACCGCTGCTTGCTACAGTCTCCAGACCCTGCAGCTGCTCAGACCTGCATAACTAACCTCTCCATATTAAAGAACTGAGCGCCTGAAAGTGTAAAAGAGGAGCGCGCAGTAGTGACCTGGAGGTGGTTAAAAGCTTCCTCAGATCTTCTAAAACCCCATGTCCTCTTCCTGGGTTACTGTCCGCGGGCCCCAAACTCATATCTGAAAACAGACGCTGGGCCCTCACAAATGATTGACGAGTTTTTCAAATTTGCCATTTCTGTTCCGTTTTCGCTTGTACTTTTTTGTTCTGATCTGGTTAAAGTTTGATGAGGACCGCGGGAGAGGAAGATGTAACACAGAAAGAAGGAAACTGAAAAAAGGAGTGACGTGCATTTTAAAAGATATGGTTGTTGTTGTGGTTTGGTTCATATAATTGTACTGTAGATGTACGAACAGGAAAAGCTATACGTTCAAAAAGTTACATAGTGAACCTTTATGTATTTTGAAAGAGGTACATACTACAGACCCCTTTAAAGCGGATCTATCGTCGCTTGTGTGAAGTGTAGTTATCCATAGGAGGTGCTGTTTTCTAACGTTGAAGTCAGCGGACCTGTTTGTTTTTTTAAGAATGTATATTGTATATGTATAGGATGTATATATAGTTTGGTACAATTTACACAAGAAAACAAATGTTTCCAATATTTTAAACATTATTTCAGCAAAATTAACCTTTTATTACATTTTTATTAGTCAAATGTTAATTTCTGACTGTGTCCGAATGTCCACCCTAGTCCCTAACCCCTCATTCATTACATAGGCTCATTAGCGCCCCCTACAGTGCACTCATTCACAGAGTGATTCAGACACGCAGATCACTACATTCAGTTCACATGACTTTGGCGTCTGGGTGAAAAAAAAGTCAGCTAAACTCTGATAAACTTGATTTGTGTCATAAATAATGATCAGATCAGACTGACACAAGTGTTAATGGACTAATTATAATCATACAAGTTTTTGTCAAGAGGGATTTCTCATAAACAGACTGGATTATTAGCTTGTGATGAGATGTGGAAATTTTCGCTCGTTTAACAGCTGGAGCTAAAGTAAGAGGCTAACGCTGGCACCTTTACACCATAACGGTTTATTTAATCGTGTTTTATTCAGAATCAGGACCAACAGACCCATAACCCAGCGCTTTTCTCTGCTTCATTCAGTCGGGTTGTGTCCAGTTAAACACCTGTCGCTGTAGCCGTTGTTTTCCTGACTCTCCCAGTGCATTGTGGTCTATATTGACTGCTCTAGTGATCACCGATGCCCACTACTTTTCAAGGTGCATTGCGGGAAATTTGGAGCGCAGTACTTTTTCACCAACTGAACATTCGGACACCCCTAAAAACGGCATGACCCCTAAATAGAGCCCTACGTAGGGAATAGTACGGACGTTCAGACACAGCCCCTGTGAACGTTCTTTGGTCAAGTGCACAATATGGTTGCTAGGTAACAGTTATGGCATTCCCTAGCATGATGACGTGATTTCCAACGAGGAAGTAAAACCTAAAAGATAACCTAAAAGAGGACTTTATTTTTTTTTTTTTAGTAAAACATTAAACAATGCCTAAATTATGAAACATTGACTCTTGTGAGCTTTAAGCCATGTTAGAAAGTTTAACCTCATCAAAAACACAGCTGGAGTTGTGTTTTGTTTCATTCACACATGTTTGAGTAACACTTTATTATTAGTCTGTCTGCATCTCTAAAGCTCAAAATGGCTCTGTTCCACCTTGTGATGTCATGAAGCGATAGTTTACAAGTTAACAGCTCCTTTTACCTTTAGTTCAGGAGAGATCGACTGAAATCATCTAAAGGATTTTAAAGTAGGAGATTAAAAACACAGAGCACTTCCTGTATTACCACATGACATCACAAGGTGGAACAGAGTGTTTTCAGTTTGAGAGAAGAACTCAGCCTAAATATGCAGGAAACAAATGAACTCCAGGTCTGTTTGTGATGAAGAAACAACATTGTAACATAGATCAGGAAATAAGCGTAATATGGACCTTTTAAATATAATGATCTTAACCGTGTTTTAGTAAAATGACTAGTCCAACCTGTAATACGGTTTGATATTGGTAAAAATCTGGTACTGGCCTTTTAAATCTAAAACTTTCCATCCCATCTTTTTTCTATCATCCTCTTCATCAGCACATCAGCAGTATGTGGATTTAAAGGATTTTAAAAGGTTTCTCTCAGACAGAAGAACAGCAGACGCAGAGACGTTTTCGTGGACACAATCACCTGCTCAGCTCAGGAGGTATCGGAGGACGTACTGAGTGAGCGCAGTACCTCTCAGTATGTATGAATCAGAGAGAGGGAAAAACAGAAAGAATGGGGAGCAGAGAGGTAGAGACAGAGGGGTAGAGAGAGGGGAGAGGATGAAACTATAGACTGTATTCACCTTATCCCGGAAGTTGCCGATCCTCACAGCAAATAAGTTTAAAATGGACTATAAAGCTGTTTTAAAACCTCACAGAGAATTGGTGCAGTGTTGACTTGTTGGTCACATGAACATTTTACACAAATGAACCTATTTTATGTTGTATTTAAGATGCAAAACTTCCCAAACCCAAATTCGCCCCTGACATGAATGAGATTCTTGTTTAACCAGAAGTGCCACCACAAGAAAGCATGGTTTAGGAGCATGTAGAGACAAAAGTGGGTGGTGTAGAATAAGGTGAATAAAGAAGTGGACTGGGAGGGAGTGTGACGTCACCCATAGCGTTCGGCTCCAGTCAAATGAAGCTCATCAAGGCTAGGAATTATAAGGGCAAATTTGAAGCAGGGTTCCCTAATTGAAATTTCTACCACGAGAATCATAGCAACGAAATAGAGCCAATCAGGAGCAAGGCTGTTGGAGATAACACCCCTTCCCACCTGCACCGCTGGTTTAGCAGGGAGCGGGCTCTTAGCAACACTGTCAATCAAACCTGTTGCTAACGCTAGTGGGAGTGACCTCTGGGAAAGAAGGCACCTGATTGGTCTGCTATTAATGCTCATATTTTGATTTACGGACAAAATAGTGATTTTAAGGCCAAAATAACATGGCTCACTACAGCAGTTACAGAGTGAGGGGGTGACAGTTTTTTCGTAGAAAGTGAATTAGAGCCAGAGTCGATGGAGCCGGAAGCACGCCCATGCTCACTTCCTATTTAGAACGCCATGCCTAGCAGGTTAGCTATGTTCATTTATATAAACAGTCTATGAGTGACAGAGGGGTAGGGAGAAAGAGACACACAAAATTGACGCTTTTGAGCTTTGCTTTAAGTAGTGTTAGAATGTTGTTACCTGATCAAAAGCACAACTGGAGTTGTGTTTTGTGTTGTGTTACATTCACACATGTTGGAGTAAACCTGCATTATTACTCGATAATAATGATTCCGCCTTGTGATGTCATGAACCAGTAGTTTTCAAGTTAACAGCTATCTTCTGTTCCGTAGAAAAATACGGGTCTGAAATCTTCCAAATAATAATAATAATAATAATAAGAAGAAGAATATTAAAAATAAGAATAAGAATAATAAAAATAAGAATAATAATGCATTTTATTTAATGGCGCCTTTTAGGACTCTAAAGGTCACCACAGAAAAACAATAAAATCACAAAGATACAAGCTAAAAAAACAAAAGATACAGAGGACACAGGAGGACACAGAACAACCAATCAGGGAATGGATCCAAATGATTCTAGTGAAGGTGTATGGAGTTTAAATATACAGCGGAGCACCTCCTGTATTGCTACATCACTTCACAAGGTGGAACAACAAAACAGTGTTTTCTGTCTGAGAGAAGAACTCAGCCTAAATCTGCAGGGTTTGTGTGTTAAACATGTGTGAATGAAACAAAACACAACACAACATTGTAACAGAAATCAGCAATAGCGCAAAACATAGCATAAAAACAAAAAAATAAAGGTTTAATTAGTCACTGAAGTATTTATTCTGTATTTTAATGCTTATTTTCATTGGATCCTGAACGCTAATAGAAAGCTCCTTGCTCCACATAATTGATGCTACATGTTTATAGGCTAATATTTCACAAGGACAATCAGGAAGAGTGCGGGGCAGCGAGGAGCAGAAGGAGGTCTGGGTTTACTGCAGAGTCCTTTGAAATAAATAACACAACAGACCAATTCTGTTATTCTTCCATGTTAGACTTTATGGCAAAAACATAAAGCATTTCTGCCAAAAGAAACTTAAGATTTGAATTCTGTTATGTTGTCTTATCTTCAAAAACACACCTAGAGTTGTATTTTTATTTAATTCACACTTGTTTCATTAGTCCATTATTCCAAAGTCGTCTTCTCTGAGAACTCAAAAACTCTCTGTGCACATTTTGCCTGTTTAGTTTCATCATAGGTAGAACTCAGGACTTCTCCTATGCAATTTTTAAAGGGCCCATGTTACACTATTTTTTGACCTATGATATGTTGTTTCTGCATCACAAACACACCTGGAGTTGTGTTTTGATTCATTCACACACGTTTAACACACAAACCCTGCACATTTAGGCTGAGTTCTTCTCTCAAACAGAAAATACCTTGTAATGTCATGTGGTAATACAGGAAGTGTTCCACTGTGTTTTTTTTTTTAACTCCATACACCTTCACTAAAATCATTTGGATGAATTCAGCCGTGGAATGTCCAATCTACTGAACTAAAGGTAAAATGTAGCTGTTACTTGAAAACTACCACTTCATGACATCACAAGGTGAAACAGAGCATTTTGAGTTTTGGAGATGTAGCAGATTAATAAAGGATTACTCAAACATGTGTGAATGAAACAAAAAACACAACTCCAGGTCTGTTTTTGATGAGATAACGTTTTAATGTGGCTTATCATACCATATCACACCAACTTTATTTATGAAGTCATTTTATAAAGCAAAGTGTTGTGCACATAGAAACACAGAATAAACAGAGAAAAAATAAGACAGAAGATACTCAAGTTAATTAACAAGAAGAAATGTACATCTCACTTGTTAAAAAACAGTGAAAAAGGCTTAGGAGTGATTTAAAAACAGGTACAGCCTGTCTAATCTCTAATGGCAGCTGGTTCCACAGCTGCGGGGCAGCAACAGAAAACGTAAAGTCCCCATGAACCTGCGTTTAGTCTTTGGGATGGCATGCAGCAGCTGATCTGCGGACTTTAGAGTGCAAGAGGGTAGGGGTGGATCAGGTCAGCAAGGTAGGAGGGCGCCGTGCAAACACTTAAAGGTAAATAAAAGAATTTTGAACTCAACTCTAAAGCACACTGGAAGCCAATGGAGAGAGGCTAAAACAGGTGAGATGCTTTTGTGTTTATGGGTTCTAGTTAAAATTCAAGCTGCCGAGTTTTGGACCCGTTGCAAACAGCAAAGTGCATTTTGGCTGACACCAACATAAAGCAGATTACAATAGTCCAGTCTGGTTGTCACAAATGCATATATCAGAGTTTCAAAATGTTCCGC
This sequence comes from Taenioides sp. WSHXM2023, assembly GCA_029959045.1. Classification (NCBI taxonomy): domain Eukaryota; kingdom Metazoa; phylum Chordata; class Actinopteri; order Gobiiformes; family Gobiidae; genus Taenioides; species Taenioides sp. WSHXM2023. The sequence goes on from CM057090.1 coordinate 29,998,136, forward strand.
TGACAAAATAGGCTTAATATTGGCCAGTTGTCTTAGCTAGAAAAAACTAGACTTTACCACAGCACTAATTTGTTGATCAAGTTTTAGATCAGGGTCCATTTTAACACCCAAGTTTGACACAACTGGCTTTACTAAACGATTCGGTGATCCCAGGGCCACAGGAAAGGAGTTATTTGGAGAGCTAGAGCCAAAACCCATAACTTTGAGCTTTAAACCATGTTAGAATGTTGTTTCCTCATCAAAAACATACCTGGAGTTGTGTTTTGTTTCATTCACACAGCTACGACAGATAGTCCTTTTGTGGTCTACCCTGCTTTACTCTGCATAGACCAGAAGACCAGAAGATGTATGTAAATATTTACAATGTAGCAAAGAGTTTGTGAGCGCTACGGAAGAGCTAGATTAGAAATAGATTAGGACATACAGTACTTCTTCATTTCAAGGTTTGAAATCTGGTAATGCAGCTTTAATATGCAGGTTTTTTAAACTGAAATATCTATTCATATAAATCCAAGTCAGCATTATTATTACATTTATTTAATTATTATATTTCTGATCTATGTTATAATGTTGTTTCCTCATCACAAACAGACCTGGAGTTGTGTTTTGTTTCATTCACACATGTTTAACACAAACCCTGCAGATTTAGGCTCTCTTTGAAAACGCTCAGACCTTCACTGGAATCATTTGGATCATTTCAGTCCTAGAGTTGCCAGTCTTCACTGAACAAAAACTAAAAGGTAGCTGCTAACTTCATGACATCACAAGGTTTGAGCTTTGGAGATGTTGACCATTAGTAAAAGATTACTTAATCCTTCTTACATGTGAATGAAATAAATGTTTTTGATGAGATAACAACATTCTAACATGGCTAAAAGCTCACAAGAGTCCATTCTACGTAATATAGGACATTTATACCATTTTGAAACGTAAGACAAAGAGCACAAACCGCAGGCATTATGATAATTCGTGACCACTTTTAATCTCACTCTTGTTTGATGGCAGAGACCATAATTTTGTCATTCCGATTTACAGCTCACGCGAGATTACCAAAAGCGTTGCGTAATCCAAATGGGCTTCAGTTCAAAACAAACATTAACTACTTAAATCCTAATTGTAACAGGCAGAGGATCGGATGAGGTTCAGAGAGCTTTTGAGGATGACGGCTTCCAAATTTGCAGTACTTGAAAAAGAAAAGTTAGAAAAGTTGAGCCTCGCATTTCAAAGAAGAACACAAGGATGAGGCTGGCCATTACCGCTGAAGAGGGACTCAGCTTAACTCTGCGGAATTTGACAACAGGTTGGTGTTGTTCACAGTATTTTCATTGTATTGTTTTTCAGCCCCATGTTTTGCTCTGTTGTATCATTCAGAGGAGAGTCATTTGCTTCTTGCCATTTTCAATCTGGAACCGGGCCATCAACAGTCTCACTGATTATCCATAAAACCTGTGTTGCTCTCAAAGAAAATCTGAAGGTAACAAGCTCAAACAAGTAGTGCAAACTTTATTTTCTTTAAATTAACTCATTTCCTAACTGTATTGGACCTGTTGACAGAGAACATTTCAGTATGTAAACTCCGGCAGACAGTGAAAGCATGGATAGAAATTATAAAAACACGGATTTTTCAGTTCAAATGATTAGTCATCATACAAATGTCTATATGTCAGTGATGGTGTTTATGGCAGGCCTCAGATGGGGGTGTGTTTTCTGTATCCGATTTGAGAAGGGCCCTTGACGTCTCAATATTCCTGCTGCCCCCTTCATGCTGGTCGGTGATGATGCATATCCTCCACAGACACATTTAATGAAAGCATTTCCCAAGCGACAAATATAAGCAACTGAAGACCTCCATGTGCTCGGCGAGTGGTTGAGAATGCGTTTGGAATTCTGGCAAACAGACAGAGAGTAATAAGGTAATACAGATAGACACTCAACATAACAACTCAACAACTGCATGATTCTTGACGTCTTTTCCTTTACGTCTACACAATGACCTTTATGAGAAACCTACGCTACACAATAACTGTCGGACTGGGAGGATCACAGCCATGTCCTTGTCCCGTGGAACTGGAGAAAACAGATGCACCCTCTTCCCCATGAAAGTGAAGAGAAGTACACAATGGAGGCAAAGCACAGTGTGATGAACTCATGAAGTATTTTGTGTCTCCTGTAAGGGAAATCCCACATAACCACTGTTTACCCTTTTAGTGCATATATTGTACACACAGAGCAGGATTTGTTAATACTATCTGTGTACTTTTTATATGTTGCACTGGAGCCTAACCTTAGTAAGTTTCCACTACAGCTCTTTCACACAAACCAGATATCCCTTTTGAAATATTTATTAGTTTCACTCCCTGGCAATTATGAAATAATGTTTGGTTTTGTGAACTGGGTCAAACTCATATCTCGTCTCACGCCCAACCAATTATCTGGGCACTATTCTGTATAATCACCTCGTGACTGAATCTCAGGGAGGCACTCTGACCAGACCACTGTGCAGAATAAAACTCAAAAAATGCATTTTGTCTAAGAGTCTTTACTTTCAATTCTCGACATGCTAAAGGACATTTCCATGACACTCCCGAGGGTCACGTTTCTTGGCAAGAAAACTTAATATAGTGAAGAAATGATAGTACACCTATTGTTTGTTGTTGAGTAATTATGGAAGCATTTATGTTGTAAATGTGTCAGGTCTAGAAAATAATAAAGACACATTGCATCACTGTATGATTTTGTGTGTCCTATAAACAAATAATATTTAGATTAAAAAAATTATAGGTTGTAGCTCAACTTGCTACAAAATGTTTAACAAAATATTTTACCATCTGATTATATAGACAAATTAAATACGTAAAGTGCTTGCAACACAACAGAACAGTTAATGATGATTACACCAGTTGCAAAATGTGGTCATCATTTTTCTCTCAGTCTGGTTTTAATCACTGTGTTTTTCATTTGTCTAATCTCTGTCTGCCACAGGTGTCCTCACTGTCCCCAGTGTCTGACTCTATAGAAGTTGTGATTTCTTGTAGCAGATGAAGCTTTGAAAACATTCAGCTTTAGACATACTAGTACTAGATGTTTCAGATGGCTGTTCATCCAGTGGGCTGTCAGTGTCCCCAGTGTTCTCACCAGGACCTTCTGTCACAGGTTCATTTAGCTGGAAAAGCAAAAATGAACAATACAGTGAGTGCAGTGCTGTAGACATGCTATGAACTATTAGCAGGTTTCATCTTTGTGTTATGCACGACATTTGAGGATCTTTGCCCATTCAAAATATATTTTTATTTTGAACTATAGATTTATATTAGATATCATAACTCTAAAACCCATGAATACAATTCAGAGTAGGCCTACAGCTACAGTGGGCAAATATGATTAAATGTCCTCACAGTAGTTTCTGTAGGGATGCTTTTTTACTAAGTCCAAATATCCCAGTAGCCCTCTTTGCCTGATGTGGCAGATGTGAAGTGAGTGCAGACTCCAAGCTGACACTTTGCTCGGGCTGGTACTGTGTTCAAAGTGATACTGCCCTCGTTTTTACCTCTGCAACTGCTGCAATCATTAAGTCTAAAACGTTGACACATGAAGCACTCTCCTGCAGCATCTTTGCACTCACTTGTTCAATGCAGTGCCTTTGCGATCTCTATTCATGCCTTTTCCTTTTCTTTCTGATTATGGGATGCCTGCATGAAATGTTGTATAAACATTTATACACCTATTGTCTCTCCACAAGCTTCTCTTCTTTTGAAACAGACCAATGACTGTGACACATTTTAGACACATTTTAGCACACAAACCGCATGGACATCAGCTGGTTATCAGCTGTAGTGAAGCACCACCAGACATAATCTCTCTGATCCGATTGGCTGTTGCCAGAATTCAGTGTCACAACACAGAAGGATGTTTCAGCTTGTAGTGTGGGTTATAGTGGCCCAAGATTATGTTCCAACAAAGAGTTGGAACATAATTGAAGCGGTACCGCACACGAGGACTGCCACGACTGAACGTCTGTTGGAAGAAGTTCAAACTCTGGCTACACCTCCCCAAATTCGGGGAAGGTAAATCATGGCCTCAACTGGGCAAATGATCATGTAGTTTGTGGTAGGCTTAGTGCTTAAAGGCTCAAAATAGTGTTCTTTAAATGAAAAAAATCTTAACTTTTGACTGGCTGTGCATATCAACTCAAAAGAGACACAGCAGTAATGATAACCCGACCAAATCATTCTATATGCTAACTGCAGTCAGAGTTCGAACCAATTATGACCAGTGAGCCGTACAGTACACTTACACACGCAGACAATACTCTTCATTTCCCCATTCATGGCCGCTCAGCCCTTTGCGAGCCTGAGCCCAGCAGAGCCATCCATATGAGTCTGTTTAAGAGAGGAGGATTATGTCTCTAAATCAAAGAGACACTGGTGCTCCTGGCTACAGTCATCTCGTCAGCTAAACGCACTGTAAAAGTGTGCTAATATGCAGACTTAGTTGTCCTGTCTCAGCCCAGCGCGATAGTCTTTATGTCAAATTAAACCTGTATGCGCTATCCATTAGGACCCAGAATAAGAGGCCATTAACAGCACCATGAAGAATGTAATTGTAGCTAGCGCACTGGTTCCCACAGGATTTGTGCTCCAGTGGAAATGATGGTCTTTTTGCTAACAAGCTCACCCCGCACTGACCTCAGCCTAGAGCACCTGTCAGAAGGAGACAAGGAACCGCACGCAGTCAAATTCAGATACTGGTGTCAAAAGTAGCAAAAATCAGATACTAATCGATAGTAAATCTTGTATCGAAACTAGATACTCACTTGAGCAGGTATCGATACTAAAAAAGTCACATCAACTGGACATGAAGAACCTTTCCTGAATAGTTTAAGAATGATCTTGAGCTGTTTCAGAACAAGTATAAGAGCACATAGACTAGTATACGCCCATGGAGCACTATGGAACCTACAGGACCACTGAGGGAGTACACACATATAAGACCACATGGAAATATAAAAATGTGTTGTTGTTGCTTTTTTTTTTTTTTTTTTTTTTTTCATTTTGGCTGTGTTTATTGTACCAAACAGCATTCGTCCTTACTATGAGCCTGTCTCTTATTCTTATTTAGCCTAAAGAAGGGCCTCCTCCTGCTTGTTTATATGGTAATGTTCTTTTCGCTATAATCTTCCACAGTATGGCATAAAGTATATTTATCTCCATGAAGAAAGTTCTGCAGTATGGTTTTAATTTTGGCAAATGGTCACATTTTATATTCCACTTTTCCAGCTTGAAGGCACTCAAAGCACTGTACATCAAGGAAACTCTCACCCATTCACACACACATTCACACACCAGTGTACGCAGACACTGAGGGCAAGGTGGGTGAACTGTCCTGCCCAAGGACACGAAGGAACAGAGGACCCAAGGACACGAAGGAAGGAACGACAGCATTCATCTGTGGGAGCTGGAATTGCACCGCACCCCTACTAATGATGTTTAAGTCAAGAGCATGATTCGAACCACCAAAATTGTGCTACCAACTGAGCTTCTGCTACCAACCACCTTCAAAGCAAAGCAATAACATCTAGACTTTTTTTTATTTCCATGGAATCATGAAGGTGACATGTCACCTCAAGAAAGTTACATACTGTACCTATTAAAACAGCTAATCTAATCTCAGTTTGTCAAATAAATTGCAATTACATTTATCTCTCAGCCCGACAGTTGAAGTGTTTTTCTTGCCCCTGTTCTGGTCTTACAGTCAGTATAAATCTGGCTGTAGAACACGTTGTATTGGTCTGTCCTGTGATCCCTCTCTGCCAGTTCTGTGTAAGCCCTCCTCTGCACTCATCCAGTCTCCTCCAGCCCCTGTAAGTCCTGGAGAGGCTGCAGCGCGAACAACTAATCCCAGAGAGGAGCTGCCAGTTCCCCCAGAGCCCCTGAGCGCTGACCCCCGTGTGCTTCATGCTCCTGTTAACCCTGGTCTTCAAAGCACCTGGAACAGCCACAGCACGATGTATGTAGAGGTTATGTGACTTCTCACTTGATACTTTGGTATCCAGGAACATAGGAAGGTTTAAATACCATACAGTAAAACTTTCTAAAGCAATAACCTCCATGAAGAAAAGCATCTGACGGACCCTCCACCACAAAAGTGACACAATGCACCTTTAAAGAACTGTACCTTGTTTTCTTCCTATAATAAAGTACAATTTGAAACTACTATGTACTGTCTGTATCTAATTATGAAGCGTTTATATCCTCCGCAAACCAGGAAGTGTGCTCTTAAGCATCCTAGCTGCTCTGAAAGCTGTGAAAAGTGATATAAACTAAACTAGAGAATTCATTAGAAAGTGGTAAATAAGGTTTTTAAGACAGTAAAAATACAGCATATTTTACCAGTATCTATTTGAGTGACAGTGATGCAAGTAACAAAACCATTCTGGCTACTATTCTTGAACCAGTTATACGTTTTGTGTTTACAAAGATTAGTTGTACCTTTCCTTAAGAGTCAGAGGGCCCATCCTTGGATCCTGGTACTTACTAATTTCTTTTTTTTTCCACCATCTGAGAAAAAGAAACTATCAAGCTCATGGACATGTGAAATATTCATGGATAAAATTAACCTAAAATTCTGTGGGACTGTTATATTAATTCCGCCTGGGCTCTTTGCCTAATTACAAGTCCCTAAATCTCAGTTTTAGTGCGATCTGCTTCAGCATTGCCATGGGAATTGTTAAGACAAAAGCTCAATCCACTGTCTATCAATTCCGTGGTTGCCATGGTCGTGGTTGGCTGCTCTCGCGGTGACTGGCTTGGATTATGACCAACAAAGAAGTGCAGTGTGTACAGTTCAAGTTCAGTGGAAATTAAGAACTGTTGGATTGAGTGATTTGAGCAGTTTTTTTTTTCCTGTATCTATGGCGACCCTGCTTGGCTATGTTAGTCGGCTATCTCTGAAATGCTACAGACTTTCTACACCAAATGTGGCAGAAGATGTTCCAGAGAGAATGTCCTGTGTCATCACCAACCGAAACTACAGAGTGGAGACAGAGAGAGAAGCTTAGAAGAGGCTTTCCTGTGGTGTCTCCAGAGTTCACCTGCACCCCATGGAGGCTGCTGTGATGCTGCAGGATACAGAGGACACAGAGGATAGACACTTTTGTCCTGAGATCTATTACTCTCCTCACACTGCCTCACCTGACATTGGATCTGATAACCCTAAAGCCTCATTTCCACTGCCACGGTTCACTTGGGGTCACTTTGGCACAGGACATTTTAGAGGGGACCACTCCCAGCTGGGGAGAGTTTCCATCATAATGGGCCCAGGCCGCTTTGGGCGTAACACAAGTCTAGAAAGACACATCCAATGGCGTGACGTAGACCTGTGCCACGAGCTGCTGGACCGCTGTCAAAAGACCGGCGCTAAACTAAAGGAGCATCAACACTGATCCATGTTCAAATATTACTCCAAACAAATGTGCATACAAATGAACCAGAGCACACAGCTGATCCTCATGTGAACTGACACACACTTGAGTTTCACTTTTGTTTTCTCCGTATACGCAAAGACATCACGACATGGCACATGCTCTTGTTTTAATAAATAACATTACTCTTTGACACCACATTTGGGATTTACACTTTTGCAAGACCGAGGAGGAGGATGTTGGTGGATTTGTTGGTGGTTTCATGTTATCAGATTGGCTTCAGTTTTACGTGGCACAACAGACTTTGAATGTGGATTTATTATTGCACACTTGCCTTTACGGGTGGATATAAGTTTCTCGCTGCACGCAGTTTCTTCTCTTCTGTTTTATCGGTAAGTGAGCATCTATGCCGTTGGTAAATAACAGTTACAAGGTTTGCATTATTTACGTGTTGCCACGCTTGCGTCACTATTGGCATGCTACTGGTCCTCCAATGACCACCCCCCGCTAGCCAGTCTCAGGTCCACAAATAATGTCTCATATGATTCCAACTGTCTTAGTCCTGCCCAAAATGACCTGACCAGCCTGACCAAAGCTGGTGGGAAAAAGCTAAGAAACACGAAAAGGCAAAACAATAAAAAGAAGACTTCTGAAAAAGAGGCCGCAGTAGAGGTGACACACACTGAAACTGATGAGTCTCAAACTGAACAGGGAGACCTCAAGGACCAGACTCATAAAAAGACTGAGGAACCTTCAGTTAAAGTCGAGGCTCAATCACTAAAGACTAAAAATAATGCCCAAGAGAAGTCCTCCTGCGCTATTCCTGTAGAGGAGACAAAACCACCTAAGAAGACACAGGTCAAGCCCAACCCCACTGGCTACCAAACTCCGTCTGAGGGGCCTTCAATTCAGTTATACAATACAGACACAAAACCAGCAAAGAAGACAAAAGAAACGCCTAAAACCAAGGAACCAGTGATAGGCAGATGTAAGAAGCAGGATAACTTTAAACTTCTTGCATATCTGAGGAATGTTGAGGAACCGGAGGAGAGGCACATTTCAGAGACACATATTTTCAAAGGATTTTCCAGGCTTCCTCACAGTTTCAACATGAGCGATGGTGATATTGATGCTCTTTTGGATAAATATTTGAACCCACCCCCGAAGCCTGAGAAAAAAAAAGAAGAAAAAAGAATCTCTGGCTTACATGTTTAAATACTAAAGCCCCTCATGACACCACTTTACCAACACCAGCAGCATTTTGAGGACTTTTGGCTACTGAACGGATAGAACATCAATGTTTTCAACAATTTGTTATTTTGGCAATGGTCCTTTCACCAAAACATCCAAACCTAACCTATTCTAACATATGATGACACACTTTTGATATATTGCATTAAAGTATGTTTTCTGACAGTAGAAGCAGATCCAAAAGCTGTTTACAAAAGCTAGCGTTTCCTCTGCCTGTGTGTGCACAATGTGATTCTGACCAATCAGACGGAGTGAGGTGGACCTTAGAGCCGAGATATGAAGCGCTATTGACTGATGGAGCACACTGGAGAGAGAGAGAGAAGGAGTGATCTCATAGGAAACTCTTTCACATGTTTAGGTTAATACCCACTGCAAAACATGGGACATTTCAGCGCAAATACAGAAGTTTGACAGTCAGCTCAAAAACCCTTACAGCTCCCGGGCCACATACGGCTCTTTGGTTGACTCTGACTGGCCCGTTTAAGCTCATTTGGAATTACAAAATATATACATTTTATAATTTTACCTCATGCATGGACTAAAGCTGCATTGCTTTTGGACTCTTCCCAGTCTCACCAGCGTGTCAAAACAATGCCATTTACTGCTTTTTATAAAGAAATACAATTAATATTATGCAGAATTCCACATTTTCCACAATATTTTCTGTTTCTCATGTGGCCCCATGGAAAAAAAAATAATTGCCCACCCCTGGTTTAGGCTCTCCCCTGCCTGTACCTGGAGTCAGTCTCATGTTTAAAGTGTTTTCTGCACCCTGCTCTGTCACTGTGATGATTCACCACGACACAGATATGACCCAGAGCTGTGACCTGGACGCCACACTCTAAACCACCACTAATTAAGAGGCTATTATTTAATGTTGAATGTCATTTGGAGAATTTCTTTGATTTCTTACAGGACCAGTGCGTAAAGGAGGCACCACGTGGACCGGGAGGTGTCTCCAAGTGATCTCTCGAGCCTTAGATGTCACGCTACAGACAGCACCAGGTTACTATTACGCCTGTCATGATAATTACTATATTGACTTATCGTTCAATATATGGAGCCTGGAACAATATATTTTGGGGTACAGTATTTACAGTATTTTTTTTTTTTTTTATCTTACCTGTAATACAATAAGATTTGAGCTGTTGAGGGTTGAATAAGTGATTTCTCTGGCTAATTATCAGTTCATTCTGGTGTTTATTTGTTGCAGCTTAGGCCTTTTAATGATACTGTCTTAAAAAATGGTTGACTGGAATAAATCTGCTTTATTATTATTATTGTGTCAGTGGCATAGAGTAGTTTCAGCATTATCGTTTATCGTTATATACTGTATCTCTGCTTCAAAATGTGTGATCGTGAGCGTACTTTCTAACAATCTGGATAAGGGCGAAGCAGCTTGTCGGAGCTTTTTACCCTGAACATGTGCAGCACGAGCAGAAAAACGTTGAGAAATACAGTTTGTTTTGGTTCATCTGGATAAATGAATGAACCACGTCAGCACAATGGCTTTGTTTAGGCCTGAAGGTGATTTTAGGGCGACTTTTTGACAGAGCTGCAGTGCACAGATGGAGGGTGACGTCAGAGGTGACCAACAGGGAGCGCAGATGAGGGGCCCTCCTTTTAGTTTAATTTAGTTTAGTTCATTTGGTTGTTTATCAGGGTGAATGCACATAAAAACACTGACCTACACAAAGAGCCAGGTTATAGTAAAATTGCTCATTTCCACCTTCAGTCCCTGGACAGATTGATGTCATAAATGGCGTACGTGCCAATAAAATGCAATGTATATTAAAGCAATCACTCGTCCATTAAATTTGATTTTTTATTTGTATTTTAAAGGTTCAGATCACACGCACTAGGCAGCACGGGCCTACTGCCACACTTGTAAAATGTCTACACGATGTAAAGAACATCAGGACGTGTGTTTGAACTTTTGTGCATTTAATTTCAACAGCACCAAATAAGGCTTTACTTTAATTAGTTATATCAACCAAAATATTTAACAGTAACAGTACTAGAGCTCTACCTCTCACTATTCTACATACATTTGCTTTTACTTATTTTTACTTTTTATTTTTTTACTTATTTTTACTTATACTCCAAACCATTAGCCTAGAGGGCCCATATTACACAGTCTATGTTATTATGTTGATTCCTCATGAAAAACATTCTTCTCTCAAATGGAAAACACTCTGTCCCACCTTGTGATGTCATGTGGTAATACAGGAAGTGTTCTGGTTTTTTAACTCCATACACCTTCACAGAATCATTTGGATAATTTCAGTCCTGCAATTTCTCATCTCGACAGAACAAAAGGTAAAAGGTAGCTATTGATTTGAAAACTACCACTGCATGACATCACGAGGTTGAACAGAGCATTTTGAGCTTTGGAGATATAGACAGACTAATAATGCAGGATTACTCAAACATGTGAGAATGCAACAAAACACAACTCCAGGTGTGTTTTTGAGGCAGTAACAACATTCTAACATGGCTTAAAGCTCACAAGAATCAATTTAGTGTAATATAGGACCTTTAAACGCAGATTGATTGATTTTTCTAAACGTTTTAACCTTTATTTTACCCGAGGAACATTAAAGAACAGTTTCTCTCTGCTCGCCTGTCATCCAAATGTCAGGTACAAAGCCCCAGAGGAGAGGGAGAGAGCTGAGAGAGGAAAAGAGAGGGAGAGAGGAGGAAGGGAGAGAGGAGAGAGAGAAAGAAGAGAGGGGCTAGAGAACAAATTGCCTGATTGACTTTCAATAAAACACTTTGTGGACATTAAACATTTACATGTGATTTACAGAGTTTAAGAGGGAGGCTTACACATCTATTATTTATTTTATTTTGATTTATGTCCAAGTCTTTTGCTTTCATTGTGGGGTTAAAACTATTTGAAAATGGGCTGATTCTCCAGCTCGGTACTACGAACTATAAAGCTTAACATCTTAGAAGTATTTAAAGCTCCCATATTGTATAAAATTCACTCTTGTGAGCTTCAAGCCATAGACTTAGTTAGGGTTAAACTTGTGTGTGTTAAACTTGTGTGAATGAAACAAAACACAACTCCAGGTCTGTTTGTGATGAGGAAACGACATTATAACATAGATCAGAAAACAGAATAGTATGGGCCCTTTAAAAGTTTTCCCAACATCCAAAAGTAAAACGTAATAATTCATGTCACGCTGAAACAAGTTGGCTGCTTACTTTCATACAGAACTACAGAAGTTACAGCAGTAGTAGCGTAGCAAAGTACTGTACTTAAGTAGAATTTTAGGTATCTGTACTTTATTTCGGTCAGTTTTACAGTGGATACTTTACTTTTATCTCACTACTTTTGAGACCAGGTATCTGCACTTTCTACTCCACTACATTTTTGAACTGGACTGAAAAGTAAAAAGTAGTTTTCATATGATTTTAGGGGTTATTTTGCCATGTCCGTGGTAACATCCCGACTGAAGTGTTCAAGTTTCGGCTTTGAGCAAACAAAAATAAAAACACAATATTCAGAAGAAAACGTTGATTTGTATTGCAACTGCTGAAAATCACTTTAATCACAACATTTGATACCTTAACAAATGAACAACACTAGTGAAATACTTTTACTTTTTACTCTTAAAGTCGAGTACTTAAATACTTTTACTTAAGTAGATATTTTCATGTGATACTTTTACTTGAGGTTTTTTTTTTTTTTTTTTTTTTGCTCCAGTATCTGTACTTTTACTTAAAGGTACACAGTGTAACTTTTCTGGTGGAGGATCCGTCAAAGGCTTTTCTCCGTGGAGATGTTCTTGCTTTGTCTGGAATGTTTCACAATATGGCATTAAACCTTTCTATCTTCATGGAGACCAAACCAGACCAAGTTACAGGTCAGATCTGTGGAGAGGCGACCCCGCTCACAGTTTTTTTTAGCTACAAAACCACCTGTAATTGAATAAATGTAAAGTAGAGCTGTTTAATGTCATACTGTGGAACATTCCAAGGACAGGAATGACATCTCCATAGAAACAAGAAGGTGACAGACCCCCCAACAAGAAGTTACATAGTGCAGCTATTTGGAATACGTCATCCAACCAGCATTTCAGCATTTGCATAAAGAATCTAAATTTCCTCTGGTGGTACCGCTCGCTCATGTGTCAGTCTCCACCTCCTGAGTGTGAGTCACGAGCAGAGCGCTACCTCCGACCTCCGTTTGACCTCAGCTTCACCGCTAATCCCTCCACATGTGTGCTAATGCCCCAACTACACTGAGCAAGTGTCACTTATTTAAAGAGCTCACACAGTATTAGACTATTTTCTGATCTGTGTATTAATGTGTCCTCATCACAAACACACCTGGAGTTGTGTTTTGTTTCATTCACACATGTTTAACACACAAACCCTGCAAACATAGTTCTTCTCTCAAACAGAAAACACTCTGTTCCACTTTGTGATGTCATGTGGTAATACAGGAAGTGCTCCACTGTGTTTTTAAACTCCACACACCTTCACTAGAATCATCTGGATAATTTAAACCCTGGTATTGCCCATTTCTACAGAACTAAAGGTAAATGGAGTTAACTTTAAAACTACCGCTTCATGACAGATCCTATGTTACACAAAATTGACTCTTGTGAGTGTTAAGCCATGTTATAATGTTGTTACCTCCACAAAAACATAGCTGGAGGTGTGTTTATTTCATTCACACATGTTTGAGTTTGACAAATCTAGGGTTGAAATTATCCAAAAAGGTGCATGGACTTTAAAAACACAGTGGAGCACTTCCTGTATTACCACATGACATCACAATGTGGAAGTGTTTTGCGTTTGAGAAAAGAACTTGCCTAAATATGCAGCTCTGGGTATATTTTTGATGAGGAAACAACATTATAACATAGATCAGAAAATAGAATCATATGGGCCCTTTGGGAGTCAAGTTTGTGTAATACAGTATAGGACCTTTTAAAAGTTTCATTTTCATTAAGTCTGCACGCTACTCAAGTAAATAAGTAAATGTTACGGTTGTCAGAAGGATAGAAAATCAGATATTGATGGATTACTCAAACGTGTGAATGAAACAAGACACAACTCCATGTTTTTGATGTGTAATATAACACCTTTAACTTCATTGTTTTAGCCAAGAAGAACATTTCTATTTATTTTTATTTATTTTAACAAAATCTGTGTTGTCCAAGTACAGATTTATTATATGAGCAGGTCAAAATATGTTCACTATACTGTCTCAAACTAATTATAAAGCGTTTTACTGTCCAAGAAAGTGAAGTGCTTGTTTAGCATGATACCTGTTGTGATCTCTCGCCTCTGAAAGTTGTAAAACGATCTTACAAAGTCATCGCGGTGAATAATTAGGATTCTGGGAGTGCGTATCGTCCAGCTGGCTAACTTTGGACCACTGTTAACCATTTAAAATAAACCACTTTAATCAAGAAGAAAATGCTAGGTCAGTGTTCCTTTAGGCCATATTTTACGCTGCGGTTTCTGCTATCATTTACTATACGTGAGTTTTGTTTTAATATTTATCAGAGGCATTTGCAGATATGAGTTTTGACTTTTGGCTCTCAGGGGTCTGCTCAGTGTAGCTGCAGTTATTGGACAATGTGTAAGGTGTGAATGAAAATACATAAAGATGAGCGACAACTTCTACAAAGTCCTTGACCTTTTAAGACTCAATACGTTGGTGGATTTTTAAAGACGGCGAGAGGTGGGTAAAGAATACAAACTCAAGTAAAGAAGTACAGTGAAGTAGTGTTTCTTCAAAATAATGTCACCCTATAGTTGTTTAGTATAGTGGTTCATGTAGTCACATATTTGGGTAAAATACCACTCTTTGTTTGCCTGACCAGCGAGTCCCTTCTACAGTCTTTTTGAATCCAGAAGTGTCTGTAATGGGACCATAGAGTGTGAAAAACCTCTGTCCTAACTTGGGACAGTCCAACCACAGCTGCTAATATGTATCATGTGTGTCTCATTCAGAGCAAAATATATAACTTCTTTTACCCGAGATATGTAATAGTTGGATGCTTTGATTGTTGATTCTGTAAAAATCTGTGCTGTTTCTCAGTACTTTATGCTGTTTGTTTCTAAAACATATATTTAGATCACACTGTTACGTTTTGTTGGTTTGAAAATGTGATATTAGCCAAAAAACAATGTATTAAAAAGTTAAAATAGTTTCATTATCCTTTTTGACGCTCTGTCTGAGGGCTGAGCAGGGAGGGACGGGCCGTGTGGTGACAGGATGGAGAGCTGAGATGGTCCTGGTGATGAAGACCTGTGGGCTGAATCATACACCAAACAGAGAGGAAGGTTTGAATAGTGCCTGTGAGAGATCACAAGATCACTCAAACATACATAAATGATTCACAAAAACACTTCAGGCATGTTTTAGATGAAGGTACAATGTTATAACATGATAAAAAGCGCCAAGCAGTTGGTTTAGCTTACTATATACTCCACTCATTATAGTGTACTTTATAGTTATGGATCATTATGTTATAATTTGCACTTGCACTATATGTATTTTCATTTGGAATATTCATCTAAAAATACTTTATAAACAAGTCACAACAAAGAGTCGGCCCTCCAATGGATAGCTGCACGTCAATCAAGAGAGCAGCGATTGTTTTTCTTAATTTGTGCTGAAATGACTATGCAACGCTGCCGAATCCTATGTGTATCACGATAAAATTGAAGAACAAAGTAAGAACGCCACAGTGGCCGTGTACTGGGGATGGTGAAAACAGGGATTGATCGGCAATATGGCATCTTGAAAATTACTCCAAATACAACCTTGAGAAGGGGAACAACTTGTTAAAAGCTCTAAAAAGTTGATTTTGCTTTAATGCACAGTCTTTCAGTTCTACATTATAAGATCCCAAAGCAAAGGTAATCTAGAGCATGTCTAAAGGCCAGTGTCAACACAAACAATGCATATTATGTGTCCTTTAAAAGCCCTTGTCTGTTACAGTCCCTTCCCACAAGCTTGCAGGAACAGCCTTTTGTCCCTGGCTCTGCGGTGATTGAATCTGCAAGTGCCAAATACATAAAGATGAGCCACAACTTGGACTGTCCTTGACCTTTGCCAGCCTCACTGTTGGACGTAGCAGACTTTTAAAGAGAAGCCAAGTCAGACAGGTGCGGCCCTGCCCAGGTAAGAAAGGCAACAAAAAGAGGAGGGCTTAAAGAGACGCACAGGGGAAGGGGGAGCTACTGACACATTCAAAGTGCATCTAAATGAAACCAGCCGTGCTCAGGAAGAACTTTTGATCTTTGATGACAGTTAAAGAGTCTATATTGCGTTATTTTCAGATCTGTGTTCTAATGTTGTTTCCTCATCAAAAACAGACCTGGAGTTGTGTTTTGTTTCATTCACACGTTTAACATGCAAACTCTGCAGATTTAGGCTGAGTTCTCTCAAACAGATGTGGTAATACAGGAAGTGCTCCACTGTGTTTTTAAACTCCATTTCTGAAATTGCCGATCTCGACTGAACGAAAGGTAAAAGGTAGCTGTTAACTACAGCTTCATGACATCACAAAGTGGAACAAAGCATTTTGAGCTTTGGAGATGTAGACAGACTAAAACACAGGGTTACTCAAACATATCTGAATGAAACAAAACACAACTCCAGGTATGTTTTCGATGAGGAAACATTATAACAAGTCCTAAAGTTCACAAGAGTCCATTTTGTGTAATACAGGACCTTTAACACACAAATCCTGCAAATTTAGCCTGAGTTCTTCAGACCAATGCACCATGTGTTCAGTGTTTGAATCTTGTTTACAGTCGCAGCCGTAGCTATAGAAATATTGAACCACCAGTTATGCCTGAGGTGTGCATGAAGAATGAAAGAGATTTTTAAACACTTCCCCATATTTTATTTTGGTGTTTTTTTGTTTTTCAAATATGTATATGTACTGTCTCCTCTCCCTCCATTTTGTATATTTATCCTGTTTTGCCTGCGCCCCTTTCTCCATCATTACTCCCTTGGCATCTTGGAGTTTGCTCCTGGGAGTTTATGGAGGATTTAGACCTTCTCTCCTCCACCACTCACCTCCATCTTTTCATCCTGGTCCCTTCCTCACCCCATTCCTGCCTCTCCATCTTTCCTCACTCTCCTTCTCCATGCTTAACCTGGTTCAGGAGCCCAAAAAACAGCCCCCACCAAGCACACGAACACACACGCACACATGCGCACACACACACACACACACACACACACACACACACACACACACACGCACACACACGCAGACACACGCACACACACGCACACACACACACGCACACACACACACACACACACACGCACACACACGCACACACACGCACACACACGCACACACACACACACACACACACACACACTCTCTCTCTCTCTCTCTCTCTCTCTCTAAGCCAGTGTCAAATCCCTTCCAACCATTCATTTTTTCATGTTTTTTTTTCTTCCCACTCTCAGTTAGAGTCTCCTTTAATGTGAAGTCCAGATGGTTTGGTTGGCGGGTTGGTGGCGGGTCTGGTTGCGATAGGAGGGCACACAGATGTTAACCTCAGTGGAAGAAAATGAACCATGCCATTTCATTTACTGGCATTCAACACAGCGCCATTGTTTACTAGATAGGTAGTGACTGGTGGTGTGAGGAGGAAATGATGATGTTCTGTTACTAGGAGATAGCAGGTTTAAAAGCAATGATTTCTCATGTACATCCTGAGATTAGACAACTGGTGTTTACTGTGGAAATTAGGAGATTTAATTGGGCAATGTTATTGTTTGGAATACAAACAAACAATTGATTTACATTATATGCATATGTACTCCTTACTGTAAAGGTCCTATGTGTCACAAAATGGATTCTTGTGAGCTTAAAGCCATGTTAGAATGTTGTTATCTCATCAAAAACAGACCTGGAGTTGTGTTTTGTTTCATTTATACATGTTTGAGTAATCCTGATTTATTAGTCTGTCAACATCTCCAAAGCGCAGAATGCTCTGTTCCACCTTGTGATGTCATGAAGTGGTAGTTTTCGAGTTAACAGCTCCTTTTATCTTTAGATCAGTAGAGTTTGGCAATTTGGGCTGGAATCATCAAAATGATTGTAGTGCAGGTGTATGGAGTTTAAAAACACAGGGGAGCACTTCCTGTATTACCACATGACATCACAAGTGTTTTCCGTTTGAAAGATGAACATACCTTAAATATGGAGGTTTTGTGTGATTTGCATAAATTAAACAAAACACAACTCCAGGTGTGTTTGTGATGAGGAAACAACATTATAACAGATTCAAATATAGAGTAATATGGGCCTTTTAAATGTAAAAATGACACATATCCTATCATGACACAAAAATATATATATTGTATAATTCATGTGATGTTTGGAAAAAATAAAAGTAAATCAAGAAGTACTGGAAAATATTTGCAATTCAGTAATTTCCTAAAAATACTGTATCTGACTTGTCATATGACTCACGTTTTTAAATCGTCAGTAGCAATACTATGATTGTTTTGACAAAATAAAATGTATGTCAGGTCCTTAAAGGTTGTTGTTGTGGCATTCCACAATGATCAGTGTTTGGACCCACACTGTTTATATTAAATGTACACTTCCAGTCAAAAGATTGGCCACAATTTTTTATTTATTTTTACTACTTTCCATATTTTGGATATATATTGAAGACATCAAATACCGTATATGAAGCAAGATATATGGAATTATTTAGTAAAGAAAAAAGAAAAAAACTAAACTCTTTTTTTTTCCGACAATGCAAAGGGTGGCTACTATGAGGATTTTATTTCACTTTTTTCCTTCACTACATAATTCCATATATAATATTTCATATAGTTGATGTCTTCTGTATATATACAAAATGTAGAAAGTACTAAAAATAAATCAGATGGCATGTCTATGTGACTGCTAGTGTATACATGCTTTTGTTACGACATATTTGAATTGATTGACGAACGTAGCGTGCCCATAACCTTATCTTAAGAGTTCAATAGCCAAAAGGTTGTCTATTTGTTATCTTATCTTATCAATGACAATAATGACAAAAATGTATAGTGGATTTTATCAAGAAAGAATAATAATTTGTTAGCATTAAAACAGATTTGGCTTTTGAAACTACTTATACGTACTACTTACTTATACTAAGAGTAAACTACAAGCCCCAGATGACTTTTTCAAATAGCACTTTATCTGTTTTTGCAACACACAATTCATTTCCTTTACTGATCTGAAATAGACCGAAATTATATGTGATAAATATATTGAGTTCTATAGTGATTCCCACACCTACTCACTATTGACACGTACATCATTAATATGCATTATGGAGGGCAAAACTAGCGTACTCAAGGGGATGCATGTACTGATTCCGACATTTTGGGTTGACATTTAGCTGAATCTGCTCACAATTTTAAGTGGAAACTTAAAGCAATAAAGAAGTTCTTGAAGATCTTTAAGTTCTACCCAGAAATGACCTATCCAGCTGTCAGCCTGAATCCAAACTGGACTTATCTGAAGGAATCATTTTAAGAACAAGGTGACAGTGTATAATTGTGTTGTTTTTGTGTTTTTACTGTAGATTTGTTGAAATATCTACGATTAAAGAGTCTGGTCACTCACTGGTACTACAGCGAAAAAATCCCTCCGGCCCAGAAAGGATTTTTACCATAGAACGCAATGTAAACACAAACTGCTCGTGTTCGGCTGATAGGGCCCCTACGGTTTTTCAAAAAGGTCGGATTTTGTGGCAATTTTTACCTATTTTTAGATCATAAACGTTTTCTCAGCTCAAAATCCTTCAGTTGTCTTAAAAACTGCTTTTTAATTGTTAGCTCTGACTACACACCACATTTCAAAGTGACCAAAAAACAAATAGAAGGTAGAGATTGGAGAACACTAAGGAACCACAATCCCAGACAGTTGAAGAACACTAAATATAAAATGCTTTACACACAGCAGTCTCTTTGACCTTAAAGCAGACCTTCTATGCAAAATAAATGTTATAGTTGTTTCCTCTTCTCACTGAACCTCTCGAAGTTCCATTAGGAGTGATTCGTGCATGTCTTTAATCACGTTTTTTCAAGACGTCATTTTGCCCAATGCCCTTTTTCACCACCGGTGCACGCCCACTGTGATTTACTTTTTCTTAATCTGTGATACATGTAGGATCTGGCGGCGTTGCATAGTCATTTTGGTACAAATGAAAAACAAAATCTGCTACTCGCTGGTGTGATCTGCAGATATCCACAGGAGGCGCCGACTTTTTGTTGTGATGATGTTTACGCCAGCTCCCATTTGGCCCTTTTCTTAGAATCAGTGGACTTGTTTCTTTTATTAAGTTGTTTTAAATGAATATAATAATTTAAAATCTTAACTCATCTCGCCGTCAGTGTCTGCGTACACTGGTGTATGAATGTGAATGTGTGAGTGGTAGCTTGATGAAGGTGGGAAAAAGCTGTATAAAAATTTTACATTTACCAAAAAAATAATAAAAATGCACAATATAACACCTTTTGCTGCTCACACTATAAACTAATCAAGTGTACGCACGTTTATATTGCCGCTCTCCCTGGACTCTGCCGCCTCCTTGTGTCCCTGCCTTGGCATTGCACCGCCAATCTCGCTATAATCACCCACTGATTTTTGACGAGTTGCATCACCCCGAACCTCCCCCACCCCCTTTCTCGCTCTCTTTCCATCCCTCCCTCTTTCTCCCTCTCTCTACCCTACCCACCGCCCCCCCATCAGCCCAGCCCCACCCCCCATCTCCTCTCTGTCTTGGATAAATATTGCTGGAAGATATATAACGTGTTGCTATGGTGATCAGCTAAATTTTTTTTTTTTTTCCTTTTTCCTATGTCTGCGCGTGTGTGTATTTGTGTGCGGCGTTTGTGGGGAGACAGGGACACTCCGGCGCTCGGGGAGACTGCGATGTGAAAGAAAGAGTGTTTGAGAGAAGAGCGGCTGGGAAAAAAAATAATAAAAAGAGAGAGAGAACCAAAAATAGGACCTGATGTTTTCAATGCACGCCACGCTCTGCTCACATAGCGTAGCGCCGAACCGCCCCCCCTGGCCAAAAAAATGAAAAATGCACCCGCTCTCCTCCTCTCCCTCCTCTCCTTCCTCTCCCTCCTCTATCCAATTCGCTTTGGACGTCTCCAGGGAGCGTTTAACCTCTCCCCCTCCTCTCCTCACTCCCAACCCTGCTCTCCGGCTGCTCCCTGTCCTCCGGAGACACATTTGCGCGCAGTCTGCTTGATTTCTTTGTCTTTACGTGCTAATTTGAGTTTTGTGTGTGGAACGCATGCTGTCCCCTCTATCAGTTATCGACGGCGGGTAACGCGATCGCCGGTTGGAGCCACAGGTCGGGTTTGAGGGGTACACACAGCTCCAGATGCTCTATATCTTGGAGATTGCTAATGGTCAAGTGGGTACGCACATTTTGGTTTGGATGGCGGTATTAAAATAAGATTAGACACGACGCGCTGTAGTTATGCTCCAACAGGGAGAAATTAAAGATGCAACAGGCCATGGGGAAGTTGTTACTGAAAAACAACCGGTGAGTAGAAGTCACAACAACAAAATAATGGCCAGAATGAAACAGTAATGGGGTCAAACGAATAGGTACACCATCTGCTTTCAATAACATTCAATTTTTCTATTAAAGGTGGACTGAGTAACAATTAAGGGGCCCATATTACGCTATTTTCTGATCTGTTATAATGTTATTTCCTCATCACAAACATACATGGAACATACAGGTTCCTAGATAAAGCCTATCAGCCTACAGTGGTCAAAAATGGCTGCAACAGGGCTCAGTCACTCACTAAGAACAATACGGTGAGGTCCAAAGAGCCATCTCACCCTATGTTTGTCACCACGTACAGTACTTGTAATGAGAAAATCAAAAATATTGTTAAGGGCAAATGGTCTATACTCTTAAGTGACCCCGTGTTAAGCAAAGTCTTCCCTGTACCACTTTTACTTTCTTATACACATGCTTCAAATCTTCGATACAGGTTGATGAACTCTTGCCTTCCTCCAGAAAATAAAACACATGGCTGCAAAAACCTACGGGCACATTTAAATGTGTGAACTGTCCTCATTAGACTTAGACTTAGACAAAGTTTATTAATCCACAAGGGAAATTATGTGGACACAGTAGCTCACACATCACAATATAATATAATAACAGAGAGTAAAAAATAAATGGTATAGCAAAAAAAGATAGCAAGAGACAGGTGTCAAATGAGACATAATTCTACAAATAAATGTATATGTATAAGTCAAAATAAAATAGAAAAATAAGTAATAAACTGTTCCTCTATAGTCTGGTGCAGTGGGTGAGTTGTTGTACAGCTGTAGGGAGTATTATCTCCTCTGTCCCTCTGTAGTCTGGTGCAGTGGGTGAGTTGTTGTACAGCTGTAGGGAGTATTATCTCCTCTGTCCCTCTGTAGTCTGGTGCAGTGGGTGAGTTATTGTACAGTTGTAGGGAGTATTATCTCCTCTGTCCCTCTGTAGTCTGGTGCAGTGGGTGAGTTATTGTACAGTTGTAGGGAGTATTATCTCCTCTGTCCCTCTGTAGTCTGGTGCAGTGGGTGAGTTGTTGTACAGCTGTAGGGAGTATTATCTCCTCTGTCCCTCTATAGTCTGGTGCAGTGGGTGAGTTGTTGTACAGTTGTAGGGAGTATTATCTCCTCTGTCCCTCTATAGTCTGGTGCAGTGGGTGAGTTGTTGTGCAGTTGTAGGGAGTATTATCTCCTCTGTCCCTCTATAGTCTGGTGCAGTGGGTGAGTTGTTGTACAGTTGTAGGGAGTATTATCTCCTCTGTCCCTCTATAGTCTGGTGCAGTGGGTGAGCAGGAGTGTCCATGATGGAGAGCAGTTTGTCCAGTGTCCTCCTGTCCCTCACTGTGACAAATGTCTCCAGCTCACAGCCGATCACGTGTCCAGCTTTACGGATCAGTTTGTCAATCCGCCCAGTGTCCCTCATTGTGCTAATGTCCTTCAAATAAAAGCCTTCATGGATGTACACAATAACAGATCACTCACACAAAATCATTTCATTAATTGCAATACTACTCATGTTATATATCGTCTTTCTTGTCCTTGTCCAGATTTTTTTTCTATTTTTTTATTGGCCGCACTAAAAGGCCCGTGAGCTCAAACATAAGAGTAAAGAACCAGGACTTCCCAAAGGCTTAACATTTTTGTGAAAATTGTAATAGCAATGAACTCTGCTTTTTTTTTTTTTTTTGTCTGTGCCACGTTGCATGCCTTGGACCTGCCTTGCCTGCCTCTAATTAACATCTGTTCTCTCCATTGGTTATCATGGTTGAAACATGTTGGCTTTGTTTATTTCATTAAAGGCCTTTTAACTATACTTGTCCTCGTGTGAATTTTACTTTTTTGGAGTGCCTGGATTTTGATGTGTCCAAAGTTTTGATCCTTTTTTCCAAGAGCGCCCTCTGTCTATTCTTACTGATTGTGAACACCCGCAGCAAACTGCCTCATTTTTGTTTTTATATACCTGGAGTTGTGTTTTGTTTCATTTACACATGTTTAACACACAACCCTGCATATTTGCCTCGCATGCCTTCACTAGAATCATTTGGATGATTTCAGCCCTGGAATGGCCGATCTCTACTGAACTAAAGATAAAAGAAGCTCTGAACTAGAAAACTACTGCTTCATGACATCACAAGGTGGAACAGAGTGTTTTCAGTTTGAGAGAAGAACTCAGCCTAAATCTGCAGGGTTTGTGTGTTAAACATGTGTGAATGAAACAAAACACAAATCCAGGTCTGTTTGTGATGAGGAAAATAGTGTGTGGCCCCTTTAAAGGTGGACTTTTTCGATCGGGGCTTCTTGCTTCTTACTTGTCTCCATGGAAATGCTATTGCTTTGTCTAGAATGTTCCGCAGTGTGGTATTAAACGTGTCTACCTTGCAGTTATTCAGCTACATGCATACATACAAACTATAAGGGAAACATTTAAGTGTATTCACACCAAATGGTCATCGACAACAGTTCCTTTAGCACCGTCACCCACCTTGAATTCGAGTGAAGAAAAGCAACATTGGTCAGTAAAAAAATAAACACTTAGCGCCTCAGAGATGTCAACAAAAGAAGGCATTTTATTTAATTTTATTGTTTTGTATTTTTGGTTGAGATGGCTATAGCAACACACCACAACAGACGCCATGGCAACCAAAAGAGGAGGAGGAGCGAGTGAGTGAGGAATGTAGAGAGAATGAGAGAGAGGGAGACAGTGGGACGAGAGAAGGGAATTGCAGAGAATAAAGAGAGAGAGATGGAGGGAGACCATGGGAGGAGAGGAGGAATGTGTGAGGAAAGAAAAGAGAAAAAAGAGAGAGGGGGAGAGGGAGACAGTGGGTGGACAGGAGGAGCAAGTGAGGACGGAAGAGGGTATAAAGAGAGATGGAGGGAGAGAGTGAGGATTAGAGGGAGTGAGAGAAGAATAGAGAGAGAGGGAGAAAGCGAGAACGGAGAGGAGAGGGGAGGATGTAAAGAAGGGAGAGAGACGGAGGTAGAGAAGTGAGTGTAACGGTTGAGTGGAGCGGCCTCCTGCAGTCTGGGCTCATATCAGCACTGCACAGATGGCCCTCTTCTGGAACATTCACACACTTGTTGCCTCTCACCATCTCTCCCTCTCCTCCTCTCTCCCCCTCTTCCTTCCTCTCTCCTCTTTCTCTCCATCTCCTCCTCTCTCTCTCTCCTTATCCTCCCTCTCCCCCCTCCTCTCCCTCTCTCTTCTTTCTCTCCCTCTCCGAAAAAAACCTCTTTTCAAAGTCTTTTCAAAGCCCTCCTCCTCCTCTTCTTCCTCCTCCTGTGATGGACGCTTCAGTCGGATCAGATGTGGCGCTGCTCAGACGGACCCGGGTCAAGTGCGAGTGATGACCCTGCCCTCCGCCGGGGCCCTGTTACCCCGCCGCACGCCCTTTGCGACAGAGCGTGTTTAGCCCGGGCGCGGGAGAGAAGTGATGGACAGGCGTGGCCTCGTTCCCCCTCTCACCACCCCCCACCTGCTGTATATGTGGAGCTGTATATGTGGAGCTGTATATGTGCACTACGGAAACACCACAGGGACATAAAGGAGATGGATTAGGTTGTGTTCAAACACAACTGGTGCTGTTCTTGTTCACTGTACTGCATAATAATGGTCTAGATTGGAATATATAATTGTTTAATTCATACGTGTTTAAAGTAGATACGTTTTAAGTTCCAACCTCAAAGTGTTCCAGCTGAATTAACTTATATAATGTATGTAAACTTTTTTCTAATTCTTAACCACAGGCTAAACAAAGGTAAACATTAAACAAATGTCTTCAATGGCAGAATATTGTCCGATTTAACCTGTTCCACCTTGTGATGTCATGTGGTAATACAGGAAGTGCGTTTTAAAACTCACGTACACGTTCACTAGAATCATTTGGATGATTTCAGCCCTGAAATTGCAATCTCTCCTAAACTAACGCTAAAAGGAGCTGTTAACTTGAAAACTACCGCTTCATGACATCACAAGGTGGAACTCCAGGTCTGTTTTTGAGGAGGTAACAACATTCTAACATGGCTTAAAGCTCACAAGAGTCCATTTTGTGTAATACAGAACCTTTAACCTCTCAGATCCACTGTTTATGGTAATTAGCGCTGTTGTAACAGGTCACAGTTGAACTTGTGTGTGAAGTGGGAGTCCTCTCATCACCTCTCAGTTCACCAGTGCTAATTACCAGTTCAAGCAGCGATCCAGGGTTTTTTTCTTTTTTTTTCACATTAGAGGTGGGAAATATCCATGTTACCATTTGTCAGACACGCACCATTAATTACCTAGTTGGTTCATTTTTTATTTGTCAGGGACCATGTACAGATGCGTTAATCTTTCAGAGGGAATGATGAACTTATAGAATAGATTTACCTGTAAAAGTCGATCTATATGTTAAACCTGTTTAGCCCAATTACAGACTGGACTGGTCGGAGAATACAGACCTGCTCTACAAAAAGGGACAGGCTGTACTTTCTCAGAAGGCTGAAGTCCTTTAACATCTGCCAGACACTCCTGCTGATGTTCTACCAGACACTCATCTCCAGTGTCATCTCCAGAAGCCTCCAGAAGAAGGACGCCGTGCGAATGGATAAGCTGCTGAGGAAGGCTGGATCTGTGGTGGGTGCAGAGCTTGACTCCCTCACATCTGTGGCCGAGAAGAGGGCCCAAAACAAGCTTCTGTCCATCATGGAGAACCCCAAGAACCCCCTGCACTGCACAGCACCATCACCGGACAGGAGCGCACCTTTGGGGACAGGCTGTTGTCCCTGTCCTGCTCCACGGATACTCTCTGGAAGTCGTTGTCATGTCATGTTTTCATTTTTATTTATCATATTTATATATTTTTGTACATGTTTATTAGCCTTGAGCAGAGTTAGGTAGTAGTACTTCAGTAACATTTTAAATAAATTGTACTTTTCAGAGTACTTTTCTAGCAGCATACTTTTACTCCTAATACATGGGTGACAGGAGTTCAGTTGGTAGAGCGTTTGTCCACTGCTCTGAAGGTTGGCAGTTCAAATCCTTGACATAAACATCATCGGTTTGAGGTCGAGGACAGGTTGGCGGCGCGATTCCAGCTCCCACAGATGAATGTTGTTGTTGTGTCCTAGAGCAAGACATTTAACATCTCGCCCTCAGTGTGATAATAATGAGTGCTAAAAATGTGACCACTTATATTTACCATTTGCATTGAAGTGCTCAGATTTAGTTTATTGTTCACGTCTCATTTTTGTGTCTAAATAAAGTTTTGTCCCACACACAGTTTCTCTTACCTGAGATATACTTTTCCCAAATACTTTTTTTACTCTTACTTGAGTCATTTCTTGGACCACTACTTTGTGCTTCTACTTGAATATTATCATTTTGAATTAACATTGAGTACTTATTTGAGTAAAATCTTTGGCTACTCTACCCACCTTTGACCTTGAGTGTCCAAAAAGGGTTCCAAATATATAAAACGTATTATTATTTCTAAATTTTTTGATCCTATGTGAACTTTATTTTCTTGTTTGTCTTTCAGCTTCTTTTGATACAAGACTGGTTATGTAAAATTGTGCAAATGAACAGTAAAGGATCTGATTACTAAACCCATCTTGACAGTGAGTCGTTTCTGACCATGACAACGACGCTCCAACCAGTGTAGTGTGTCTCCCCCGTGTGTTCAAATGGTGTACTACATTCAAAAATCAACTCACCACTACATTGTCCCACATGTCCCTCATTTTTCCATTACTTTACTTTATAAACCACTTAATTACACTTTCTTCCACTTGTTACCTTAGTTTACTGTCTGTTTAAGCTTTAATTTAATCACCAGTAGATTTCTAGTTTGAAATTAACTATCTTTGTGCTTTCTCTGCTCTAATCTGCTTGCATAGGTTAATTAACAGTTTAAAATGTGTGTCAAACAAAAAACACCACGTTTCACTGTCAACACAGACCTACATGAACAAGGGTGTAAATAGCATAGGCATATTAGATGTAGTTTGTCCATGAATGAGTTGCCATAGGCTCTGTGTCGAGTTAAGATTAGGCACAAATCTGACGATTAAAGGTCCTACATTACGCCAAATTTAATCCTGTGAGCTTTAAGTCATGCTAGAATGTTGTTTCCTAATCAAAAACAGACCTGGAGCTGTGTGGTGTTTCATTCACACGTTTGGAAAGACCCAAAAGTGTCTTTCCTCAGTGTCCTGCAGCATCACAGCAGTCCCTTCTGGCACCTCATTTACACCAACTCCATCACGTGTCCGGCCCAAAACCTGTGCGTCTCCCATAACATTTACAATGGGTTCAAATGAAATGAGATGGTTTACAACAGCGGCTCTGCGGTGTGTTTATATATATGTGTGTGAATAATTCTGTCCATTTTCAATGCGACTTTACTGTATCAAGATGGAATGCAAGGTTACAAGTTCAAAGTTTTATGAACAACCCAAGAAAGCAAGAAAAAACACACCCATTTAAAGTGGCAGGAGAACGGTACCCTATTACCACACCAAAAGCTGGATCCCACCTGTCAAGAGCTTGGACCATCTACCAGCAAACAGGGCGTGGTTCTCTAAAGGTTTTGGTGCTTGTCACTAAACTACAACTTTTGATCAAGTTTTACGTTAAAAGATTAGAACAAGTCTAACCTTCTACTGAGGCTCTTTGGACAACAGTTCCTGATGGTTTTATTTTAGTATATATCAAACTAATAACAATCTTTTTTTTTTTTTTTCCCAAAGAGAGCAACAATAATACAATTGTGCCCAAGTGAAGGTTAAAATACCATAAAAATGTGGAACAATGCCACCTAAAACAGAATAGGAACTGTTAAGGCTAAAAAGTTCTAAAACAAGACTAAAAGCTGAATACTTTAAAAGGCATTTATTACAAAAGTTAAAATATGAAAATAAAACCAATTGGGCCCAGTGACAAAATATTAAAAGTCCATTCAAAACAGTGGGGGGTAAAATCAAGAGTGAGTCCGTTCTGTAAAAACAAGGGAAGCAGGGGGCGTCATGAGTGCTTTGAAAATGAATAAGTTTGTGTGGCCGGGTCGGTTTTTCTACAACTAAAATGATACTGTGATTGATGCAGATCTGGTGTGTCTCTGCTTCCTCCTCACTCTGGTCCTCCTGATGGCAGGCTCTCTGTGGACACACACACACACACACACACACACACACACACACACACACACACACACACACACACACACACACACACACACCTGTGTGAGCTCAGAGCAGTTCCTTTCATTTTGAACCAAACACTCAGGAGGTGCAGCTCTTTAAAGGTGTTGGTGCGGGGTACACACTGCAGACCAGTTCAAATGCCCGGGTCACTGGCGGATGTAGAGGTCCAAAGTGGTTTGATGCTTTTTTGAACGCCTAAGCCAGTAGGAAGGCTTTCAGAGGTCATTTAGCAATAAGGACTGGTTCATTTCTTCTGTGGGAGGGATATGATCAGCTCATATTTCCACGTGGACAGATGGACTGGAGTGTGTTAGATCAGGGTTAGATGGAATAATCTTGTCAAAGAAATCAAAGGATCGAGTGCAATAATGGCATTTAAGAAATACATAAAATCCAGTACAATATATGAAAAAAGAAAAATAAGTTGTTGTGCATAAAAGTGAAGATATCTGTTTGCAACTGATTAATATTTGTGATTGAAATGAAATGTATGGATTTGTAATGTTTTAAATATCACACAGAGATTTAAGTTCTGTTATATTGCTGTTACCTCATCAAAAACAGACCTGGAGTTGTGTTTTGTTTCATTCACACGTTTGAGTAATCCTTTATTATTAGTTTGTCTACATCTCCAAAGCTCAAAATGCTGTTTCCACCTTGTGATGTCATGTAGTGGTAGTTTAAGTTAACCGCTACATTTTACCTTTTCTTCAGCAGAGATTGGCAATTCCAGGGCTGAAATTATCCAAGTGATTCTGAAGGTGTATGGAGTTTTAGAACACAATGGGGCATTTCCTTTATTACCATATGACATCATAAAGTGGAACAGAGTGTTTTCAGTTTGAGAGAAGAACTAAGGCTAAATGTGCAGCGTGTGTGTGTTAAACATGTGTGAATGAAACAAAACACAACTCCAGGTCTGTTTGTGATGAGGAAACTACATTCCAATGTAAATCAGAAAATAGTGTAATATGGGCCCTTCAAAAGTAACTATCAGTGTTAATATATTGTCTGGAAATGGGGCAGATAACATCTTTACACTCATTTTTATTAATTCCTTTTAATTTTTATTTATTTATTTAAAACAACAACAGCGCAAAAAACATTAATCTCAAAGCTACTTTCCATCTGCAGTCCCACACA
The DNA here is from genome assembly GCA_029959045.1 of Taenioides sp. WSHXM2023. Lineage (NCBI taxonomy): Eukaryota > Metazoa > Chordata > Actinopteri > Gobiiformes > Gobiidae > Taenioides > Taenioides sp. WSHXM2023. The sequence continues at coordinate 30,027,707 of CM057090.1, forward strand.
TTTCTTGTATGTTAATACACTGTTTTCTTTTTATACTTTATCAAGTAAATAAAAATTAACAAGCCCCCAGCCTCTTCAGCAGAGCCACAGTGTCTTTAGGAATGAGCAGCTGGGTCAGGAGTTTGGTGATGAGGGAGATCTCATGAGCCACACACACAAAGATGAAGCTACTGACCAGGATGTTGAGGGAGGGGTTTCCAGGGATGAGCACTAAGATGCCCTTGGTGTCTGCTGCCAGCAAGATGTGGTACTGACAGATGAACAGCTGGGCACACAGCACATTTTAGGGTTAATTTTATACTTCGAGGAACAGACGAGACCCTGGATCTTACCTCCAAAGAGATTTTCCCAAACCAGGCAAAAAAGGAGCTGTAGAAGGAGCGAGCAAAGCCAGGAATGTTCCTGATGAGGATGAAGGCCAGAATCTGAGGAGACACAGGAGCATCACAGAGAGGTTAGCACCAACTTTACACTGTTTACTCTATTCGAATGGATGTGTGCAATATGACAACTACAGAGGCCTCAGAGGACAAATAAAGATGAAATCCGTAATATAATTTCTACTCTGTTTGGAGGCTAACGTCACCTACCGGGAGCACAGAGATGTAGGGGTGCATCTCGTTGCACTGGGCTTTGGTTTGGCAGTTGCTGGCCCACACTGAGTATGTCTAAAGTAAAGAGTAAAGTAAAGAGGACACAAGATGTTAGGAAGCCTTCACTTTGCTCTGAGAAGCACTAGTGTGTCAGGTCTTCATACAGAATGAACTACAGCAAGAGTCCAACACTTACAATGAAAGAGAGCCCAGACAGGAGCAGTAGGGGCAGGGAAACTTTAGCTGAGAATAGAGCTTCACCTCTGGTCTCCGACAGCACCTGCTTCTTCTGAAGGAGCAGATAGAGGAAGGCAAACACCATCCCCTGTACCACGGCCTGCAAACACATGATCACTCACATCCACATCTACTGGAACAGAGCAGTCATGGAACTACTGCACCAATGCACTTACAAACCGATCCAGTCTCCAGCGGAACCACCACTCGTGGATGTTGCCATTGAGTTCAAAAAGCTCCGAAAGTGGCCACTCTGTGAAAGTGCTCTCAAACACACCCTGCACATTGGAACAATCACATGACATTCAACAGCTTTCCAGCAGCGTTGAGGACATGTGCCTCTGGAGTGACTGTGCCATTACCTTTGAATAGGCAAAGAGGCAAATGAGCAGCAGGAGGCCCACTAACTTGAGCAGGATTCCCAAGTACCACAGGGCACCGTCTGTTCACACAGAGAGAAGAACACAGGTGTTGGAGCGCCACGGTTACATATGCAACAGTAAAGTTCTGAGGGACACCTACTGCTGGCTTTCTTCTGCACAATCTGAGGCCACATGGCCAATACAATGTAGATGATCACAAACCAGAACGAGACCAGAGGAACAAAGTAATAGAACTGGTACGGCCTGTCCATCACCGCACACAACACCAGCACCAGGAAGTTGAGGCGGAATAGCACCTGCACCACAAGCACAATCACGTTAGTGCTGTGAGAGCACAAAGCATGGAGGCATGGAGCCTGTACTCACCTGGCACACTCTGTACAGGCCAAAGTCCCCTTTGAGCCAGAAGAAGGAGAAGTGTCCATAGCCTGTTTGGAAGAGATAGGCTGCCACCAGCACACGCACGTGCATGTAGACCGGAATGAACTGAGACATACAAAAAGAATCAGCTTATGCTTTGAGACTATACAGAGACTACAGAGGGCCGCAGGACTTACAGCACTGGCTCCTGAAATATGATAGATGAGAATGACCAACTGCATCCAGCCCTTCCACTCATCTGTCTGCTCCCTGTTCAGCACACAGCTCTGGAACACAGTACACAGTGTCAGTGTGTGTCAGAGGAACCAGGGTGGTGTGCACAAAGTTCAGAGAAAAGCAGCCCCATGTGCAGAAGGACACAGGCCTGCGATCACCTCTTTGGTGCTCTCGCTGCATAACAATCCCAGCACAAAGACAATGATAAAAGGGACGAAGAAGGCAGAGTGACTGTAGTCTTTCTGTTCCTTCATAAACACATCTGCTCTGTCACACAGGTAGAAGTAGACCATGATGAGTCCCATTCTGCACAGGGCCCCACACACTGCCTCGACCCCCAGGGGACCAGGAGCTGTAGCTGGCTTCTTCTCTTCTAAACTCTCCAGGTCAGGGGCTATGGGCCGCCGATGGGGTCGTTTTCCCAGAAAGTGGAATAACAGGAAAAGTAGGGTCGTGACTACAAACAAACACAGCAACATCTTCTGGAGAAAAGTGAGCGGGGGCGTGTTCTGGCAGCAGGAACCGTCAATGGGCCGGATCACTTTGTTACACAAACTGTTCATTAACACCATGGCCCCCTGAGAACACACATGCAGGTTAGTCACACACTGAAGCTGCATTCAGAGCAAATGCAGACCAACTGAAAATAGTTTTATGCTTTTGCCAGCACATCACATTTTTTATTTCATCTATATGCGCGCACGCACGCACGCACACGCACGTATACATATGTGTATATATATGTATATGGACCTGCCTTGACTAACATATGAACTTAAGTCACATCCCATTCTTAATCCATAGGGTTTAATATGACGTCGGTTCAACCTTTGCAGGTATAACAGCTTCAGCTCTTCTGGGAAGGTTGTCCACAAGGTTTAGGAGTGTGTTTATGGGAGTTTTTGAAGAAGCACATTTGCGAGTTCACACACTGATGTTAGATGAGAAGGTCTGGCTCTCAGTCTCTGGTCTAATTCATCCCAAAGTTGTTCTGTCGGGTTGAGGTCAGGACTCTGTGCAGGCCTATAGGTGCTTGAGTTTATACACCTGTGGCCATGGAAGTGATTGGAACACCTGATTTCCATTATTTGGATGGGTGAGTGAATACTTTTGGCAATATAGTGTACATACACTCAGTCGGTTAGAATATGATTTGGGTAAAATTAATAGCCTAACCATTTTAACATGTACATCAGGCATGTTATTATATTATGTTCAAATCAGGGTCAGGCTGTTTTCCTCTCCAGCAGCACTTCCTGATGCATTTTAACATTAAGACCAACACTGTTGTGTGAAATATCAACTGTCCTGTCCAGCTACCCTTCTGTGTGCAATAAACTTGACTCTGTAACCTGTTTACTTTATCCATGGAAGTCATAAGGGGCACAGTAACCTTAGCTTGCCATATGTTTAGATCATGGCAGAAATACGCACAGAGAGAGAGAGGGACGAGTCAGATTGTTAGATCCAAATGAATGAAGCCAGTTCAGAGCGCTAAAAGTCGGGGTAGGGCAGATTAAAAATTAAAATACACAGTCTGATCCAGAAATAAGTAGAGTTAAAATGATTAACTTCATTCAGGAGCAGGACCACACCTCAACTTCCTCGCCAGCTAACTGCAGCTCATCTCGACCACGCCTTTAGTTACCCAGAAGCCCTATTTATACGGCCTATCCCAACAACACTGTCTGTCAGCTCTCTCGACCCCCTCCCTCCAACCCCGTCTCTCTCGTCCATCTTTCAGCCTGAAGACATCTTTAAGAAGGAGGGGTTCCGAACCAGCTGGGTGACCATTTTGGATTGGAGACGGAGCTCGCACCCTGAGTCTCCTCCCAGCCACCGTCAATAAATATCTTTATCGTATTCCATAGTTGTGGCATGATCCTTGCTCGTGAAATTAAATTATGCAGTTTAAGTGATGGCTTGAGTCTACTCTCATTTCATTTCAGTGTGCCTAAAATACGGCAGCTTGTCATCTCCCTGCTTCCCAGTACGGCGTATCGCAGTCAAAAGTGGTGGTTATCCAGATGAAGCAAGTGATGAAACATGCCGCAGCCAATCACCTTCACTGATGGGTTTATGTTATAAATACATTAAAGCCTCTCTGCTGGACTGCCATCGTTCACAAAGAGACTGGGAAAACACACCATCCAAAAGCACTAGTAGACAGACATGGACCCCCTAGAGGTGTCTGCCTCAAACACAAAGGTGCCATTTCAAAGAAGCATTTCTCATTCTCTTAGGCTTTAGATGAGACTTATTCACTTCTGTTGTCTGTAGAAACTCAAAATAAGCCCACAGCCTCAGTGTAACTGTGGAGCAGCAGCACAGGCCTGGTCATGCCCTGAGCTCAGACCTCTCATTGGATTCTTTCTTCCTCTGAGTGAAGCTGCAGGGAGCAGCAGACACTACTCACCAAGTCTCGGACTCTAGGAGCCATGTGGAGACCATCGGCAATGTCACTGATGTTCTGCAGGCTTATCTGACGGGTTGCTCCAAACAGCTTGATCCGGGAGTTTCCTGTTCTGAAAACCTCAACTGCAGCATCATTGTACAGATCAATCTGTTCGTTGGTTATACTCTTCCGAAATGGACTTAATGCCGACCATTGCACTGGCTCTGCAGGAAAACAGGCAAACACATGCACTTTCCTTACTTACAAACATTAAATGGAAAACTCAAAACATTTTTTCACATCCACAGTTTTCAAACCACAGCTCTAAATATGTTGTACTTGTATGGTGTAATAATATTATTATGACGGAGTAGTCCCGTCAGCCCACGCGGGGAGGCCATGGTGCCGATTTACATGCACACGCACACCGGCGTTTTACTTAGTGAGTTTTCCTCACATAACCAATGCTACAGTCTGGGGCGCACTGTGGGTGCACAATGTGGGCGGAAGTACCTGATGTGGGCTCTGTGTGTACTGCACATACGCACAATGACGTATAATGACGTATCAGGAAGAAGGAGGGTTCCTCCTGCCCGATTCGGGCTTTTTTTTTATTATTTATTTTATTTACGACAGACACGCATTTTGATAATGAAGGCAATGTTCGGCATTTTGGATAGATAGATGGATAGATGGATAGATGGATAGAGATAGATAGACAGATAGACAGACACGGATTATTCGTAGCCAGTTTATTAACGCTGACATCCCCAGACCGTCTACCCAGCCACAGTGCACCGTCACTGGGATAGATCTGCGGAGAAGTCCCGGTCCCGGTATGGAGCTCCGCTGCTCCGGGACAACCGGGGGACATCCCCAGACCGTCTACCCAGAGACAGTGCACTGTCACTGGGCTAGGTCTGGGGAAAAGCCCCGGTCTCTGGAGCTCCGGGACAACCGGGGGACATCCCCAGACCGTCTACCCAGCCACAGTGCACCATCACTGGGATAGATCTGCGGAGAAGTCCCAGTCCCGGTCTGGAGCTCCTCAGCTCTGGGACAATCGGGGGACATCCCCAGACCACCTACCCAGAGACAGTGCACTGTCACTGGGCTAGGTCCGCGGAGAGACCCCGGTCCATGTCTTAGCTTCTTTATTTTCACCACAGTGGACCTTTTTCCTGTGGACATGTAGTCCAGCAGTGCAGCATAAAATTGAAAATCCTCGCTCATCGCCATCGCGTACAGTAAAACCGACGACAGCCACCTACGCACAATGCAGACATAAATAAACTGCAAGAGCCGTAAACCAACTGCAAGGGACGAATCGGGCACTGTCGTGAAACCCGTACAACAATACACAAACTGCACATGCGCGAACACAGAGCCCACATCAGGTACTTCCGCCACATTGGGTACCGACATCGGACATCTTTAACATCTCCCTGGAGTTATGCCGTGTCCCAGCCTGCTTCAAGCTGTCCACCATTGTTCCCGTCCCCAAGAAGCCCAGGATCACCGGACTTAACGACTACAGGCCTGTGGCGCTGACGTCTGTAGTCATGAAGTCATTTGAGCGCCTGGTTCTGCCTCACCTCAAGTCCTTCACCTTCCCCCTCCTGGACCCTCTGCAGTTCGCCTACAGAGCCAATCGGTCTGTAGACGACGCCATCAACCTGGCCCTCCACTTCATCCTTCAGCATCTGGACTCCCTGGGAACCTAAGCCAGGATCCTGTTTGTGGACTTCAGCTCTGCATTCAACACCATCCTCCCTGCTCTGCTCCAGGACAAGCTCGCCCAGCTCAACGTGCCTGACTCCACCTGCAGGTGGATCACTGACTTCCTGATGGACCGGAGGCAGTGCGTGCGGCTGGGGAAGAATGTCTCGGACACTCGGACTATAAGCACAGGATCTCCACAGGGCTGTGTACTTTCTCCCCTGCTCTTCTCCCTGTACACCAACTGCTGCACCTCCAGCCACGACTCCGTGAAACTGGTTAAGTTTGCGGGTGACACCACTCTCATCGGGCTCATCTCGGACGGCGATGAGTCTGCCTACAGGAGGGAGGTGGACCGGCTGGTGTCCTGGTGCAGCAGCAACAACCTGGAGCTCAACGCCCAGAAGACAGTGGAGATGATCGTGGACTTCAGGAAAGTCACAGCCCCCCTGCCTCTCCTCACCCTGACAGACTCCTCCATCACCACTGTGGACTCCTTCCGCTTCCTGGGCACCTGCATCACCCACGACCTCAAGTGGGAGCCGACCATCAGCTCCCTCATCAAGAAAGCCCAGCAGAGGATGTACTTCCTGCGGCAGCTGAGGAAAGCCAAGCTGCCTGCCCAGATGATGGTGCAGTTTTACACGGCCATCATTGAGTCCATCCTCACCTCCTCCATCACTGTGTGGTACGCTGGGGCCACTGCCAGGGACAGACAGAGACTGCAGCGCATTGTGCGCTCTGCTGAGAAGGTGATCGGCTGTAGCCTTCCATCTCTCCAGGACCTGTACGTCTCCAGGACTTGGGGGCGTGCAGGCCGGATAGCAGCTGACCCCTCTCACCCTGGACATGGACTATTCCAGCCACTTCCCTCTGGCAGAAGGCTACGGTCCATACGGACCAGAACCTCTCGCCATAAGAACAGTTTCTTCCCCTCTGCCGTTGGACTCATAAACACTTTATGAACACTTATAACACCTGTACTAAGGACACTTTATAATACCAGTCACTTTAAATAAGTCATGTCACGTCACTTGCTCTTTTGCACTGTCGGTTTGCACTGTTGTTCTGATGCTCTGTATATACTTGACTATTTTTATTTTTATTATATATCTTAATCTTTTTGCATGCTCTTACTTTATTCAAATAGTGATACTTTATTATTATTATTATTATTATTATTATTATCCTTTCTAACTGTGATATCTCTACTTGTATTATTATTATTATTATTATTATTAGTAGTATTATTATTATTCAGTGTTCTATGTTGCACCTTATCACCAAAGCAAGTTCCTAGTCTGTGAATTGTGTTCACTGACAATGGCAATAAAAGCTTTTCTGATTCTGATTCTGACACGCACACTTGATTGCTGCGTAAACATTCCTCTTGCCATAGCCATTGTTTCATCCCTAAACTTTCCTCCATGTCTGCCGCACCTCAGTGCACGTGTCAGTCGGCCAATTCGAACATTGAACTCTTGCGCATTTTATTGCGTCACGTAGGGCGCGCATGTGACGTCACCAGGAACGTCAGGTGATTTTTCGCTTTGTGAATATATAATGTATATATTTTTTCCTACCTGTGCTTGTGTAACGCTCTAGGGGCTAAGGATCTGACTGCGGCCTAGGGGGCGACCAGAAGAAGGAACGGCAGGAGTCAGGGGGTGTGAAGGCACAGAAAACAAAAATTCAGTTGTTTAAAATGTATTATATTGAATGATGTTAGGTATCGATATAGATAATAAATGGTATATGATATGATATGATATTATATTATTATAAATAGATATATTTAAACACAAACAAAACAAAAATGCAATCACAGAGGCAGTATTTTTTTTTCCAATGGAGTTCAGTGCAGTGTTGAGTTCATTCAGTTCAAGTATTTGATAGAGTCCAGTTGAGTTACTTGTATTTCTTAAAGTTCAGTTTGAGTTATGAAATCCTTAGTTCATAGGTTCTGGGCTTATGAAAAAAGGGTTTTTTTTCCTACCGCAATGATGCGGTGATCGGGTAGCGCGTCATCCAGTGTTGATTTGTGGTATTACAGAAAGAATCTTGTGGGGGAAAAAAACCTGACCGTTGAGCAGGTATTGGGGGTATTGAAAAATGAATGAATCCGTTGGGTAATCTTCGGTAGATAACCAGTTTAATAGTTTTCAGTTCACAATCCAGTTAGGGTAGAACCGGAGGAGTGGAGCAGGAGGATACATGACCAGTGACCCCGGAACTTAAAGGAAATTATCCCGCCACAATAAAGCTGTAACCGGAAGTGGGTTAACTAACATGGGTTACACTTGGAGATTATTAGAGTACTTTTGTTTGTGGTAATGTTTATGATTTTTCTGTATTAAAGGGGGGATGTATGGGTTTCTATATGTGGAGAAAAAGCCGTTTTTCATTGTTAATTGGTTTGGGGGAGGAGCCTTGTACTTTAAAAAGGGCCTCCCATCTTCACACAGGCAGTGTGTGTGTTGGGGTTAGAGCCGTGTGCACTGCAGGCACCAGCTCCGAAGCCATTTAAAGACTGCTACAGACTGTAAATATATATTTTTTTTCCCCATTTTTACTATTTTGTTCACTTCTGTAAATAAAATCAACACTATTTTTGATTACGCCATATTATTTCTTTTTTGTCAAAAAGAACCCACAACAGTCCACATGTGCTCTGTGGATCTGGAGAAGGCATTCGACCGTGTCCCTTGTGGGGTCCTGTGGGGAGCGCTCCGGGAGTATGGGGTTCAGGGCCCTTTGCTAAGGGCTGTCCGGTCCTTGTATGACCAGAGCAGGAGCTGTGTTCGCATTGCCGGCAGTAAGCTAGACCTGTTTCCGGTGCATGTTGGACTCCCCACCAGGGCTGCCCTTTGTCACCGGTTCTGTTCACTGTATTTATGGACAGAATTTCTAGGCGCAGTCAGGGGCCGGAGGGGGGCCGGTTTGGGGACCACAAGATCTCATCTCTGCTGTTTGCAGATGATGTTGTCCTGATGGCTTCATCGGACCGGGACCTCCAATGTGCACTGGGGCAGTTTGCAGCCGAGTATGAAGCACTGCAGCGTCTGCAGTGATGTGGTCGCTGTATCGGACCATTGTGGTGAAGAGGGAGCTGAGCCGAAAGGCAAAGCTCTCGATTTACCGTCAATCTATGTTCCTACCCTCACCTGTGGTCATGAGGTTTGGGTAATGACAAGACCGCGGATACAAGCGGCTGAAATGAGTTTCCTCTGCAGAGTGGCTGGGCGCTCTCTTAGAGATAGGGTGAGAAGCTCAGTCACACGGGAGGAGCTAGAAGTAGAGCCGCTGTTCCTCCATGTCGAGAGGAGGTGGCTCAGGCATCTGTTCCGGATGGAGGTGTTCTGGGCATGTCCCACCGGGAGGAGGCCCAGGGGAAGACCTAGGTCACGCTAGAGGGACTATATCTCTCGGGTGGCCTGGGAACGCCTTAGGGTCCCCCCGGAGGAGTTGGAGGAAGTGTCCGGGGTGAAAGAAGTCTTGGAGTCCCTGCTTGGACTGCTGCCTCTGCAACCCGGTCCCGAAAATGTGGAAGAAATTGGATGGATGGACAAGGTTTGTAATAATATAAGCTAACCTTGAATGTGCCAGTAGACCTCTCCATGCTCGGCCAGGCCCTCCAGAGACACAGACATGGACTTCAGGTTGTCTTTGTACTGGTACAGCGCTTTTGCACTTCCCTGGAAGTCTCTGATGATCCACTGGTTAAAGAAGACACAGGCTCCATTACGACACGTTATTGTAGGATTCTTTCTAAACAGCAGATTGTCAGACTTACTGAAGCAGCTCCAATGATCAGCGCATCAATCTTTACGTTAGCCTGTAACAACAATGTTTATAGTGTAAGACATGATAAGCCAACCAATGTTTTTATCTGTGGTATGATGGTATCCTTTTTTGTAGATTAAATATTTATTTTGTAAACTCTGACCCTGCTCATGACTGAGTGAATGGACTCCCTTTGCTCCTTAAATGTATAGATGGATTGGATGGAGCTTTAGGGACAGTTCCTCAAAGGGATTGTAGGAGTCCTGAGAGTGGACGAGATGTGAGTGTGAATGCAATAAGCTGCTGCCCCTATAATAAGTGAACTGAAACCAAGATTATCAAAGCATGTGCAAAGTATGAGGAATATGTATTAATAAATGCAATATGATTTGTCTCTGTCCTGTCAGTTGGGAATCTGCGGGGTAGTGTGCAGTTCCCTTGGTTGATAGGGATGGCGTTAAATGTAAATGTCCAATACAAAAAAAAAGTACAGAAATCAACCACTCGTTCAGCTCCATGTGCGTCCATGTCCATCTCTGTGGCTTTGGGAAAGCTGTGAGGTTCAGGTTAGTGACAATCAGAACTGTGTAACTGTGTGTCATTCTACTCACATTAAGCAGTGAAATTAAACGCTTGTTCATGTCATTATTTGTCCGCGGGTGCCACAAGAAGTGCTGCACAAACACAACTTTGTCATTTTATTGTGTTATGTTTGAAGAACACAAGATTTCAGAATACTCACCACTTGAGCTGAAGAGCTGTTGTCTGTAAAAAAGAGATCTACATGCCTCTGACAAGACACACAAGCACATGTCCAGAAAGTTATCAGTGAATATAAAGGAATTCAGTCCAAGTCTTTCAGTGTTTCATCTCTCTTACCCAAGGGGGAATATAACGATCAGATGCTATTATATTGACGAAAGACAAAAACACATGCCAAATCCGTGAGTCCCCAATAAAGACGACCTTCTTTCCACTGAGGCAGGTCCTGGCCTCCCTGTGAGGGGCAGAGGAGACGAGACAAGACAAGACCTGCAGACACTTTGTTGATCCTCAAAAGGGAAAGTTCATGCAGCTTGGTTCACACATTTCACACAATTAAAAGTTTAATAAAAGGCAATAAATAATAATTAAAATCTTGTGCAAGACATGCAAAGTCCATAAAGTGCCAGTTCTGAAGAGTGACGGGTTATGACAAGTTATAGAGTTAGATGTAAAAAAAAAAAAAGGCACTGCCCACGACAATGTGATAGAACGCCAAGAGCAGCATCATCAAATGCTCTGACCTCTTTATAAACAGACTGTATAAAGAAGTGGACTAAGCAAGTGTGACGTCACCCATAGCGCTCGACTCCAGTCAAATGAAGCTCACGATGCTAATGGTTACAGGGGTGAATTTGGAGTCGGGCTCTATATTAGAAATAGGATTTTAAGTGAAAGAAAAACTCCAGGATCATGTAGAGCGGATCAGTACGAACATTTTAAGACCAAAATGACAAGGCCCACATACGAACTTCCCATTTATATATACAATCTATACTTATGATCGGCATCCGTGTTTGGAGGCCAGCCCAATTTGTCATCCAGGAGCACCTTCAGATATTTGCAGGTCTTCACAAGCTCAATGTTCTCTCCCTGAATGCTGAGGAGTCTTTGTCCTCCTGAAGACCATATCCTTTGTCTTGTCACTGAGGTACATCAGGTACATGCCTAACACTCACCTTCTGCTGTAATTATGCATCATGCAGCCATCAGGTTGCCACACATTGTTCTCCAGGAAGCGTCCAGTGGACAGCAGCCACTGACAGGAGTCAGAGTCTGAGGGACACAGTGAGGACAGGACTTAGACTGTAGGCCTGTAGAAGGAGGGACACACCACACACTTACCACTGTAATAATGGGAAGCTGAGTGACAGACCAGGAGGAGGCTTATTACTGCTAAAGACAGGACTTTAGCATTGGCAGTGGTGAAACAGGACCTGCTAAAGCTGCGTCCCAGGCCCACCATCTTGGCTCCTCTGTGACACCAGGCCTGTAGACGGTGTGAGCTCCATGACGCTGAAGCCCTTTCCTCTCCATCAGAGTCTGGGGGTCCTTCTCCGACACAAACCTCTGGTTCAGCCTGGGCACAAGAAACAGAGTCTGTGAGTCTGAAAGTGTGTGGCATGGATCTATTAAAATAAATTGCTAGGTTATTGCTAGTTTAGAGCCGTCTTGAGTGGGCCACTCACTGGTACTTCAGCAAAAAATCCCTCCTGCCCAGAAAGGATTTTTTTCATAGAGCACAATGGAATCACAAACTATTTGTGTCCGGCTGACAGGGCACCTACAGTTTTCAAAAAGGTTGGATTTTGTGGCAATTTTTACTATTTTTAGATATTAAGCTTTTTCTCAGCCCAAAATCCTTCAGTTGTCTAAAAAACAGCTTTTTAATCATTAGCTCCAACTCCGCTCTAACTCCCAGCACTCCGATTGGTCAAAGTGGTCACGAGACTATGCTCCTTGTGCATGCTCGCGTGCATTTGCATGTGCCCGTGTGAGAAAAGAGCACTACTGTGCATGTTCAGTGGGCATGGAGCTACCGGACGTACTTAGCCAGGCTAGGCTAATCTAGAGACGTGTGCCATTGAGCCTGGCCCACTGACTTGAATGGGAGTCAGTGAGCCTCTGGTCTGAGTCAGAGTGACTCTGTGGTCTGAGTCTCTGACTCTGTGAGTCTCTGAGTGGTGTCAAGTTTTTAATTGAGGAATGCAGGTCCAACATGAAAACACCGGAAAAACAGACACAAGGCTCAACTTGGCTTCAAGACTTTTATTGATTTTTTTCAGCTTCTCCATCAGCAGTAGATCGAAAACCTTTCAAGTAAACAAATATGTGGGATAATGAAATTACATTTACATTTACGATAGTATTTTAATATATTTGTATTTTAATAAATATATTTGATAATAATATTTATTAATATACATTTTACATACTATTAGAATTTTAAATAATGTTACACATTACATGTAACAATATTTTCATCTTAAATATAACAATTTTAAATGACTACATATATGAAATAATAATAATAATAATAATAATAATAATAATAATAATAATACATAATGTTATCATTTTATTTCTTTTTTTAATGAATTAATAAATGCCTTTTAATTGCTAATAATATACACTTTAAATTTGTGCTCCTTTAAACTAGTTAGCCTTTAATACACTTTAATACATTTTACAACAATTATAACAAATTGGAATATATTTAAACAGCCAATTGCCAATAAATGAAATTATTCAATTCAATTTTTTACATTTTCAGAATTTAAATTTAATTATTATTTTGGGAATTTATTTATTAATTTACTGTTAAGTTAAATTTGGACATTGATCCAATTAAATAAATCAACCAATTGCATTTACAATCTAACTAAGGCTTCTCATTGTGATACTTAAACAGAATATTCACTTTACTTATAAATTAATTAAGACAGATTATTTTGACACTATTGTGTCCTTAGGGTCTTAACACAGTTTTCACTATTTTAAATACACTTAAAAACTAATTTTACAGGTAAATTTACTCACTGGTAGCGTCTCTGTGTTTTCCCTTTGCATTCCTGGGCTTGGTTTGTGTGCCTGCGCACCTCGGTGTAATGAAATGACTGCAGCAGACACTACCAGCTCACCTGCATTTTTGGTATCAGGGCCGGCCCAAGGCATAAGCGAACTATGTGGCCGATTAGGGCCCCCACACCACCGGGGGCTCCCAAGACCAGTTGGAATGGCCAGCTGCTAAAATAAATAAAATAAATTAAAAAGCGTAATATCAATGATATGATATTGCAGAAACAAAAGAAGAAAATAAAAACGCAGATGATAGTGGGTGTCTTAGACTAACTGTGTAGCCTATGAAATGATAAAGCAGCTAGTAGTGCAGTTTTGGTGGTGTGGGGGGGCCCTCAAATCAAACTCTACTTAGGACCCCATAAAGCCCCTCTGTTTGGCGCCATCTACTGTGCAGACTAGGAATGAGCTAATAAGGGAGTAAGGAGAGGAAGTGAATGGGGTTAGGATTGGAGGTGAAGACTAGGAGCAGAGGGACTGGGTTTTTTGACTTGACACTGTGAGCTGTGGTCTGACTGTGAATTTGTGGTCTGACTGTGAGTCTGTGGTCTGAATCTTTGGTCTGAATCTTTGGTCTGAGTCTGTGGTCTGAGTCTGTGGCCTGAGTCTGTGGTCTTAGTCTGTGAGTCTGTGGTCTTAGTCTGAGTCTGTGGTCTGAGTCTGAGTCTGTGGTCCGAGTCTGTGGTCTGAGTCTATGGTCTGAGTCTGTGGTCTGAGTCTGTGAGTCTGTGATAAGTCTGAGTCTGTGGTCTGAGTCTGTGAGTTTGTGGCCTGAGTCTGTAAGTTTGTGGCCTGAGTCTGTGGTCTGAGTCTGTGAGTTTGTGGTCTGAATCTGTGGTCCAAGTCTGTGGTCTGAGTCTGCGGTCTGAGTCTGTGGCCTGAGTCTATGAGTCTGTGGTCTAAGTCGGAGTCTGTGGTCTGAGTCTGAGTCTGTGGTCCAAGTCTATGGTCTGAGTCTGTGGCCTGAGTCTGTGGCCTGAGTCTGTGGCCTGAGTCTGTGAGTTTGTGGTCTGAGTCTGTGGTCCAAGTCTGTGGTCTGAGTCTGTGGTCTGAGTCTGTGGTCTGAGTCTGAGGTCCGAGTCTGTGGTCTGAGTCTGTGGTCTGAGTCTGTAGCCTGAGTCTGTGGCCTGAGTCTGTGGCCTGAGTCTGTGAGTTTGTAGTCTGAGTCTGTGGTCTGAGTCTGTGGCTTGAGTCTGAGTCTGTGTTCTGAGTCTGTGAGTTTGTGATCTGAGTCTATGAGTCTGTGGTCCGAGTCTGTGGTCTGAGTCTGTGGCCTGAGTCTGTGAGTCTGTGATAAGTCTGAGTCTGTGGTTTGAGTCTGTGCTCTGAGTCTGAGTCTGTGAGTCTGTGGTCTAAGTTTGTGGTCTGATTCTGTGAGTTCGTGGTCTGAACCTTTAGTCTGAGTCTGTGGCCTGAGTCTGTGAGTCTGTGGTCTGAATCTTTGGTCTGAGTCTGTGGTCTGAGTCTGTGGTTTGTGGTCTGCGTCTGTGGTCTTAGTCTGTGAGTCTGAGTCTGTGGTCTGAGTCTGTGGTCTGAGTCTGTGGTCTGAAACTGTGGTTTGTGTCTGTGAGTCTGTGGTCTGAGACTGTGGTCTGAGCCTGTGAGTTTGTGGTCTGAGTTTGTGGTCTGATTCTGTGAGTATGTGGTCTGAGTCTGTGGTCTGTGTCTGTGGTCTGAGTCTGAGTTTGTGGTCTGATTCTGTGAGTTTGTGGTCTGAATCTTTGGTCTGAGTCTGTGGTTTGTGGTCTGAGTCTGTGGTCTTAGTCTGTGAGTCTGAGTCTGTGGTCTGAGTCTGTGAGTCTGTGGTCTGAGTCTGTGGTCTGAGTCTGAGTTTGTGGTCTGATTCTGTGCGTTTGTGGTCTGAATCTTTGGTCTGAGTCTGTGGTTTGTGGTCTGAGTCTGTGGTCTTAGTCTGTGAGTCTGAGTCTGTGGTCCGAGTCTGTGGTCCGAGTCTGTGGTCTGAGTCTGTGGTCTGAGTCTGTGGCCTGAGTCTGTAAGTTTGTGGTCTGAGTCTGTGGCCTGAGTCTGTAAGTTTGTGGTCTGAGTCTGTGGTCCGAGTCTGAGGTCTGAGTCTGTGGTCTGAGTCTGTGGTCTGAGTCTGTGGCCTGAGTCTGTGAGTTTGTAGTCTGAGTCTGTGGTCTGAGTCTGTGGCCTGAGTCTGTGGCCTGAGTCTGAGTCTGTAGTCTGAGTCTGTGACTTTGTGATCTGAGTCTATGAGTCTGTGGTCCGAGTCTGTGGTCTGAGTCTGTGGCCTGAGTCTGTGAGTCTGAGTCTGTGAGTCTGTGGTCTGGGTCTGTGGTTTGTGTCTGTGAGTCTGTGGTCTGAGTCTGTGGTTTGAGTCTGTGAGTTTGTGGTCTTAGTCTGTGAGTTTGTGGTTTGAGTCTGAGTTTGTGGTCTGAGTCTGTGAGTTTGTGGTTTGAGTCTGTCAGTTTGTGTTCTGAGTCTGAGTCTGTGGTCTGAGTCTGTGCTCTTAGTCTGTGGTCTGATTCTGTGAGTTCATGGTCTGAACCTTTAGTCTGAGTCTGTGGCCTGAGTCTGTGAGTCTGTGGTCTGAATCTTTGGTCTGAGTCTGTGGTCTGAGTCTGTGGTTTGTGGTCTGAGTCTGTGGTCTTAGTCTGTGAGTCTGAGTCTGTGGTCTGAGTCTGTGGTCTGAGTCTGTGGTCTTAGTCTGTGAGTCTGAGTCTGTGGTCTGAGTCTGTGGTCTGAGACTGTGGTCTGAGCCTGTGAGTTTGTGGTCTGAGTTTGTGTTCTGAGTCTGTGAGTTTGTGGTCTGAGTCTGTGAGTTTGTGGTTTGAGTCTGTGAGTTTGTGGTCTGAGTCTGTCAGTTTGTGTTCTGAGTCTGAGTCTGTGGTCTGAGTCTGTGCTCTTAGTCTGTGGTCTGAGTCTCTGGTCTGAGTTTGTGGTCTGAGTCTGTGAGTGGTGATCTGAACCTGTGAGCGGTCCTGAGCAGTGGTCAGAGTGGCCGGTCCTTGCAGTGGTCTCTCTGGCTTCAGGACAGAGCTCTGTTTTGGGCACAACCCCCTCTCTGCTAACGCCTGTTGTGACGTCTCTGGGTGGTCACACAGCTCACACACAGGCTCTACCAAATATAATATTATTATTTATACTTTATATATTTAATATAATCCCCTCGATATGTTTTTTGCCATTGACCCATTAAAGAAAATTAAATTGCCAATACAGATTGAATCTTGTGTTTGTATTTATATTTTTTATGTCCATTTATTTGGCTAATGCAAATCAGCAGTAATTTATATTTTATAAATTGGGCCAATGAACATTTGTTTGTTGAGCATGAATGGCTTAAAGCTGTCAACTAACAGAGTCAAAATCCCAGACATTTTGGGGTAGTTAAGAAATTCTTCCCGGACATTTTTTTTTGGGTCCCAAAAGGAGGCCATGGCCACTCTGTTCCACCTTGTGATGTCATGTAGTAGTTTTCAAGTCAGCAGCTTTACCTTTAGTTCAACAGAGATTGGCAATTCCAGGGTTGAAATTATTCAAATCCATCACAAGTTGGAACAGTGTTTTCAGTTTGAGAGAAATATGGAGACATGTGTGAATGAAACAAAACACAACTCCATGTATGTTTGTGATAAAAAAAATAATAATAAAAAACTGCATTAGAACGCAGATCAGAAAATAGTGTAATACAGGCCCTTTAATTATGATGTGAATGACAATAATGACAAGGACAAAAGAGCCGCACATAACACTTGCATTGTTTTTAATGTCAGATTGTACAAGGAGTCTTTTTTTACACTATGTACCACAATAGACAGCACCAGCTCGCCTTATATTTACAATAGATTCCACCAGATCAACCAACACAAATGATGTCATGGAAACATGGCCAGACAGGAGAAGAGGGGGAGGGCATCCAGCAGAAGACAAGAGATGCAGACAGAGGTGGGTAATGTGTTACTACTAATTACTTGAGTAGAAGTAGTGGTTAAGTAAGAGTAAAAAAGCATTTGGAGAAAGAGTAAAAAAGCATTTGGAAAAAGTACTAGCCAAGTGAGAGCAACTGCTGTGACGTGACATCTGGTTTATCATTTGAAGTGTGAAATAATGCACATAATTTGGTGTTTTCCAAAGATACAACACAAACATGAAAAGTAAAAGTATTTTAAGTACAATTATATTTAAAAGTTACTCGAGTGAATTAGTAACTGAATCATAGTCTGTATATAAAATGAACATAGCTAACCTGCTAGCCGCCGCGGTCCAAATAACAAGTGAGAATGGGGGCGCTTCCGGCTCCACTGACTCTGGTTCCAATTGACTTAACATTGAAAAATTGTAACTGCTGCAGTGAGCTTCGTCATTTTGATCTTAAAATGTCAGTAGTAACCCATTCTACATAATCCTGGTGCTTTTATTTCGCTATTTTGTACGTAAATAAATTCCTATTCCTAATATAGAACTCGGCTCCAAATTCACCCGTATAAATGCTAGCGTAGTGAGCTTCATTTGACTGGAGCCGAACGCTGTGGGTGAAGTCACACTCACTCAGTCCACTTCTTTGTACAGGCTATGAACTGAACACTACCCACCTCTATCCACAGAGGATTTGAAATGAACAGGCAAAGTGTAAACATGTCATTTGAAACTTAAAATTCAATTGAAAATACAAAGCAGTACAGTGCAGTTTAATACGGCATTGTTTTGTTATCATTTAGTTCTCGAAAAGAACATTTCAACGATGATGGATTTTACTTGGGATTTAATATTTGGATTTAAATTTGATCATCTTGAAAGTTGGGTCAAATGCAGACATCTAATATGAGAAGAATTTTCAGTAAATAAACGTGTGCATATATTTTCAGAGCAGGTTTGTAGAGGTCTAGACTAGAGAAGTGGGCTGCAAGAATAATCTAAATCCATGTTAGCATGCTAGTGGTTTTTGGCCTCTGAGAGTCATGAAACGGGCTTATAACTCATCACTGAATGATTAGGATGGTCAGAATGCATAAGGTAAGTGAGGACTAACTTTGGACCACTGCAACCCGTTTAAAATGAGCTACTTCTGATTTAATAATGTAGTTTAGACTTCTACAAACATGTTCTGAAATGTATGGACCGTTCAAAAAGTTGTGTATCATTCAGTTGTAAAATCCCAACTTATAGGTCCTATATTACACAAAATGGACTCTTGTGAGCTTTAAGCCATTATAGAATGTTGTTATTTCATCAAAAACATACCTGGAATTGTATTTTGTTTCATTCACACATTTGACTAATCTTTTATTATTAGTCTTCAAATCTCCAAAGCTCTGTTCAGCTACACTTTATTGTCCCCATAGGGAAATTTGTCCTCTGCATTTGACCCATCCTTCAATACCACTGGGGCACCTCATCAGGAGCAGTGGGTGCTGGAATGCTGTCCCTGGGACCCATGTTAAGTCAAGACTATCTTAGCTGGAGGATTGTGCCTATTGTGCATGTTTTGGGTTGATAGAGGAAATCAGAGGAAACCCACCCACACGGGGAGAACATGCAAACTCCACACAGAAAGGTCTGGGCAACCCAGGAATCAAACCTGGAACATTTTTGCTATGAAGCAAAGTGTTTTCAGTTTGAGAGAAGAACTCAACTTAAATATGCAGGGTTTGTGTGTTAAACATGTGAATGAAACAAAACACAACTCCAGATGTGTTTATGATGAGGAAACATTAGGACATGGATCATAAATGGTGTAATATGGGCCCTTTAACATGGAATAATACAGTCCATTTATAAATATAAAAACATATTACTGGCACTTGAATATTATTACACGGTTTATCCTAGTCGCCATTGTCAGTAGAATCTTGTGTGATCATTTGGCAGATTATTACTCCAGATGCCCATCCCAAACTGTTCCAAACCGTACCATACTGAGCTGCAGAGTAAAGCTTTGTTGAAAACTAAAATAAACCAATAACAATAACCCGACAACATTTTGCTTTGTCATCACTAGTGTTAGTCAAGTTGTAAAGGGCTGCATACTATGACAAATTTTCAAACAATATATTGAAAAAAGTATATTGTATTGGCATTAAAGGGGAACTAAACACTAAATAACCTTTTCAGTTTTGCTACTAAACTGTGTCTATGGTGTTTGAATAGCATGGTCTACTGTTCCTTGTACTTTTTAGTAATCTTTGTGCAAACTAGGTGCTTTCTCTTCATCATTTCCCCTGACTCTCTTCTTTAGTGCTTCAGGTACTTCCCAGTTTAGCAGCTCTATTTGAAATGCGGTTGTGGGCGGAGTTTAGGTGTTTAGTTCTTTTACTTTTAATTTTACCCCACAGTATTCCATCTGACAGAGGCATGCCATAAACTTAATGCACAGACATGAATTATATTTAAATGTAATAGTTAAAATTATAATCCTTAAATTATTGTAATATTTATCCTCATCAAATAATGTCATTTTGTCATACTGTGCAGCCCTGGCTACAAGTTACAACAATACAGAATTTTAAATACTATTTGTGGAATTTGAAGCCCAGTAGCCCACACTCTCTCACACACGCATACACACGCGCACACACGCATACACACACACACACACACACACACACACACACACACACACACACAGTATTGGGAGCAGGTTTAGCAGCGTTGGCAGAGGCAGAGTCCGATGATGGCAGTGGAGTGGTGGAGCACGTGGAGCAGGAGGTACAAGCGTGAAGGGCTGTCTGCTCAGAGTTGCCCACTCAGAGGGCCACGTTTGGGGCTAGGCCTGCTCCTTTGACCAGGCAGAGCAGGAGGGGGTGTGCCCAGTTTCCACCAAGCAGGATGCTACTCAGGTGTCCAATAATTCACCCATTACCAAGTTATGTTCATTTCAGGTCATGATTGTTATATAGAAAAAGGCAGAATGGTGATATTTGACTTTATTTTACAATAAAGCAAGAGCAATGTTGTAAGCATTTTTGCCAAACAGCTGCAATACTTTGTTTAATGTCAGTGATGACATGTCCAATATAAGGCCTTTAAACCAGTGGACACACTGATCAAAGACTGCTACATTAGAATACGGTTGAGCTAGTCCCACACCAGTTAGCATCTGATTACACATCACATTTCAAGTACCAGGTTAGAGACGTTTGACATCACTAATTAGAAACATCAGACTTATTCACACAAATTAATAAATTAATCTGAATGTTGTATACTCATACTGGGATGTATATGTTTTAAACTTTGTTTGTACATGACACTTGGAATCTTGCACAGCATTCTTATACATTATGTTGAGAGATAAACTGAAGGAAAGAACTAAACTTTCACGTTAAATTTGCATTTGTGCGTCTTGACAAACCTATAATGCTGTGGAAGCACGAGCCAGAACACTGGCTGCTGTGCTGCACGGAAGTGAACACTGGTTGGTGGAAGCTGGGCTGCTCCTCAGCTTAAGGACAATGTGTGACCATTGTGACAGATGAGAGCCCCAGAAGACCCTCCACAGAAGAAGACCCTTCGCAGAAGAAGACCCTCCGCAGAAGAAGACCCTCCACAGAAGAAGACCCTCCACAGAAGAAGACCCTTCGCAGAAGAAGACCCTCCGCAGAAGAAGACCCTCCGCAGAAGAAGACCCTCCGCAGAAGAAGACCCTCCGCAGAAGAAGACCCTCCGCAGAAGATGTCCAGGGCAGAGCTCCAGAGGAGGCCAGGCTTAAACCAGGCTTTGCTCAGGACAGGGGCAGAGAAGAGAACGCGTGTCATCTAAAGTCAGACTTTTATTATTAGTGTCAGTATCAGAGCCAAGGCATGAGTCTTCATCAGCTGTCCATGGCACAGGAGCAGAGTCTAGAGCATCCTGTTGCGTTTATGAGTGGGGGAGTCTGTGATGACGTCACTACAGGGGGTGGGGCCACGTTTGCGGTTGGCAGTGGAATCCAAATGGAGCGCCATCTCCTCGGCGATAAAAGTGTTCAGGTCCACATCGTGTAGGCCGTTCCTGCGCCGGCCCAGGGACTGAGCGGGATGAGTGGGGGAGCCAGGGGGGCCGGAGCGCACGGAGATACTTGCCATAGCACCACTGAGACCTGGAGAGGAACAACAACATGTCACCTCAACAGAACATACTTCTGCTTGTGTTCAGAGAGCTACTGTGTACAGTAAATGTGCTGTTAAAGCAGCACATTTACACATGACACCAACAGATATGTGTTGAGATTATAGAAGAACTGGGTGTCCCGTTTTTAAGTCAGGATTCTGTTCATAGTCACATTTCTCACAGTTTTGAGAGATTGGAATGAATTGTGCATACCCAATTTTAAATCTACTTTGATAGTACAATAGCACAATTAAGACTATGGTATAAGTCCTTTAGTATGAGCTACTCCCAGCCTACATAACCACAGCCACCAGGGGGCACACATGAGGTCGCAGTACTAACCATGCAGTGCGATGGCCTCTCTGAAAGGCTGCAGGTCCGTCTCCACAGAGCTTCCCGTCTCTGGGGCCGCGGGCCGATTAGCTGACACCACAGACACTCTGGGTGGGGCTCGAGCTGTCCGAGGGGGCGGGGCTTTTCCACACAGGAAGCTGATGAGGTCTTCCCGCCGAATGGTTCTTCTGCGTTTCTTCACCCAGGCGATCACCTCCTTATTTCTGCGCTGGCAGCCCAAGTGTATGCCCAGGTCATAGCTACGCTGACGGGCCTCTGTGCTCTCTGAGGGGAAACACAATCAGTACTCTTGTATGTGTACAGTAACTATGCAGTACTCATGCATCATTCCATTTCTATCAGAGTTCACCCCTCTCTGTAACTTTTGCTGTCAGACTCATCATTGGTCTTAAAGAGAAGGTACTTTACTTATGTGGGGTATTAACTGCTAACACATATTTAGATCACCATGTTCCCTTTTATTGTTTTGAAAACGCTATATTCACAGAAAACAACGTATTAACCTCCCTTTGCCCCCTGCGCTAAGTCACTCCCCCTTCAGAGCACTATCACAACACAATCAGCGTGCATCCCGCTAATGAAACTACTGCACATCCCATCAGGTTTGTCAAGTTGCTGTGTACAGTTTTGTATCATGTTTTTGTACATTTATGAGAATTGTTGTGTGGAAGCATGGGTGACGTAGACTTGTGGGCGGAGCATTGCACAGAAACAAACCATGAAGGTTTGAATAGGGCCCGGGAGAACATGCACGGATAATATCTTAAACCTCTTCAGGCATGTTCTTGATGAGGGAACAACATTATAACAACAATTTTGCACAATCCCTCCCCTCTTTAAACTGTTTGTAACAACCCATTGTACATGATCCTGGTGTTTTTATTTCACTATTTTGTCCTTAAATCAAGATATGAACATTAATAACAGACTAATCAGCTGGCCGTTTTCCCCAAGGTTGCTCCTGCTAGTGTGAGCAACAAGTTTGATTGACAGCATTGCTAGTAGCCACCTCTGCCAAACCAGCAGTGTGGACGAGAAGGGCCTTTATCTTCAACTAGTGACGGGCCAAAGTCGATGCATCGACACATGTGTAGAGCTCAGCAAGTGACGCCTGTGTCGAGCTGTGTGCATCACTTTAAGAAAAGTCACGTGACCGATAAATCGACTGTGTCGTTTGGTGTTTCTCATGTTGGGAGCACTGACGCAGCTCGTGTGGAGCGAAGCGCACGGGGCTCAAATCTGTGGCAGAGTCTCAGCTTATCACCACAGAGAAACAGAAGATACGCCTGTCCAGTGTGGGCTCATTTTAATCATTCCCAAGTGGACTACAGATTTACTGAAAGAACTATATTATTTTACTATAATTTTCACAACCATTCACCTCTTCAAGTATCACGTATTTACCTACTTTATACAATGGGCTGTGATTTTCTTTAATGAGACTGCATTAACTTCTTAGCCAGTTCTTTCATTTGTTGATATCAAAGCATCTATGACAAATATGTTCATGTGTCTGAATGAACGAGCCTTGCGCTGTGTCAATGCTTCTGCATAGCAGTTCATTTTTTAAACCACCAGATGACAATACAGAACGCATCAACACAGTGTCAACACACTGTTGGAAATGTGTTAGACACACCTTGAGGCCTCATGTACCCCTCACTAATTTCAACACCCTGGCTGCTCATTGGCTCTTTGGTTGCTATGATACTTTGCATGGAATTCCAAATATGAAACTGCTCCAAATTAACTGCTAGCCACTCCTTTATGCAGTCTATGGCATACAGGTCAAAAAACGAATGACAAGAAATCTGTCCTACTATGGAGTATATTCAGCAGTACTCAAGAGTAAAGAACAACACACACTGTCCAGCTGTGCTTTCAGGTGAACAACTTCCCAATCAGGATTTCTAAACTGTATTACCCAGGACTCTGTTCTAGAGTTGTGCAGAAATGTTTTCTTTATGTGCATCTACACGTAGTGAATTACTTCCTCTATGATCCCACCTATTGCCTAAAAACACAGTGACACTCACCTTTGTATAGATTAGTGACAGCAGTGGCGGCGTTCTGAAAGGGCACCCAGAGGGACAGGCCTTGCTGCTGCTGACATACTCTATCTGCAAAAAAGTACATACAAATTTATACTGCAACGTAAACAAGTGCCAAATAACTCACACAAGACCTCTTAATAAGCATTGTGTGTTAGCAGGCCAACACAACAGTCTTAAACCAGATGCCCTGCCAGTCAGCAGAGGAAAATATTTCACTTGAAGAGAAGGACCAACCCCAAACCCTTTGAGACAATACGGAGGTAATATTTTTGCAATCCATCAGAAAATTGTGCCAGTTTATATTAACATTAGTCATTGTTTTATGTTGCACCATATCACCTGATGCACATTCCTAGTTTGCAAATTTTGTTCATTGACCAGTGACCATGGCCATAAAACTAAACAGGATTATTATTTTAAAAAGCTATATTGCACCATTCTCTGATCTGTTATGATTATGTTTCCTCATCAAAAACATACCTGGAGTTGTGTTTTGTTTCATTCATATATACGTTTTAACACACAACCCTACATTATTTAGGCTGAGTCCTTCTCTCAAACAGAAAACACTCTGTTCCACCTTATGATGTCATGAGGTAATACAGGAAGTGCTCCTCAGCGTTTTTACCTCATACACCTGCACTCGAATCATTCGGATGATTTCAGAGTTGGAATTGTCCATCTCTACTGAACTAAGGTAAAAAGGTAGCTGTTAACTTGAAAACTACTATGACATCACAAAGTGGAACAGAACACTTTGAGTTTTGAGATGCAGACTAATAATAAAGGATTACTCAAACATGCATGAATGAAACAAAACAACTCCGGGTTTATTTCTGATGAGGTATCAACATTATAATATGACTTGAAGCTCCCCCTCTCACCACCCCCCACCTGCTGTATATGTGGAGCTGTATATGTGCACTACGGAAACACCACAGGGACATAAAGGAGATGGATTAGGTTGTGTTCAAAGACAACTGGTGCTGTTCTTGTTCACTGTACTGCATAATAATGGTCTAGATTGGAATATATAATTGTTTAATTCATACGTGTTTAAAGTAGATACGTTTTAAGTTCCAACCTCAAAGTGTTTCAGCTGAATTAACTTATATAATGTATGTAAACTTTTTTCTAATTCTTAACCACAGGCTAAACAAAGGTAAACATTAAACAAATGTCTTCAATGGCAGAATATTGTCCGATTTAACCAGTATAAAATGTTCGCGTACGTACCTGGAGTTGTGTTTTGTTTCATTCACAGACATTTAACACACACATCCTGCATGTTTAGGCTGAATTCTTCTCTTAGACAGAAAACACGCTGTTCCACCTTGTGATGTCATGTGGTAAAACTCATGTACACGTTCACTAGAATCATTTGGATGATTTCAGCCCTGAAATTGCAATCTCTACTAAACTAACGCTAAAAGGAGCTGTTAACTTGAAAACTACCGCTTCATGACATCACAAGGTGGAACTCCAGGTCTGTTTTTGAGGAGGTAACAACATTCTAACATGGCTTAAAGCTCACAAGAGTCCATTTTGTGTAATACAGAACCTTTAACCTCTCAGATCCACTGTTTATGGTAATTAGCGCTGTTGTAACAGGTCACAGTTGAACTTGTGTGTGAAGTGGGAGTCCTCTCATCACCTCTCAGTTCACCAGTGCTAATTACCAGTTCAAGCAGCGATCCAGGGTTTTTTTCTTTTTTTTTTTTTTCACATTAGAGGTGGGAAATATCCATGTTACCATTTGTCAGACACGCACCATTAATTACCTAGTTGGTTCATTTTTTATTTGTCAGGGACCATGTACAGATGCGTTAATCTTTCAGAGGGAATGATGAACTTATAGAATAGATTTACCTGTAAAAGTCGATCTATATGTTAAACCTGTTTAGCCCAATTACAGGCTGGACTGGTCGGAGAATACAGACCTGCTCTACAAAAAGGGACAGGCTGTACTTTCTCAGAAGGCTGAAGTCCTTTAACATCTGCCAGAAGCTCCTGCTGATGTTCTACCAGACACTCATCTCCAGTGTCATCTCCAGAAGCCTCCAGAAGAAGGACGCCGTGCGAATGGATAAGCTGCTGAGGAAGGCTGGATCTCTGGTGGGTGCAGAGCTTGACTCCCTCACATCTGTGGCCGAGAAGAGGGCCCAAAACAAGCTTCTGTCCATCATGGAGAACCCCAAGAACCCCCTGCACTGCACAGCACCATCACCGGACAGGAGCGCACCTTTGGGGACAGGCTGTTGTCCCTGTCCTGCTCCACGGATACTCTCTGGAAGTCGTTGTCATGTCATGTTTTCATTTTTATTTATCATATTTATATATTTTTGTACATGTTTATTAGCCTTGAGCAGAGTTAGGTAGTAGTACTTCAGTAACATTTTAAATAAATTGTACTTTTCAGAGTACTTTTCTAGCAGCATACTTTTACTCCTAATACATGGGTGACAGGAGTTCAGTTGGTAGAGCGTTTGTCCACTGCTCTGAAGGTTGGCAGTTCAAATCCTTGACATAAACATCATCGGTTTGAGGTCGAGGACAGGTTGGCGGCGCGATTCCAGCTCCCACAGATGAATGTTGTTGTTGTGTCCTAGAGCAAGACATTTAACATCTCGCCCTCAGTGTGATAATAATGACTGCTAAAAATGTGACCACTTATATTTACCATTTGCATTGAAGTGCTCAGATTTAGTTTATTGTTCACGTCTCATTTTTGTGTCTAATTAAAGTTTTGTCCCATTAAATTAACTTCAAATTTTAAAACACACAGTTTCTCTTACCTGAGATGTACTTTTCCCAAATACTTTTTTTACTCTTACTTGAGTCATTTCTTGGACCACTACTTTGTGCTTCTACTTGAATATTATCATTTTGAATTAACATTGAGTACTTATTTGAGTAAAATCTTTGGCTACTCTACCCACCTTTGACCTTGAGTGTCCAAAAAGGGTTCCAAATATATAAAACGTATTATTATTTCTAATTTTTTTGATCCTATGTGAACTTTATTTTCTTGTTTGTCTTTCAGCTTCTTTGGATACAAGACTGGTTATGTAAAATTGTGCAAATGAACAGTAAAGGATCTGATTACTAAACCCATCTTGACAGTGAGTCGTTTCTGACCATGACAACGACGCTCCAACCAGTGTAGTGTGTCTCCCCCGTGTGTTCAAATGGTGTACTACATTCAAAAATCAACTCACCACTACATTGTCCCACATGTCCCTCATTTTTCCATTACTTTACTTTATAAACCACTTAATTACACTTTCTTCCACTTGTTACCTTAGTTTACTGTCTGTTTAAGCTTTAATTTAATCACCAGTAGATTTCTAGTTTGAAATTAACTATCTTTGTGCTTTCTCTGCTCTAATCTGCTTGCATAGGTTAATTAACAGTTTAAAATGTGTCACAAACAAAAAACACCACGTTTCACTGTCAACACAGACCTACATGAACAAGGGTGTAAATAGCATAGGCATATTAGATGTAGTTTGTCCATGAATGAGTTGCCATAGGCCCTGTGTCGAGTTAAGATTAGGCACAAATCTGACGATTAAAGGTCCTACATTACGCCAGATTTACTCTTGTGAGCTTTAAGTCATGCTAGAATGTTGTTTCCTAATCAAAAACAGACCTGGAGCTGTGTGGTGTTTCATTCACACGTTTGGAAAGACCCAAAAGTGTCTTTCCTCAGTGTCCTGCAGCATCACAGCAGTCCCTTCTGGCACCTCATTTACACCAACTCCATCACGTGTCCGGCCCAAAACCTGTGCGTCTCCCATAACATTTACAATGGGTTCAAATGAAATGAGATGGTTTACAACAGCGGCTCTGCGGTGTGTTTATATATATGTGTGTGAATAATTCTGTCCATTTTCAATGCGACTTTACTGTATCAAGATGGAATGCAAGGTTACAAGTTCAAAGTTTTATGAACAACCCAAGAAAGCAAGAAAAATCACACCCATTTAAAGTGGCAGGAGAACGGTACCCTATTACCACACCAAAAGCTGGATCCCACCTGTCAAGAGCTTGGACCATCTACCAGCAAACAGGGCGTGGTTCTCTAAAGGTTTTGGTGCTTGTCACTAAACTACAACTTTTGATGAAGTTTTACGTTAAAAAATTAGAACAAGTCTAACCTTCTACTGAGGCTCTTTGGACAACAGTTCCTGATGGTTTTATTTTAGTATATATCAAACTAATAACAATCTTTTTTTTTTTTTTTTTTCAAAGAGAGCAACAATAATACAATTGTGGTCAAGTGGAGGTTAAAATACCATAAAAATGTGGAACAATGCCACCTAAAACAGAACAGGAACTGTTAAGGCTAAAAAGTTCTAAAACAAGACTAAAAGCTGAATACTTTAAAAGGCATTTATTACAAAAGTTAAAATTTGAAAATAAAACCAATTGGGCCCAGTGACAAAATATTAAAAGTCCATTCAAATCAGTGGGGGGTAAAATCAAGAGTGAGTCCGTTCTGTAAAAACAAGGGAAGCAGGGGGCGTCATGAGTGCTTTGAAAATGAATAAGTTTGTGTGGCCGGGTCGGTTTTTCTACAACTAAAATGATACTGTGATTGATGCAGATCTGGTGTGTCTCTGCTTCCTCCTCACTCTGGTCCTCCTGATGGCAGGCTCTCTGTGGACACACACACACACACACACACACACACACACACACACATGCACACACACACACCCGCACACACACACACACACACACACACACACACACACACACACACACACACACACACACACACATACACACACCTGTGTGAGCTCAGAGCAGTTCCTTTCATTTTGAACCAAACACTCAGGAGGTGCAGCTCTTTAAAGGTGTTGGTGCGGGGTACACACTGCAGACCAGTTCAAATGCCCGGGTCACTGGCGGATGTAGAGGTCCAAAGTGGTTTGATGCTTTTTTGAACGCCTAAGCCAGTAGGAAGGCTTTCAGAGGTCATTTAGCAATAAGGACTGGTTCATTTCTTCTGTGGGAGGGATATGATCAGCTCATATTTCCACGTGGACAGATGGACTGGAGTGTGTTAGATCAGGGTTAGATGGAATAATCTTGTCAAAGAAATCAAAGGATCGAGTGCAATAATGGCATTTAAGAAATACATAAAATCCAGTACAATATATGAAAAAAGAAAAATAAGTTGTTGTGCATAAAAGTGAAGATATCTGTTTGCAACTGATTAATATTTGTGATTGAATTGAAATGTATGGATTTGTAATGTTTTAAATATCACACAGAGATTTAAGTTCTGTTATATTGCTGTTACCTCATCAAAAACAGACCTGGAGTTGTGTTTTGTTTCATTCACACGTTTGAGTAATCCTTTATTATTAGTTTGTCTACATCTCCAAAGCTCAAAATGCTGTTTCCACATTGTGATGTCATGTAGTGGTAGTTTAAGTTAACCGCTACATTTTACCTTTTCTTCAGCAGAGATTGGCAATTCCAGGGCTGAAATTATCCAAGTGATTCTGAAGGTGTATGGAGTTTTAGAACACAATGGGGCATTTCCTTTATTACCATATGACATCATAAAGTGGAACAGAGTGTTTTCAGTTTGAGAGAAGAACTAAGGCTAAATGTGCAGCGTGTGTGTGTTAAACATGTGTGAATGAAACAAAACACAACTCCAGGTCTGTTTGTGATGAGGAAACTACATTCCAATGTAAATCAGAAAATAGTGTAATATGGGCCCTTCAAAAGTAACTATCAGTGTTAATATATTGTCTGGAAATGGGGCAGATAACATCTTTACACTCATTTTTATTAAATCCTTTTAATTTTTATTTATTTATTTAAAACAACAACAGCGCAAAAAAAAACATTAATCTCAAAGCTACTTTCCATCTGCAGTCCCACACATTTCTTGTATGTTAATACACTGTTTTCTTCTTATACTTTATTAAGTAAATAAAAATTAACAAGCCCCCAGCCTCTTCAGCAGAGCCACAGTGTCTTTAGGAATGAGCAGCTGGGTCAGGAGTTTGGTGATGAGGGAGATCTCATGAGCCACACACACAAAGATGAAGCTACTGACCAGGATGTTGAGGGAGGGGTTTCCAGGGATGAGCACTAAGATGCCCTTGGTGTCTGCTGCCAGCAAGATGTGGTACTGACAGATGAACAGCTGGGCACACAGCACATTTTAGGGTTAATTTTATACTTCGAGGAACAGACGAGACCCTGGATCTTACCTCCAAAGAGATTTTCCCAAACCAGGCAAAAAAGGAGCTGTAGAAGGAGCGAGCAAAGCCAGGAATGTTCCTGATGAGGATGAAGGCCAGAATCTGAGGAGACACAGGAGCATCACAGAGAGGTTAGCACCAACTTTACCCTGTTTACTCTATTCGAATGGATGTGTGCAATATGACAACTACAGAGGCCTCAGAGGACAAATAAAGATGAAATCCGTAATATAATTTCTACTCTGTTTGGAGGCTAACGTCACCTACCGGGAGCACAGAGATGTAGGGGTGCATCTCGTTGCACTGGGCTTTGGTTTGGCAGTTGCTGGCCCACACTGAGTATGTCTAAAGTAAAGAGTAAAGTAAAGAGGACACAAGATGTTAGGAAGCCTTCACTTTGCTCTGAGAAGCACTAGTGTGTCAGGTCTTCATACAGAATGAACTACAGCAAGAGTCCAACACTTACAATGAAAGAGAGCCCAGACAGGAGCAGTAGGGGCAGGGAAACTTTAGCTGAGAATAGAGCTTCACCTCTGGTCTCCGACAGCACCTGCTTCTTCTGAAGGAGCAGATAGAGGAAGGCAAACACCATCCCCTGTACCACGGCCTGCAAACACATGATCACTCACATCCACATCTACTGGAACAGAGCAGTCATGGAACTACTGCACCAATGCACTTACAAACCGATCCAGTCTCCAGCGGAACCACCACTCGTGGATGTTGCCATTGAGTTCAAAAAGCTCCGAAAGTGGCCACTCTGTGAAAGTGCTCTCAAACACACCCTGCACATTGGAACAATCACATGACATTCAACAGCTTTCCAGCAGCGTTGAGGACATGTGCCTCTGGAGTGACTGTGCCATTACCTTTGAATAGGCAAAGAGGCAAATGAGCAGCAGGAGGCCCACTAACTTGAGCAGGATTCCCAAGTACCACAGGGCACCGTCTGTTCACACAGAGAGAAGAACACAGGTGTTGGAGCGCCACGGTTACATATGCAACAGTAAAGTTCTGAGGGACACCTACTGCTGGCTTTCTTCTGCACAATCTGAGGCCACATGGCCAATACAATGTAGATGATCACAAACCAGAATGAGACCAGAGGAACAAAGTAATAGAACTGGTACGGCCTGTCCATCACCGCACACAACACCAGCACCAGGAAGTTGAGGCGGAATAGCACCTGCACCACAAGTACAGTCACGTTGGTGCTGTGAGAGCACAAAGCATGGAGGCATGGAGCCTGTACTCACCTGGCACACTCTGTACAGGCCAAAGTCCCCTTTGAGCCAGAAGAAGGAGAAGTGTCCATAGCCTGTTTGGAAGAGATAGGCTGCCACCAGCACACGCACGTGCATGTAGACCGGAATGAACTGAGACATACAAAAAGAATCAGCTTATGCTTTGAGACTATACAGAGACTACAGAGGGCCGCAGGACTTACAGCACTGGCTCCTGAAATATGATAGATGAGAATGACCAACTGCATCCAGCCCTTCCACTCATCTGTCTGCTCCCTGTTCAGCACACAGCTCTGGAACACAGTACACAGTGTCAGTGTGTGTCAGAGGAACCAGAGTGGTGTGCACAAAGTTCAGAGAAAAGCAGCCCCATGTGCAGAAGGACACAGGCCTGCGATCACCTCTTTGGTGCTCTCGCTGCATAACAATCCCAGCACAAAGACAATGATAAAAGGGACGAAGAAGGCAGAGTGACTGTAGTCTTTCTGTTCCTTCATAAACACATCTGCTCTGTCACACAGGTAGAAGTAGACCATGATGAGTCCCATTCTGCACAAGGCCCCACACACTGCCTCGACCCCCAGGGGACCAGGAGCTGTAGCTGGCTTCTTCTCTTCTAAACTCTCCAGGTCAGGGGCTATGGGCCGCCGATGGGGTCGTTTCCCCAGAAAGTGGAATAACAGGAAAAGTAGGGTCGTGACTACAAACAAACACAGCAACATCTTCTGGAGAAAAGTGAGCGGGGGCGTGTTCTGGCAGCAGGAACCGTCAATGGGCCGGATCACTTTGTTACACAAACTGTTCATTAACACCATGGCCCCCTGAGAACACACATGCAGGTTAGTCACACACTGAGGCTGCATTCAGACCAAACGCAGACCAACTGAAAATAGTTTTATGCTTTTGCCAGTACATCACATTTTTTATTTCATCTATATGCGCGCGCGCACGCACGCACGCACGCACACGCACGTATACATATGTGTATATATATGTATATGGACCTGCCTTGACTAACATATGAACTTAAGTCACATCCCATTCTTAATCCATAGGGTTTAATATGACGTCGGTTCAACCTTTGCAGGTATAACAGCTTCAACTCTTCTGGGAAGGTTGTCCACAAGGTTTAGGAGTGTGTTTATGGGAGTTTTTGAAGAAGCACATTTGCGAGTTCACACACTGATGTTAGATGAGAAGGTCTGGCTCTCAGTCTCTGGTCTAATTCATCCCAAAGTTGTTCTGTCGGGTTGAGGTCAGGACTCTGTGCAGGCCTATAGGTGCTTGAGTTTATACACCTGTGGCCATGGAAGTGATTGGAACACCTGATTTCCATTATTTGGATGGGTGAGTGAATACTTTTGGCAATATAGTGTACATACACTCAGTCGGTTAGAATATGATTTGGGTAAAATTAATAGCCTAACCATTTTAACATGTACATCAGGCATGTTATTATATTATGTTCAAATCAGGGTCAGGCTGTTTTCCTCTCCAGCAGCACTTCCTGATGCATTTTAACATTAAGACCAACACTGTTGTGTGAAATATCAACTGTCCTGTCCAGCTACCCTTCTGTGTGCAATAAACTTGACTCTGTAACCTGTTTACTTTATCCATGGAAGTCATAAGGGGCACAGTAACCTTAGCTTGCCATATGTTTAGATCATGGCAGAAATACGCACAGAGAGAGAGAGGGACGAGTCAGATTGTTAGATCCAAATGAATGAAGCCAGTTCAGAGCGCTAAAAGTCGGGGTAGGGCAGATTAAAAATTAAAATACACAGTCTGATCCAGAAATAAGTAGAGTTAAAATGATTAACTTCATTCAGGAGCAGGACCACACCTCAACTTCCTCGCCAGCTAACTGCAGCTCATCTCGACCACGCCTTTAGTTACCCAGAAGCCCTATTTATACGGCCTATCCCAACAACACTGTCTGTCAGCTCTCTCGACCCCCTCCCTCCAACCCCGTCTCTCTCGTCCATCTTTCAGCCTGAAGACATCTTTAAGAAGGAGGGGTTCCGAACCAGCTGGGTGACCATTTTGGATTGGAGACGGAGCTCGCACCCTGAGTCTCCTCCCAGCCACCGTCAATAAATATCTTTATCGTATTCCATAGTTGTGGCATGATCCTTGCTCGTGAAATTAAATTATGCAGTTTAAGTGATGGCTTGAGTCTACTCTCATTTCATTTCAGTGTGCCTAAAATACGGCAGCTTGTCATCTCCCTGCTTCCCAGTACGGCGTATCGCAGTCAAAAGTGGTGGTTATCCAGATGAAGCAAGTGATGAAACATGCCGCAGCCAATCACCTTCACTGATGGGTTTATGTTATAAATACATTAAAGCCTCTCTGCTGGACTGCCATCGTTCACAAAGAGACTGGGAAAACACACCATCCAAAAGCACTAGTAGACAGACATGGACCCCCTAGAGGTGTCTGCCTCAAACACAAAGGTGCCATTTCAAAGAAGCATTTCTCATTCTCTTAGGCTTTAGATGAGACTTATTCACTTCTGTTGTCTGTAGAAACTCAAAATAAGCCCACAGCCTCAGTGTAACTGTGGAGCAGCAGCACAGGCCTGGTCATGCCCTGAGCTCAGACCTCTCATTGGATTCTTTCTTCCTCTGAGTGAAGCTGCAGGGAGCAGCAGACACTACTCACCAAGTCTCGGACTCTAGGAGCCATGTGGAGACCATCGGCAATGTCACTGATGTTCTGCAGGCTTATCTGACGGGTTGCTCCAAACAGCTTGATCCGGGAGTTTCCTGTTCTGAAAACCTCAACTGCAGCATCATTGTACAGATCAATCTGTTCGTTGGTTATACTCTTCCGAAATGGACTTAATGCCGACCATTGCACTGGCTCTGCAGGAAAACAGGCAAACACATGCACTTTCCTTACTTACAAACATTAAATGGAAAACTCAAAACATTTTTTCACATCCACAGTTTTCAAACCACAGCTCTAAATATGTTGTACTTGTATGGTGTAATAATATTATTATGACGGAGT
Organism: Taenioides sp. WSHXM2023; assembly: GCA_029959045.1. Classification (NCBI taxonomy): domain Eukaryota; kingdom Metazoa; phylum Chordata; class Actinopteri; order Gobiiformes; family Gobiidae; genus Taenioides; species Taenioides sp. WSHXM2023. Next base: position 30,061,987 of record CM057090.1, read on the forward strand.
AGTCCCGTCAGCCCACGCGGGGAGGCCATGGTGCCGATTTACATGCACACGCACACCGGCGTTTTACTTAGTGAGTTTTCCTCACATAACCAATGCTACAGTCTGGGGCGCACTGTGGGTGCACAATGTGGGCGGAAGTACCTGATGTGGGCTCTGTGTGTACTGCACATACGCACAATGACGTATAATGACGTATCAGGAAGAAGGAGGGTTCCTCCTGCCCGATTCGGGCTTTTTTTTTATTATTTATTTTATTTACGACAGACACGCATTTTGATAATGAAGGCAATGTTCGGCATTTTGGATAGATAGATGGATAGATGGATAGATGGATAGAGATAGATAGACAGATAGACAGACACGGATTATTCGTAGCCAGTTTATTAACGCTGACATCCCCAGACCGTCTACCCAGCCACAGTGCACCGTCACTGGGATAGATCTGCGGAGAAGTCCCGGTCCCGGTATGGAGCTCCGCTGCTCCGGGACAACCGGGGGACATCCCCAGACCGTCTACCCAGAGACAGTGCACTGTCACTGGGCTAGGTCCACGGAGAGACCCCGGTCCGTGTCTTAGCTTCTTTATTTTCACCACAGTGGACCTTATTCCTGTGGACATGTAGTCCAGCAGTGCAGCATAAAATTGAAAATCCTCGCTCATCGCCATCGCGTACAGTAAAACCGACGACAGCCACCTACGCACAATGCAGACATAAATAAACTGCAAGAGCCGTAAACCAACTGCAAGGGACGAATCGGGCACTGTCGTGAAACCCGTACAACAATACACAAACTGCACATGCGCGAACACAGAGCCCACATCAGGTACTTCTGCCACATTGGGTACCGACACGCACACTTGATTGCTGCGTAAACATTCCTCTTGCCATAGCCATTGTTTCATCCCCAAACTTTCCTCCATGTCTGCCGCACCTCAGTGCACGTGTCAGTCGGCCAATTCGAACATTGAACTCTTGCGCATTTTATTGCGTCACGTAGGGCGCGCATGTGACGTCACCAGGAACGTCAGGTGATTTTTCGCTTTGTGAATATATAATGTATATATTTTTTCCTACCTGTGCTTGTGTAACGCTCTAGGGGCTAAGGATCTGACTGCGGCCTAGGGGGCGACCAGAAGAAGGAACGGCAGGAGTCAGGGGGTGTGAAGGCACAGAAAACAAAAATTCAGTTGTTTAAAATGTATTATATTGAATGATGTTAGATATAGATATAGATAATAAATGGTATATGATATGATATGATATTATATTATATTATTATAAATAGATATATTTAAACACAAACAAAACAAAAATGCAATCACACAGGCAGTATTTTTTTTTCCAATGGAGTTCAGTGCAGAGTTGAGTTCATTCAGTTCAAGTATTTGATAGAGTCCAGTTGAGTTACTTGTATTTCTTAAAGTTCAGTTTGAGTTATGAAATCCTTAGTTCATAGGTTCAGGGCTTATGAAAAAAGGGTTTTTTTTCCTACCGCAATGATGCGGTGATCGAGTAGCTCGTCATCCAGTGTTGATTTGTGGTATTGCAGAAAGAATCTTGTGGGGGAAAAAAACCTGACCATTGAGCAGGTATTAGGGGTATTGAAAAATGAATGAATCCGTTGGGTAATCTTCGGTAGATAACCAGTTTAATAGTTTTCAGTTCACAATCCAGTTAGGGTAGCACCGGAGGAGTGGAGCAGGAGGATACATGACCAGTGACCCCGGAACTTAAAGGAAATTATCCCGCCACAATAAAGCTGTAACCGGAAGTGGGTTAACTAACATGGGTTACACTTGGAGATTATTAGAGTACTTTTGTTTGTGGTAATGTTTATGATTTTTCTGTATTAAAGGGGGGATGTATGGGTTTCTATATGTGGAGAAAAAGCCGTTTTTCATTGTTAATTGGTTTGGGGGAGGAGCCTTGTACTTTAAAAAGGGCCTCCCATCTTCACACAGGCAGTGTGTGTGTTGGTGGTTAGAGCAGTGTGCACTGCAGGCACCAGCTCCGAAGCCATTTAAAGACTGCTACAGACTGTAAATATATATTTTTTTTCCCCATTTTTACTATTTTGTGCACTTCTGTAAATAAAATCAACACTATTTTTGATTACGCCATATTATTTCTTTTTTGTCAAAAAGAACCCACAACAATCCACATGTGCTCTGTGGATCTGGAGAAGGCATTCGACCGTGTCCCTCGTGGGGTCCTGTGGGGAGCGCTCCGGGAGTATGGGGTTCAGGGCTCTTTGTTAAGGGCTGTCCGGTCCCTGTATGACCGGACCAGGAGCTGTGTTCGCATTGCCGGCAGTAAGCTGGACCTGTTTCCGGTGCATGTTGGACTCCCCACCAGGGCTGCCCTTTGTCACCGGTTCTGTTCACTGTATTTATGGACAGAATTTCTAGGCGCAGTCAGGGGCCGGAGGGGGGCCGGTTTGGGGACCACAAGATCTCATCTCTGCTGTTTGCAGATGATGTTGTCCTGATGGCTTCATCGGACCGGGACCTCCAATGTGCACTGGGGCAGTTTGCAGCCGAGTATGAAGCACTGCAGCGTCTGCAGTGATGTGGTCGCTGTATCGGACCATTGTGGTGAAGAGGGAGCTGAGCCGAAAGGCAAAGCTCTCGATTTACCGTCAATCTATGTTCCTACCCTCACCTGTGGTCATGAGGTTTGGGTAATGACAAGATCGCGGATACAAGCGGCTGAAATTAGTTCCCTCTGCAGAGTGGCTGGGCGCTCTCTTAGAGATAGGGTGAGAAGCTCAGTCACACGGGAGGAGCTAGAAGTAGAGCCGCTGTTCCTCCATGTCGAGAGGAGGTGGCTCAGGCATCTGTTCCGGATGGAGGTGTTCTGGGCATGTCCCACCGGGAGGAGGCCCAGGGGAAGACCTAGGTCACGCTAGAGGGACTATATCTCTCGGGTGGCCTGGGAACGCCTTAGGGTCCCCCCGGAGGAGTTGGAGGAAGTGTCCGGGGTGAAGGAAGTCTTGGAGTCCCTGCTTGGACTGCTGCCTCTGCAACCCGGTCCCGAATATGTGGAAGAAATTGGATGGATGGACAAGGTTTGTAATAATATAAGCTAACCTTGAATGTGCCAGTAGACCTCTCCATGCTCGGCCAGGCCCTCCAGAGACACAGACATGGACTTCAGGTTGTCTTTGTACTGGTACAGCGCTTTTGCACTTCCCTGGAAGTCTCTGATGATCCACTGGTTAAAGAAGACACAGGCTCCATTACGACACGTTATTGTAGGATTCTTTCTAAACAGCAGATTGTCAGACTTACTGAAGCAGCTCCAATGATCAGCGCATCAATCTTTACGTTAGCCTGCAACAACAACGTTTATAGTGTAAGACATGATAAGCCAACCAATGTTTTTATCTGTGGTATGATGGTATCCTTTTTTGTAGATTAAATATTTATTTTGTAAACTCTGACCCTGCTCATGACAGAGTGAATGGACTCCCTTTGCTCCTTAAATGTATAGATGGATTGGATGGAGCTTTAGGGACAGTTCCTCAAAGGGATTGTAGGAGTCCTGAGAGTGGACGAGATGTGAGTGTGAATGCAATAAGCTGCTGCCCCTATAATAAGTGAACTGAAACCAAGATTATCAAAGCATGTGCAAAGTATGAGGAATATGTATTAATAAATGCAATATGATTTGTCTCTGTCCTGTCAGTTGGGAATCTGCGGGTTAGTGTGCAGTTCCCTTGGTTGATATGGATGGCGTTAAATGTAAATGTCCAATACAAAAAAAAAGTACAGAAATCAACCACTCGTTCAGCTCCATGTGCGTCCATGTCCATCTCTGTGGCTTTGGGAAAGCTGTGAGGTTCAGGTTAGTGACAAACAGAACTGTGTAACTGTGTGTCATTCTACTCACATTAAGCAGTGAAATTAAACGCTTGTTCATGTCATTATTTGTCCGCGGGTGCCACAAGAAGTGCTGCACAAACACAACTTTGTCATTTTATTGTGTTATGTTTGAAGAACACAAGATTTCAGAATACTCACCACTTGAGCTGAAGAGCTGTTGTCTGTAAAAAAGAGATCTACATGCCTCTGACAAGACACACAAGCACATGTCCAGAAAGTTATCAGTGAATATAAAGGAATTCAGTCCACGTCTTTCAGTGTTTCATCTCTCTTACCCAAGGGGGAATATAACGATCAGATGCTATTATATTGACGAAAGACAAAAACACATGCCAAATCCGTGAGTCCCCAATAAAGACGACCTTCTTTCCACTGAGGCAGGTCCTGGCCTCCCTGTGAGGGGCAGAGGAGACGAGACAAGACAAGACCTGCAGACACTTTGTTGATCCTCAAAAGGGAAAGTTCATGCAGCTTGGTTCACACATTTCACACAATTAAAAGTTTAATAAAAGGCAATAAATAATAATTAAAATCTTGTGCAAGACATGCAAAGTCCATAAAGTGCCAGTTCTGAAGAGTGACGGGTTATGACAAGTTATAGAGTTGGATGTAAAAAAAAAAAAAAAGGCACTGCCCACGATAATGTGATAGAACGTCAAGAGCAGCATCATCAAATGCTCTGACCTCTTTATAAACAGACTGTATAAAGAAGTGGACTAAGCAAGTGTGACGTCACCCATAGCGCTCGACTCCAGTCAAATGAAGCTCACGATGCTAATGGTTACAGGGGTGAATTTGGAGTCGGGCTCTATATTAGAAATAGGATTTTAAGTGAAAGAAAAACTCCAGGATCATGTAGAGCGGATCAGTACGAACATTTTAAGACCAAAATGACAAGGCCCACATACGAACTTCCTATTTGGAACGTGGAGGCTAGTGCGTTAGCTATGTCCATTTATATATACAATCTATACTTATGATCGGCATCCGTGTTTGGAGGCCAGCTCAATTTGTCATCCAGGAGCACCTTCAGATATTTGCAGGTCTTCACAAGCTCAATGTTCTCTCCCTGAATGCTGAGGAGTCTGTCTTCCTGAAGACCATATCCTTTGTCTTGTCACTGAGGTACATCAGGTACATGCCTAACACTCACCTTCTGCTGTAATTATGCATCATGCAGCCATCAGGTTGCCACACACTGTTCCCCAGGAAGCGTCCAGTGGACAGCAGCCACTGACAGGAGTCAGAGTCTGAGGGACACAGTGAGGACAGGACTTAGACTGTAGGCCTGTAGAAGGAGGGACACACCACACACTTACCACTGTAATAATGGGAAGCTGAGTGACAGACCAGGAGGAGGCTTATTACTGCTAAAGACAGGACTTTAGCATTGGCAGTGGTGAAATAGGACCTGCTAAAGCTGCGTCCCAGGCCCACCATCTTGGCTCCTCTGTGACACCAGGCCTGTAGACGGTGTGAGCTCCATGACGCTGAAGCCCTTTCCTCTCCATCAGAGTCTGGGGGTCCTTCTCCGACACAAACCTCTGGTTCAGCCTGGGCACAAGAAACAGAGTCTGTGAGTCTGAAAGTGTGTGGCATGGATCTATTAAAATAAATTGCTAGGTTATTGCTAGTTTAGAGCCGTCTTGAGTGGGCCACTCACTGGTACTTCAGCAAAAAATCCCTCCTGCCCAGAAAGGATTTTTTTCATAGAGCACAATGGAATCACAAACTGTTTGTGTCCGGCTGACAGGGCACCTACAGTTTTCAAAAAGGTTGGATTTTGTGGCAATTTTTACTATTTTTAGATCTTAAGCTTTTTCTCAGCCCAAAATACATTACATACATACATTACATTTACATTTACGATAGTATTTTAATATATTTGTATTTTAATAAATATATTTGATAATAATATTTATTAATATACATTTTACATACTATTAGAATTTTAAATAATGTTACACATTACATGTAACAATATTTTCATCTTAAATATAACAATTTTAAATGACTACATATATGAAATAATAATAATAATAATAATAATAATAATAATAATACATAATGTTATTATTTTATTTCTTTTTTTAATGAATTAATAAATGCCTTTTAAGTGCTAATAATATACACTTTAAATTTGTGCTCCTTTAACCTAGTTAGCCTTTAATACACTTTAATACATTTTACAACAATTATAACAAATTGGAATATATTTAAACAGCCAATTGCCAATAAATGAAATTATTCAATTCAATTTTTTACATTTTCAGAATTTAAATTTAATTATTATTTTGGGAATTTATTTATTAATTTACTGTTAATTTAAATTTGGACACTGATCCAATTAAATAAATCAACCAATTGCATTTACAATCTAACTAAGGCTTCTCATTGTGATACTTAAACAGAATATTCACTTTACTTATAAATTAATTAAGACAGATTATTTTGACACTATTGTGTCCTTAGGGTCTTAACACAATTTTCACTATTTTAAATACACTTAAAAACAAATTTTACAGGTAGTTTTACTCACTGGTAGCATCTCTGTGTGTTCCCTTTGCATTCCTGGGCTTGGTTTGTGTGCCTGCGCACCTGGGTGTAATGAAATGACTGCAGCAGACACTACCAGCTCACCTGCATTTTTGGTATCAGGGCCGGCCCAAGGCATAAGCGAACTATGTGGCCGCTTAGGGCCCCCACACCACCGGGGGCTCCCAAGACCAGTTGGAATGGCCAGCTGCTAAAATAAATAAAATAAATTAAAAAGCGTAATAACAATGATATGATATTGCAGAAACAAAAGAAGAAAATAAAAACGCAGATGATAGTGGGTGTCTTAGACTAACTGTGTAGCCTATGAAATGATAAAGCAGCTAGTAGTGCAGTTTTGGTGGTGTGGGGGGCCCCCAAATCAAACTCTACTTAGGACCCCATAAAGCCCCTCTGTTTGGCGCCATCTACTGTGCAGACTAGGAATGAGCTAATAAGGGAGTAAGGAGAGGAAGTGAATGGGGTTAGGATTGGAGGTGAAGACTAGGAGCAGAGGGACTGGGTTTTTTGACTTGACACTGTGAGCTGTGGTCTGACTGTGAATTTGTGGTCTGACTGTGAGTCTGTGGTCTGAATCTTTGGTCTGAGTCTGTGGTCTGAGTCTGTGAGTCTGTGGTCTGAATCTTTGGTCTGAGTCTGTGGTCTGAGTCTGTGGCCTGAGTCTGTGGTCTTTGTCTGTGAGTCTGTGGTCTAAGTCTGAGTCTGTGGTCTGAGTCTGAGTCTGTGGTCCGAGTCTGTGGTCTGAGTCTATGGTCTGAGTCTGTGGTCTGAGTCTGTGAGTCTGTGATAAGTCTGAGTCTGTGGTCTGAGTCTGTGAGTTTGTGGCCTGAGTCTGTAAGTTTGTGGCCTGAGTCTGTGGTCTGAGTCTGTGAGTTTGTGGTCTGAATCTGTGGTCCACGTCTGTGGGCTGAGTCTGCGGTCTGAGTCTGTGGCCTGAGTCTATGAGTCTGTGGTCTAAGTCAGAGTCTGTGGTCTGAGTCTGAGTCTGTGGTCCAAGTCTATGGTCTGAGTCTGTGGCCTGAGTCTGTGGCCTGAGTCTGTGAGTTTGTGGTCTGAGTCTGTGGTCCAAGTCTGTGGTCTGAGTCTGTGGTCTGAGTCTGTGGTCTGAGTCTGAGGTCCGAGTCTGTGGTCTGAGTCTGTGGTCTGAGTCTGTAGCCTGAGTCTGTGGCCTGAGTCTGTGGCCTGAGTCTGTGAGTTTGTAGTCTGAGTCTGTGGTCTGAGTCTGTGGCCTGAGTCTGTGTTCTGAGTCTGTGAGTTTGTGATCTGAGTCTATGAGTCTGTGGTCCGAGTCTGTGGTCTGAGTCTGTGGCCTGAGTCTGTGAGTCTGTGATAAGTCTGAGTCTGTGGTTTGAGTCTGTGCTCTGAGTCTGTGAGTCTGAGTCTGTGAGTCTGTGGTCTAAGTTTGTGGTCTGATTCTGTGAGTTCGTGGTCTGAACCTTTAGTCTGAGTCTGTGGCCTGAGTCTGTGAGTCTGTGGTCTGAATCTTTGGTCTGAGTCTGTGGTCTGAGTCTGTGGTTTGTGGTCTGCGTCTGTGGTCTTAGTCTGTGAGTCTGAGTCTGTGGTCTGAGTCTGTGGTCTGAGTCTGTGGTCTGAAACTGTGGTTTGTGTCTGTGAGTCTGTGGTCTGAGACTGTGGTCTGAGCCTGTGAGTTTGTGGTCTGAGTTTGTGGTCTGATTCTGTGAGCATGTGGTCTGAGTCTGTGGTCTGTGTCTGTGGTCTGAGTCTGAGTTTGTGGTCTGATTCTGTGAGTTTGTGGTCTGAATCTTTGGTCTGAGTCTGTGGTCTGAGTCTGTGGTTTGTGGTCTGAGTCTGTGGTCTTAGTCTGTGAGTCTGAGTCTGTGGTCTGAGTCTGTGAGTCTGTGGTCTGAGTCTGTGGTCTGAGTCTGAGTTTGTGGTCTGATTCTGTGCGTTTGTGGTCTGAATCTTTGGTCTGAGTCTGTGGTTTGTGGTCTGAGTCTGTGGTCTTAGTCTGTGAGTCTGAGTCTGTGGTCCGAGTCTGTGGTCCGAGTCTGTGGTCTGAGTCTGTGGTCTGAGTCTGTGGCCTGAGTCTGTAAGTTTGTGGTCTGAGTCTGTGGCCTGAGTCTGTGGTCTGAGTCTGTGGTCCGAGTCTGTGGTCTGAGTCTGTGGTCTGAGTCTGTGGTCTGAGTCTGTGGCCTGAGTCTGTGAGTTTGTAGTCTGAGTCTGTGGTCTGAGTCTGTGGCCTGAGTCTGTGGCCTGAGTCTGAGTCTGTAGTCTGAGTCTGTGACTTTGTGATCTGAGTCTATGAGTCTGTGGTCCGAGTCTGTGGTCTGAGTCTGTGGCTTGAGTCTGTGGTCTGAGTCTGTGAGTCTGTGGTCTGGGTCTGTGGTTTGTGTCTGTGGTTTGAGTCTGTGAGTTTGTGGTCTGAGTCTGTGAGTTTGTGGTTTGAGTCTGAGTTTGTGGTCTGAGGCTGTGAGTTTGTGGTTTGAGTCTGTCAGTTTGTGTTCTGAGTCTGAGTCTGTGGTCTGAGTCTGTGCTCTTAGTCTGTGGTCTGATTCTGTGAGTTCGTGGTCTGAACCTTTGGTCTGAGTCTGTGGTCTGAGTCTGTGGTTTGTGGTCTGAGTCTGTGGTCTTAGTCTGTGAGTCTGAGTCTGTGGTCTGAGTCTGTGGTCTGATTCTGCGAGTATGTGGTCTGAGTCTGTGGTCTGAGTCTGTGGTCTGAATCTGTGTTTTGTGTCTGTGAGTCTGGTCTGAGACTGTGGTCTGAGCCTGTGAGTTTGTGGTCTGAGTTTGTGTTCTGAGTCTGTGAGTTTGTGGTCTGAGTCTGTGAGTTTGTGGTCTGAGTCTGTCAGTTTGTGGTTTGAGTCTGTGAGTTTGTGGTCTGAGTCTGTCAGTTTGTGTTCTGAGTCTGAGTCTGTGGTCTGAGTCTGTGCTCTTAGTCTGTGGTCTGAGTCTCTGGTCTGAGTTTGTGGTCTGAGTCTGTGAGTTTGATGCGGTGATCTGAACCTGTGAGCGGTCCTGAGCAGTGGTCAGAGTGGCCGGTCCTTGCAGTGGTCTCTCTGGCTTCAGGACAGAGCTCTGTTTTGGGCACAACCCCCTCTCTGCTAACGCCTGTTGTGACGTCTCTGGGTGGTCACACAGCTCACACACAGGCTCTACCAAATATAATATTATTATTTATACTTTATATATTTAATATAATCCCCTCGATATGTTTTTTGCCATTGACCCATTAAAGAAAATTAAATTGCCAATACAGATTGAATCTTGTGTTTGTATTTATATTTTTTATGTCCATTTATTTGGCTAATGCAAATCAGCAGTAATTTATATTTTGTAAATTGGGCCAATGAACATTTGTTTGTTGAGCATGAATGGCTTAAAGCTGTCAACTAACAGAGTCTAAATCCCAGACATTTTGGGGTAGTTAAGAAATTCTTCCCGGACATTTTTTTTTGGGTCCCAAAAGGAGGCCATGGCCACTCTGTTCCACCTTGTGATGTCATGTAGTAGTTTTCAAGTCAGCAGCTTTACCTTTAGTTCAACAGAGATTGGCAATTCCAGGGTTGAAATTATTCAAATCCATCACAAGTTGGAACAGTGTTTTCAGTTTGAGAGAAATATGGAGACATGTGTGAATGAAACAAAACACAACTCCATGTATGTTTGTGGTTAAAATAATAATAATAATAATAATAATAATAATAATAATAATAATAATAATAATAATAATAAACTGCATTAGAACGCAGATCAGAAAATAGTGTAATACAGGCCCTTTAATTATGATGTGAATGACAATAATGACAAGGACAAAAGAGCCGCACATAACACTTGCATTGTTTTTAATGTCAGATTGTACAAGGAGTCTTTTTTTACACTATGTACCACAATAGACAGCACCAGCTCGCCTTATATTTACAATAGATTCCACCAGATCAACCAACACAAATGATGTCATGGAAACATGGCCAGACAGGAGAAGAGGGGGAGGGCATCCAGCAGAAGACAAGAGATGCAGACAGAGGTGGGTAATGTGTTACTACTAATTACTTGAGTAGAAGTACTAGCCAAGTGAGAGCAACTGCTGTGACGTGACATCTGGTTTATCATTTGAAGTGTGAAATAATGCACATAATTTGGTGTTTTCCAAAGATACAACACAAAAATGAAAAGTAAAAGAATTTTAAGTACAATTATATTTAAAAGTTACTCGAGTCAATTAGTAACTGAATCATAGTCTGTATATAAAATGAACATAGCTAACCTGCTAGCCGCCGCAGTCCAAATAGGAAGTGAGAATGGGGGCGCTTCCGGCTCCACTGACTCTGGTTCCAATTGACTTAACATTGAAAAATTGTAACTGCTGCAGTGAGCTTCGTCATTTTGATCTTAAAATGTCAGTAGTAACCCATTCTACATAATCCTGGTGCTTTTATTTCGCTATTTTGTACGTAAATAAATTCCTATTCCTAATATAGAACTCGGCTCCAAATTCACCCGTATAAATGCTAGCGTAGTGAGCTTCATTTGACTGGAGCCGAACGCTGTGGGTGAAGTCACACTCACTCAGTCCACTTCTTTGTACAGGCTATGAACTGAACACTACCCACCTCTATCCACAGAGGATTTGAAATGAACAGGCAAAGTGTAAACATGTCATTTGAAACTTAAAATTCAATTGAAAATACAAAGCAGTACAGTGCAGTTTAATACGGCATTGTTTTGTTATCATTTAGTTCTCGAAAAGAACATTTCAACGATGATGGATTTTACTTGGGATTTAATATTTGGATTTAAATTTGATCATCTTGAAAGTTGGGTCAAATGCAAACATCTAATATGAGAAGAATTTTCAGTAAATAAACGTGTGCATATATTTTCAGAGCAGGTTTATAGAGGTCTAGACTAGAGAAGTGGGCTGCAAGAATAATCTAAATCCATGTTAGCATGCTAGTGGTTTTTGGCCTCTGAGAGTCATGAAACGGGCTTATAACTCATCACTGTGAATGATTAGGATGGTCAGAATGCATAAGGTAAGTGAGGACTAACTTTGGACCACTGCAACCCGTTTAAAATGAGCTACTTCTGATTTAATAATGTAGTTTAGACTTCTACAAACATGTTCTGAAATGTATGGACCGTTCAAAAAGTTGTGTATCATTCAGTTGTAAAATCCCAACTTATAGGTCCTATATTACACAAAATGGACTCTTGTGAGCTTTAAGCCATTATAGAATGTTGTTATTTCATCAAAAACATACCTGGAATTGTATTTTGTTTCATTCACACATTTGACTAATCTTTTATTATTAGTCTTCAAATCTCCAAAGCTCTGTTCAGCTACACTTTATTGTCCCCATAGGGAAATTTGTCCTCTGCATTTGACCCATCCTTCAATACCACTGGGGCACCTCATCAGGAGCAGTGGGTGCTGGAATGCTGTCCCTGGGACCCATGTTAAGTCAAGACTATCTTAGCTGGAGGTTTGTGCCTATTGTGCATGTTTTGGGTTGATAGAGGAAATCAGAGGAAACCCACCCACACGGGGAGAACATGCAAACTCCACACAGAAAGGTCTGGGCAACCCAGGAATCAAACCTGGAACATTTTTGCTATGAAGCAAAGTGTTTTCAGTTTGAGAGAAGAACTCAACTTAAATATGCAGGGTTTGTGTGTTAAACATGTGAATGAAACAAAACACAACTCCAGATGTGTTTATGATGAGGAAACATTAGGACATGGATCATAAATGGTGTAATATGGGCCCTTTAACATGGAATAATACAGTAAGTCCATTTATAAATATAAAAACATATTACTGGCACTTGAATATTATTACACGGTTTATCCTAGTCGCCATTGTCAGTAGAATCTTGTGTGATCATTTGGCAGATTATTACTCCAGATGCCCATCCCAAACTGTTCCAAACCGTACCATACTGAGCTGCAGAGTAAAGCTTTGTTGAAAACTAAAATAAACCAATAACAATAACCCGACAACATTTTGCTTTGTCATCACTAGTGTTAGTCAAGTTGTAAAGGGCTGCATACTATGACAAATTTTCAAACAATATATTGAAAAAAGTGTATTGTATTGGCATTAAAGGGGAACTAAACACTAAATAACCTTTTCAGTTTTGCTATTAAACTGTGTCTATGGTGTTTGAATAGCATGGTCTACTGTTCCTTGTACTTTTTAGTAATCTTTGTGCAAACTAGGTGCTTTCTCTTCATCATTTCCCTTGACTCTCTTCTTTAGTGCTTCAGGTACTTCCCAGTTTAGCAGCTCTATTTGAAATGCGGTTGTGGGCGGAGTTTAGGTGTTTAGTTCTTTTACTTTTAATTTTACCCCACAGTATTCCATCTGACAGAGGCATGCCATAAACTTAATGCACAGACATGAATTATATTTAAATGTAATAGTTAAAATTATAATCCTGAAATTATTGTAATATTTATCCTCATCAAATAATGTCATTTTGTCATACTGTGCAGCCCTGGCTACAAGTTACAACAATACAGAATTTTAAATACTATTTGTGGAATTTGAAGCCCAGTAGCCCACACTCTCTCACACACGCATACACACACAGACTGGTCTATATCCCTTGTGGGGACCCAATTTTTAAACCTCCCTTGTGAGGACCACCCTTTCTAAAGGTTCTGGAAACTTAAAAAAAATTCAGGTTACACAGCTTAACATTATTAGCTTATACACAGCTTTATATTTCCGAATTTCTATAAAAAAAAAAAAAACGTGTGGTATGGGGACCTATTAAAAAACGAACCAATGTCCCTTATGAGGACCAAATTTGCATATAATTAACATAATTCACACAATTATGGACCTGTTACATGGGGACATTTTTAGAAATGAGTGCATTACCACCCACTGCTTTTGTAAAAATGCTTTTAATTTTTTTTAAACAAAAGGCTTGAATTAACAATCTTTGGCTTCAAACAATTCTAGTTCAGAAACAAACTTTTCAGCTAGTGGCTTTGCTAGAACATGAGCACAATAACTGCGTTATGCCAAGTAGTGTCAAAATATATATAATCAATATGGATGTAATGATTCACTCAAGCCCCAATTCGATTAAGTTTTCGAACAAAACAAACTAACACTATAACCCATTTAAAGTGAGTATATGATCCATTTAACTGTAGCATTCATGCCATTATTGACACATGTATGCAAGTTTGTCACTCACTAATAATGAAATAAAAAAAAATAAGATCATAAAAAGAAATAAATGAAAAAAATCAATTAATTAGAACAGTATTTCCTCTTCTGAGCAACAATCCGGTTGTAAACATAAAATTTCACATTTTTCCAATCACGATTATTCAGAGCATCGGGTTCTGCATTTAAACATTTGTCACAGTCCCTCTTGCCAGGTACAGTGCCTGATGTGATAAACTGCTTCATATGTTTTTCTACTGCTTGGATCTCACTCTGCTTCCAGGGAATTTTCTTCTGGATTTTACCTTTAGCTGTTCACAAAGAAAAAACAAAGTTTGAGTGCATTCAGTGTGATTGATTGAGAGATTATATTATATTATATTATATTATATATATATATATATATATATATATGGTTTTTGTTTGTTTTTTACACAAAAATATTTGCTTTTACTAAAGATGTTTTATTAATTGTAAAAAACGTTTAAAGAATTCACCTTTGCCTGAGGACTTTGCAGCACTGATGCCTGATCTTTGTTTCTTAGGTGGTGGACTATGTTCTGTAGGAGAACAAGATTATAATTTAACTACAAAATAAAAAGTTGATTTGGGCAATACAAACAAACATGACAATTAGGTTGAAACATGCAAGATCCACAACTACACTTTCACAAATGACCTGCCCCTGGTTTTAAAAAACGCAAATCTAGTGATGTATGTGGATGACACTACTGTGTATGCATCTGCATTTTCATCGGTAGAGTTGAACAACATACTCAGTAATGAATTAAAGCTTGTGGAGAAATGGATTATTGACAATAGACTAGTTCTCAATGTTGCCAAAACCAAAAGCATTGTATTTGGCACGTGTCACTCACTTAAGAAAGGACACAGCCTTAAGCTTCTAATCAATAATACACCAATAGAGCAGGTGACAGGACTAAAATTATTAGGCATTTACATTGACAGTAAATTGTCCTGGTCCACACAGGTAGATGCAGTGCTGAAAAAGATGGGCAAGGCCCTAGCAGTAGTACAAAGATGCAAATACTATATAACAGCAGATCTACTCAAGCTAATTATAAATAGTCATATTCTATCACAGTTAGACTACTGCCAGTTGATCTGGGCTACGGCAAAAAAGAAAGATATGACCAAACTTCAACTTATGCAGAATAAGGCAGCGCGATTAGCACTGCATTATTCATGCAAAACAAATATAAACCGCATGCATGCCCAACTCAACTGGCTGAAGGTGGAAGACCAAGTGAAAGCTGCTTTATTGACAGTAACATGGAAAATATTAGAAACAGGATGTCCTAAATATATGTACAGTCAACTTAAACAAAATGTGAGTCACATGGATACACCACGAGACAGGCAACTGCAGGTCGGTTTCTCACACCACAAGCCAGGACCAATTTTCTTCAACAAACTATACTACAGAGCCATGAAAGAATGGAATTTATTACCAGTCAGTTTGATCAAAAGCAAATTTTAATATTTAAGAAAAAGATAAAAAAGCTTCTGTGAAGTATGTATTTGGACAGTGTGCAGACATGAATTGTAACATAATGGGAAAATACCACATGTCTTATATAAATACTTGAAGTGTTTCAGAACTTTAACTGTATACCAAATGAATTGTCTTGTATGAATTTTCTTAATCTGTATTAATCTGTAAGTGTTTTAAAAGCAGGACCCCTAATGGGATCCCCATTATTTATTAAATAAACAAATAAATAAACAAATAAACATTAGGTGTGTTTTTGTTTCTGAGTAATGTACACAAGGAAAACACAAAGTTGCAATGTAATGTGGGAAATTCAGCTCTGGAGGAGGTGAAGGATTCAGGAGTCGGCCTTTGGAGAGGGATTCAGGTGAAATGGAACAACACTTTGTGATATGGGTCCCAACTAAGTGGTTGAGTGGCCCAAGGATACTTTAAATGAGAAACGGCTAAGGTGTAGGTTGTGTGAAGAAGCCCAAGAATTCACCTTTGCTTGAAGACTGTGCAGCACTGGCTCTTGATCTTTGCTTCTTGGTTTCTGGAATGTCTTCTGAAGAAAATTAAAATCAAACATGAAAAGAAAATAATTTGTCAGCTGACAATTTGTCTCCACAAAAAGTAGTAAAAATTGTTTTAGGAAGTATTACTAACCGTCAACAGTCGATAAAGAGTCTTCAGGTGTATTTCCATCTTCCTCAGAGTTAACATTTTCTGTGGAAGTTCAAAGTACATTTCAACAGCAGAATAAAACATTACAAAGCCAGATTTTTTTGTAATGTTTGTTACTGGCGTTCACAAAATGGAACGTCAACTCGCTGGGAGGGGGGAGGGGGGGGGTTAAGAGCGCAGTTAAATCGGGAGGCGCTCGGAGTAGAGCCGCTGCTCCTCCACATCAAGAGGAATCAGCTGAGGTGGCTCGGGCATCTGTTTCGGATGCCTCCTGGTCGCCAGGCATGTCCCACTGGGAGGAAGCCCCAAGGAAAACCTAGGACACGCTGGAGGGACTGTCTCTCAGTTGACCCGGGAACGACTCAGGATCCTCCCAGAAGAGCTGGAGGCAGAGATTCCGCTATATTTTTTTCTTGCCGGTCACTGTGACTGACAGGGTCATAAAACTTCGGCCAATATGGGGGGGGTTATCAGTCATTGTATAGTTTTTAAACAGGAATGTACCTAATGTACCTGCACATGCACTACACAAGTGCTTTAATACCAGTCCAGATTTTCACAAAGAAAATAACTCAGCAATGCGCAGTTCATTTTCATAGCAGTCCGCCGTGGGACG
This sequence comes from Taenioides sp. WSHXM2023, assembly GCA_029959045.1. Lineage (NCBI taxonomy): Eukaryota > Metazoa > Chordata > Actinopteri > Gobiiformes > Gobiidae > Taenioides > Taenioides sp. WSHXM2023. The sequence goes on from CM057090.1 coordinate 30,078,368, forward strand.
CAGTTTGGCTGCGGAGTACCGATAATGTGCAGAAACGCGCTTATATTCCCAACAAATAATTTAATTATTTGATTTAATAACAAACCCCCTCCTTGAACCGCCACCTTAACGTGGTGGAGGGGTTTGAGTGCCCGAATGATCCCGGGAGCTATGTTGTCGGGGGCTTCATGCCCCTGGTAGGGTCACCCAAGGCAAACAGGTCCTGGGGGACGGGTCAGAAGCCCCTATGATGAGTAATTCAACAAGGCCAGCTACGTCGCCCGGATTGGCGTTACCGGGGCCCCACCCTGGAGCCAGGCCTGGGGTGGGAGCTCGACGGCGAGCGTCTGGTGGCCTGGCCTTCCCCCACGGGGCCCGGCCGGGCACAGCCCAAAGGAGCGACGTGGGGTCGTCCTCCCGTGGACCCACCACCCGCGGGAGGATCCATAGGGGGCCGGTGCAGAGTGATCTGGGCGGCAGTCGAAGGCGGGGGCCTCGGTGACCAGATCTCCGGGCATGGAGACTAGCTCTGGGGACATGGAATGTCACCTCGCTGGGGGGGAAGGAGCCCGAGCTCGTTCGGGAGGTTGAGTGTTACCGACTAGATATAGTCGGCCTCGCCTCCACGCACAGCTTGGGCTATGGAACCCAAGTCCTTGAGGGGGGCTGGACTCTCTATTTCTCTGGCGTTGCGCGCGGGGAGCGGCGGCGGGCTGGTGTGGGCCTGCTCATTGCCCCACAGCTCAGCCGCTGTGTGTTGGAGTTCACCCCGGTGAACGAGAGGGTCGCGTACCTGCGCCTTCGGGTCGGGGACAGGTCTCTCACTGTTGTGTCGGTCTACGGGCCGAACAGCAGTGCAGAGTACCTGGCCTTCTTGGAGTCTCTGGGAGGGGTACTGGACAGTGCACCGACCGGGGACTCCGTTGTTCTACTGGGGGACTTCAACGCCCACGTGGGCAACGACAGTGACACTTGGAGAGGGGTGATTGGGAGGAACGGCCTCCCTGATCTGAACCCGAGCGGTGTTCTGTTATTGGACTTCTGTGCTAGCCACGGTTTGTCCATAACGAACACCATGTTCGAGCACAAGGGTGTAAATCAGTGCACGTGGCACCAGGACACCCTAGGCCGGAGGTCGATGATCGACTTTGTTGTCGTGTGATCTGACCTCCGGTCGCGTGTCTTGGACACTCGGGTGAAGAGAGGGGCAGAGCTGTCAACTGCTCACCACCTGGTTGTGAGTTGGGTCCGCTGGCGGGGGAGGAAGCCGGAAAGACCTGGCAGGCCCAAGCGTATTGTGAGGGTCTGTTGGGAACGTCTGGCAGAGCCTTCTGTCAGGGGGACCTTCAACTCACACCTCCGGGAGAGCTTCTCCCAGATTCCGGGGGAGGCTGGGGACATGGAGTCCGAGTGGGCTTTGTTCTCGGCCTCTATTGTCGATACGGCTGCTCGTAGCTGTGGTCGTAAGGTCTGTGGTGCCTGTCGCGGCGGCAATCCCCGAACCCGGTGGTGGACATCGGAAGTAAGGGATGCTGTCAGGCTGAAGGAGGAGTCTTATTGGGCCTTGTTGGCTCATGGGACTCCTGAGGCAGCTGACAGGTACCGGCGGGCCAAGCGTGCTGCAGCCCGGGCGGTCGCGGAGGCAAAAACTCGGGGTTGGGAGGAGTTCGGAGAGGTTATGGAGGAGGACTATCGGACGGCCTCAAGGAAATTCTGGCAAACTGTTCGGCGCCTCAGGAGGGGGAAGCAGTGCTTCACCAACACTGTTTACAGTGCGGGTGGAGAGCTGTTGACCTCGACTGGGGATGTTGTCGGACGGTGGAAGGAATACTTTGAGGATCTCCTCAACCCCACTGTCACGTCTTCTGAGGAAGAAGCAGGGGCTGGGGACTCGGAGGCGGATTCGTCCATCACCCTGGCTGAAGTCACTGAGGTGGTTGGCAAGCTCCTCGGTGGCAAGGCTCCGGGGGTGGATGAGATCCGTCCCGAGTATCTTAAGTCTCTGGATGTTGTGGGGCTGTCTTGGTTGACACGTCTCTGCAATATCGCGTGGCGGTCGGGGACAGTGCCTCTGGACTGGCAGACCGGGGTGGTGGTCCCTCTGTTTAAGAAGGGGGACCGGAGGGTGTGTTCCAACTACAGGGGAATCACACTCCTCAGCCTCCCCGGTAAGGTCTATTCCAGGGCCGATGGTCGAACCTCGGATCCAGGAGGAGCAGTGTGATTTTCGTCCCGGTCGCGGAACACTGGACCAGCTCTATATTCTCCATCGGGTGCCCGAGGGTTCATGGGAGTTTGCCCAACCAGTCCACATGTGTTTTGTGGATCTGGAGAAGGCATTTGACCGTGGGGTCCTGTGGGGAGTGCTCTGGGAGTATGGGGTCCGGGGCTCTTTGTTAAGGGCTGTTCGGTCCCTGTATGACCGGAGCAGGAGCTGTGTTCGCATTGCCGGTAGTAAGTCGGACATGTTCCCGGTGCATGTTGGACTCCGCCAGGGCTGCCCTTTGTCACCGGTTCTGTTCATTGTATTTATGGACAGAATTTCTAGGCGCAGTCAGGGGCCGGAGGGGATCCGGTTTGGGGACCACAGGATCTCATCTCTGCTGTTTGCAGATGATGTTGTCCTGATGGCTTCATCGAACCGGGACCTCCAGTGTGCACTGGGGCGGTTCGCAGCCGAGTGTGAAGCGGCTGGGATGAAGATCAGCTCCTCCAAGTCCGAGGCCATGGTTCTCGACGGGAAAAAGGTGGCTTGCCCTCTCCGGGTGGGTGGGGAGTCTTTGCCTCAAGTGGAGGAGTTCAAGTATCTCGGGGTCTTGTTCACGAGTGAGGGGAGGATGGAGCGTGAGATTGACAGGCGGATTGGTGCAGCGTCGGCAGTGATGCGGTCGCTGTACCGGACCGTTGTGGTGAAGAGGGAGCTGAGCCAAAAAGCAAAGCTCTCAATTTACCGGTCAATCTACGTTCCTACCCTCACCTATGGTCATGAGCTTTGGGTAATGACCGAAAGGACAAGATCGCGGATACAAGCGGCCGAAATGAGTTTCCTCGGTAGAGTGGCTGGGCGCACCCTTAGAGATAGGGTGAGGAGCTCAGTCACTCGGGAGGGGCTCGGAGTAGAGCCGCTGCTCCTCCACGTCGAGAGGAGCCAGCTGAGGTGGCTCGGGCATCTGTTCCGGATGCCTCCTGGACGCCTCCCTCGGGAGGTGTTTCAGGCATGTCCCACCGGGAGGAGGCCCCGGGGAAGACCCAGGACACGCTGGAGGGACTATGTCTCCCGGCTGGCCTGGGAACGCCTTGGGGTCCCCCCGGAGGAGTTGGAGGAAGTGTCCGGGGTGAAGGAAGTCTGGGAGTCCCTGCTTAGACTGTTGCCCCCACGACCCGGCCCCGGATAAGCGGAAGAAAATGGATGGATGGATGGATGGATGGATTTAATAACAAACAACAATTTAAACTGAAATGGAAAGATGCAGTAATGACAACTGAGTTAGAAGTGTGTTTAATCGCAAAATATTACTCAGAGAAGCGCGGGTGAAAGCAATTTTTTTTTTTTTCTATCGGCCATGTGCATTTTAAACCGGTCAAAAGCCATCTATAGCCGGCTAACGGAAACCCTGGCTGGAGGAGGTGTATGTGGGCAGGGAAGTCTGGGCATCTCTGCTCAGACTGCCGTCTCCGCAACCTTATCTCGGATAAAGCAGAAGACAATGGATGGATGGACTTTTAATACAAACCATGACTGACTAAACAGCGTTGTCCCACGTCTTCAGTTTCCTCCTCACATTCAACTTGTTCTGTGGAAAAATCAGTAGATCATAACAGTCGTATATAATGAATACTGTCAAGCAATGATATACAAATTAATAATAAAAACGCACCATCGGGATCTATCTGAATTTCATCAAGGTTTTTGCCATGGAATTCCGCCAGTCGTCCTTGTTCCAGTGCCATCAGAAGTTTACTTATTTTGGCGAGTTGTAATGTTTTTTCCGGGAGTCTATAAAACTCCCGATGAATCCGTATGTCATGTCCCAGAAAATTTGCAAGCTGGTCCATCTCTGTATCGGTCATATTGAGGACTGTTGACAGAGTCGCAGCATGTTTTCTCAGCCTGGTCGATGTCAGGGCTTCTGGAAACTTTGCACCACACAATTTGGAAAATTCGCGAATGCAGTCAGACCCTCTAAAATGTGACATGGCTGCTGGTCGGGCAAACATGTATATGTTGTCTTTCAAAACTCCAAAAGCTTCTCTCTGTTTAACAAGGAGATTTAAAGCATTCAAAACTTTTGGCGTTAGAAGAATTGGAACTGGCCGACCACGCTTTCCCCTGGTTATGATCCTTGTGAAGTGTCGACAGAGTTTTTTCTCTACTTCAGAGAGTGCCCAATCTACATCAGCATGTGGCTCTGAAGAGTCTTTGGACATAAATGCAGACAGGGGCATAGATGACACTTCCCCTTCCCTGCGCCTGTTGAAAAGAATCATCTGGCTAAGACAAACTTTGGAGAGCTCAACCCATGCTTTAGGAGAGGAACCATCAGATAGTGAGCAAAACCACTCGTCATGCAATTTTCCCAAATATGCGTGTAGTTTTTGAACGTCTTCTGTGAAAGGCATTAGTGTTGGTGCATTCCATTTTGTTTCTCTCATGTTCCTTAATGCTGATGCTGAAATCAGTTCATTCCATTTATTCTGATGTACTTCAAGGAAGTCAGTTGCATTCTTCACACACTGCTCATCCTTTGCGATTAATCCTTGTGCTTTCAAGAGTTTGCTCACCTTGACCAAAGAATTTCCTATTTTAGTTGCAAGGGATGGTATCTTGAACCTGTCAGTATCTTCATCATAACCACATGTATATCGGACAGCTTTCACAGTTTCTGCGTACTTGTTTGGATTTATACAGTCTTTCAGTGTTCGCAAAGAGGTGTATGTTCTCGCATTCTGAACAAACCTTCCCAATTCACGCATTCTCTCCCTCACGTACTGTTTGTTCTTATCTGAAATACCACCCTTATTCAAAAGGTGTTGCCCAAGATCAGTAATAACATTGTCATTTTTTAGTACATCTGTAACTGAATCAGGAGTCATGGCAGAAACAACTTGCCATAGTTGTTTGGTCATGTTTAAGGGCACGGGCCCACTGTAGGTACACAAAGACTGAACACGATTTTTTCCTGGTTTGGGAGGAAGTGACATCGGTTTAAGCCTACAATTACGAACATGTCTCCACAATGCTGTTCTTGTGAAGAGTCCTTGGCAGTATACACAATGCATAACATCTTGACTTTGCATGTTTTTCTTTGGTTGTTTAAATGGGACTAGTTCTCCTGAACCAGATTCCATCACATCTGCATTATGAACATAGTTTCCTCGATTGCGAATATAGTCTAGCTGAAGCTTTCTCTCTTTCGAACCTTTTGGAAAGCTCAAAGCACGAGCCACTTCAGATTTATTTGCATGAGAATTTTCGAGATGCCTAGCCATTTTCATAACTGGTTTATAACAGAATAAACAGTAATGTCTTTTGTCGTAACTTCTTTTATGACCCTTTTTTGTGTATGCCCTGACAATGATGTCTGTAGGGTCCTGACTTGAACTGATTTCAGCTTCAGAAGATCGCATCCTTGAACTGGCTTCAGCTTCAGGAGATAGTCTACTTGAACTGGCTTCAACTTCAGGAGATCGTCTACTTGAACTGGCTTCAGCTTCAGGAGATCGTCCCCTTGAACTGGCTTCAACAGCAGGAGATCGTCTCCTTGAACTGGCTTCAACAGCAGGAGATCGTCTCCTTGAACTGGCTTCAGCTTCAGGAGATCGTCTCCTTGAACTGGCTTCAGCTTCAGGAGATCGTCTCCTTGAACTGGCTTCAACAGCAGGAGATCGTCTCCTTGAACTGGCTTCAACAGCAGGAGATCGTCTCCTTGAACTGGCTTCTACAGCAGAAGATCGTCTCCTTGAACTGGCTTCAGCTTCAGGAGATCGTCTCCTTGAACTGGCTTCAACGGCAGATCGTCTCCTTGAACTGGCTTCAACGGCAGGAGATCGTCTCCTTGAACTGGCTTCAACGGCAGGAGATAGTCTCCTTGAACTGGCTTCAACGGCAGGAGATCGTCTCCTTGAACTGGCTTCAACGGCAGGAGATCGTCTCCTTGAACTGGCTTCAACGGCAGGAGATCGTCTCCTTGAACTGGCTTCAACGGCAGGAGATAGTCTCCTTGGACTGCCATCTTTTGCCAGTGTTTTAGTTGAAAGACTTGATATCTTGTCTGAAGTTGAGTCACAGGTAACATCGCTCACAAGGTCAGGTTCACTGCGGAACAGTTCATCAAAAATACTCCATTTCTTTACTGTGATAGAAGAATCATTGTCAGTATCACTTTCTGCATCGGATGAAGTATTTGGAACGTAACTGCCTGAACTATCTGTTGCAGAATCAAATAGCTCATCTGAGTCCAGCTGATTTAGATGATTTACGTCTTTCATCTAAAATAGAAAACAAACAAAATAACAGCAAAAAACTTTATAGCAATTAAAGATAAATAACTGTCAAAATCTGACAATCTGAACTGTATTATCAGTAAAAGAGGAAAACATTGTAATGGAATGCTGAGATTTAACAGAAAGATGTACTTGAAAAATGGCTGTGGTAGAGACTTACAAAGACACTTTTTGTCCGTCTCAGTCTTGGAACCGAAAACTTTTTCTCAAATGTGGGCCACGGAAGAATCTGTAAATAAAAACAAAGTATGACGGAGGGGAAAAAAAAAAAAAGGAACAAACTTGGAAACATCTCTGGCTAAAAAATACCTTGCTCTTTGATTTTAATGAACACAATTAAGTGTTATACAAAAAGTATGGCTAAAACAGACATTCAGGGGATATAAGATGTGTTAACCTATGGTCAATAAAATGGAATCAAGTTCCAGTATGTATGTAAAGCATAAACAAAGCATAAAAGCGTTAACAACAAAGGTCAAACCAAGTCCTGTCTTCACTGACACATGAGGAGTCAAGAACAGACCATATGGGGACGTCTCACACACACTTGCATTCCTTCTTTATGGGGACTGTATAGTGAATCAAACAAGACCCATCAGTCGGACATAATAGTACTTCATGGGGCCACCGTGAGTGTAAAAATAAAAACCAAAGAAAAGTTAAATGTTGTTGTATGCCAAGTCCAAAATGGGCCCCACATATTATCCCTTCACTAACCCTTTAATGCATTTAGTTTAATGAGTTACAAAAAAATCAGAAAAATATAATAACTGCCAAGAATGTTAACAAGAACACCCAGAATTGTCATCCTCAGTGATAAATGTGATTGTACCTCTTTAGGAGAGAGAGAGGAGTCATTCTGGGGCTCTGAACGGACAGACGGATCAAGTCCCCTTCTAGCCGTGCCATCGGCTGCTGTGTGGTCCGTCTAAGAGAGAAACATGCAATTTAAAAATAAAACTTGACACACCATTAACGTTGAAAACATTCCCACCAAACACCATGTTGTATGATATCAACTCTTGGTTGCATCATCAGTCCTTAATAACAATTAAGTAAAGGTTAAAAGAGATCTCGATTAGATTTAATACAGACTAAATCATGTCTAGCACCACCTGATTAACCCTTTAGGTGCCAAATTTATTCAGACAGTAATAGGCCTACATTTTGTGACCTCAAAAAATGGTCTTCATTTCCACTTTCACTACTATCATCAGTAGCATTTGATTCAGAGGGTCAATATTGACTCTGAGAATCAAAATCAAAAGAATATTCAGCCTCTGTTACAGGATTTGTGTCCATTCTCTTCACTGAATACTTTTGAATTGGTGCAGTTCTGCTCCTTTGGCAACTAAATGGTTACCACTAAGTACCACTCTGTTGAAAATGGAGTCTGACATCTGTAGTAATCACAACAAGTCTAGTATTCTCACCAAGTCCTGCCTTCACTCACACACATGAAGAGTCAAGAACAGACCACACGAGGACGTCTCTCACACACTTGCATTCCTTCTTTATGGGGACTGTATAGTGAATCACACATGAAGAGACCCGAACAGACCACACGAGAACGTCTCACACACACTTGCATTCCTTCTTTATGGGGACTGTATAGTGAATCACACATGACCTATCAGTCGGACATAAAAGTACTTCATGGGGAGGCCGTCAGTGTTAAAATAAAAACCAAAGAAAAGTAAAATGTTGTTGAATGCCAAGTCCAAAATGGGCCCCACATATTATCCCTTCACTAACCCTTTAATGCATTTAGTTTAAATGAGTTACAAAAAAATCAGAAAAATATAATAACTGCCAAGAATGTTAAGAACACCTAGAATTGTCATCCTCAGTGATAAATGTGATTGTACCTCTTTAGGAGAGAGAGAGGAGTCATTCTGGGGCTCTGAACGGACAGACTGATCAAGTCCCCTTCTAGCCGTGCCATCGGCTGCTGTGTGGTCCGTCTAAGAGAGAAACATGCAATTTAAAAATAAAACTTGACACACCATTAACGTTGAAAACATTCCCACCAAACACCATGTTGTATGATATCAACTCTTGGTTGCATCATCAGTCCTTAATAACAATTAAGTAAAGGTTAAAAGAGATCTCGATTAGATTTAATACAGACTAAATCATGTCTAGCACCACCTGATTAACCCTTTAGGTGCCAAATTTATTCAGACAGTAATAGGCCTACATTTTGTGACCTCAAAAAATGGTCTTCATTTCCACTTTCACTACTATCATCAGTAGCATTTGATTCAGAGGGTCAATATTGACTCTGAGAATCAAAATCAAAAGAATATTCAGCCTCTGTTACAGGATTTGTGTCCATTCTCTTCACTGAATACTTTTGAATTGGTGCAGTTCTGCTCCTTTGGCAACTAAATGGTTACCACTAAGTACCACTCTGTTGAAAATGGAGTCTGACATCTGTAGTAATCACAACAAGTCTAGTATTCTCACCAAGTCCTGCCTTCACTCACACACATGAAGAGTCAAGAACAGACCACACGAGGACGTCTCTCACACACTTGCATTCCTTCTTTATGGGGACTGTATAGTGACTCACACATGAAGAGACCCGAACAGACCACACGAGAACGTCTCACACACACTTGCATTCCTTCTTTATGGGGACTGTATAGTGAATCACACATGACCTATCAGTCGGACATAAAAGTACTTCATGGGGAGGCCGTCAGTGTTAAAATAAAAACCAAAGAAAAGTAAAATGTTGTTGAATGCCAAGTCCAAAATGGGCCCCACATATTATCCCTTCACTAACCCTTTAATGCATTTAGTTTAAATGAGTTACAAAAAAATCAGAAAAATATAATAACTGCCAAGAATGTTAAGAACACCTAGAATTGTCATCCTCAGTGATAAATGTGATTGTACCTCTTTAGGAGAGAGAGAGGAGTCATTCTGGGGCTCTGAACGGACAGACTGATCAAGTCCCCTTCTAGCCGTGCCATCGGCTGCTGTGTGGTCCGTCTAAGAGAGAAACATGCAATTTAAAAATAAAACTTGACACACCATTAACGTTGAAAACATTCCCACCAAACACCATGTTGTATGATATCAACTCTTGGTTGCATCATCAGTCCTTAATAACAATTAAGTAAAGGTTAAAAGAGATCTCGATTAGATTTAATACAGACTAAATCATGTCTAGCACCACCTGATTAACCCTTTAGGTGCCAAATTTATTCAGACAGTAATAGGCCTACATTTTGTGACCTCAAAAAATGGTCTTCATTTCCACTTTCACTACTATCATCAGTAGCATTTGATTCAGAGGGTCAATATTGACTCTGAGAATCAAAATCAAAAGAATATTCAGCCTCTGTTACAGGATTTGTGTCCATTCTCTTCACTGAATACTTTTGAATTGGTGCAGTTCTGCTCCTTTGGCAACTAAATGGTTACCACTAAGTACCACTCTGTTGAAAATGGAGTCTGACATCTGTAGTAATCACAACAAGTCTAGTATTCTCACCAAGTCCTGCCTTCACTCACACACATGAAGAGTCAAGAACAGACCACACGAGGACGTCTCTCACACACTTGCATTCCTTCTTTATGGGGACTGTATAGTGAATCACACATGAAGAGACCCGAACAGACCACACGAGAACGTCTCACACACACTTTCATTCCTTCTTTATGGGGACTGTATAGTGAATCACACATGACCTATCAGTCGGACATAAAAGTACTTCATGGGGAGGCCGTCAGTGTTAAAATAAAAACCAAAGAAAAGTAAAATGTTGTTGAATGCCAAGTCCAAAATGGGCCCCACATATTATCCCTTCACTAACCCTTTAATGCATTTAGTTTAAATGAGTTACAAAAAAATCAGAAAAATATAATAACTGCCAAGAATGTTAAGAACACCTAGAATTGTCATCCTCAGTGATAAATGTGATTGTACCTCTTTAGGAGAGAGAGAGGAGTCATTCTGGGGCTCTGAACGGACAGACTGATCAAGTCCCCTTCTAGCCGTGCCATCGGCTGCTGTGTGGTCCGTCTAAGAGAGAAACATGCAATTTAAAAATAAAACTTGACACACCATTAACGTTGAAAACATTCCCACCAAACACCATGTTGTATGATATCAACTCTTGGTTGCATCATCAGTCCTTAATAACAATTAAGTAAAGGTTAAAAGAGATCTCGATTAGATTTAATACAGACTAAATCATGTCTAGCACCACCTGATTAACCCTTTAGGTGCCAAATTTATTCAGACAGTAATAGGCCTACATTTTGTGACCTCAAAAAATGGTCTTCATTTCCACTTTCACTACTATCATCAGTAGCATTTGATTCAGAGGGTCAATATTGACTCTGAGAATCAAAATCAAAAGAATATTCAGCCTCTGTTACAGGATTTGTGTCCATTCTCTTCACTGAATACTTTTGAATTGGTGCAGTTCTGCTCCTTTGGCAACTAAATGGTTACCACTAAGTACCACTCTGTTGAAAATGGAGTCTGACATCTGTAGTAATCACAACAAGTCTAGTATTCTCACCAAGTCCTGCCTTCACTCACACACATGAAGAGTCAAGAACAGACCACACGAGGACGTCTCTCACACACTTGCATTCCTTCTTTATGGGGACTGTATAGTGACTCACACATGAAGAGACCCGAACAGACCACACGAGAACGTCTCACACACACTTGCATTCCTTCTTTATGGGGACTGTATAGTGAATCACACATGACCTATCAGTCGGACATAAAAGTACTTCATGGGGAGGCCGTCAGTGTTAAAATAAAAACCAAAGAAAAGTAAAATGTTGTTGAATGCCAAGTCCAAAATGGGCCCCACATATTATCCCTTCACTAACCCTTTAATGCATTTAGTTTAAATGAGTTACAAAAAAATCAGAAAAATATAATAACTGCCAAGAATGTTAAGAACACCTAGAATTGTCATCCTCAGTGATAAATGTGATTGTACCTCTTTAGGAGAGAGAGAGGAGTCATTCTGGGGCTCTGAACGGACAGACTGATCAAGTCCCCTTCTAGCCGTGCCATCGGCTGCTGTGTGGTCCGTCTAAGAGAGAAACATGCAATTTAAAAATAAAACTTGACACACCATTAACGTTGAAAACATTCCCACCAAACACCATGTTGTATGATATCAACTCTTGGTTGCATCATCAGTCCTTAATAACAATTAAGTAAAGGTTAAAAGAGATCTCGATTAGATTTAATACAGACTAAATCATGTCTAGCACCACCTGATTAACCCTTTAGGTGCCAAATTTATTCAGACAGTAATAGGCCTACATTTTGTGACCTCAAAAAATGGTCTTCATTTCCACTTTCACTACTATCATCAGTAGCATTTGATTCAGAGGGTCAATATTGACTCTGAGAATCAAAATCAAAAGAATATTCAGCCTCTGTTACAGGATTTGTGTCCATTCTCTTCACTGAATACTTTTGAATTGGTGCAGTTCTGCTCCTTTGGCAACTAAATGGTTACCACTAAGTACCACTCTGTTGAAAATGGAGTCTGACATCTGTAGTAATCACAACAAGTCTAGTATTCTCACCAAGTCCTGCCTTCACTCACACACATGAAGAGTCAAGAACAGACCACACGAGGACGTCTCTCACACACTTGCATTCCTTCTTTATGGGGACTGTATAGTGACTCACACATGAAGAGACCCGAACAGACCACACGAGAACGTCTCACACACACTTGCATTCCTTCTTTATGGGGACTGTATAGTGAATCACACATGACCTATCAGTCGGACATAAAAGTACTTCATGGGGAGGCCGTCAGTGTTAAAATAAAAACCAAAGAAAAGTAAAATGTTGTTGAATGCCAAGTCCAAAATGGGCCCCACATATTATCCCTTCACTAACCCTTTAATGCATTTAGTTTAATGAGTTACAAAAAAATCAGAAAAATATAATAACTGCCAAGAATGTTAAGAACACCCAGAATTGTCATCCTCAGCGATAAATGTGATTGTACCTCTTTAGGAGAGAGAGAGGAGTCATTCTGGGGCTCTGAACGGACAGACTGATCAAGTCCCCTTCTAGCCGTGCCATCGGCTGCTGTGTGGTCCGTCTAAGAGAGAAACATGCAATTTAAAAATAAAACTTGACACACCATTAACGTTGAAAACATTCCCACCAAACACCATGTTGTATGATATCAACTCTTGGTTGCATCATCAGTCCTTAATAACAATTAAGTAAAGGTTAAAAGAGATCTCGATTAGATTTAATACAGACTAAATCATGTCTAGCACCACCTGATTAACCCTTTAGGTGCCAAATTTATTCAGACAGTAATAGGCCTACATTTTGTGACCTCAAAAAATGGTCTTCATTTCCACTTTCACTACTATCATCAGTAGCATTTGATTCAGAGGGTCAATATTGACTCTGAGAATCAAAATCAAAAGAATATTCAGCCTCTGTTACAGGATTTGTGTCCATTCTCTTCACTGAATACTTTTGAATTGGTGCAGTTCTGCTCCTTTGGCAACTAAATGGTTACCACTAAGTACCACTCTGTTGAAAATGGAGTCTGACATCTGTAGTAATCACAACAAGTCTAGTATTCTCACCAAGTCCTGCCTTCACTCACACACATGAAGAGTCAAGAACAGACCACACGAGGACGTCTCTCACACACTTGCATTCCTTCTTTATGGGGACTGTATAGTGACTCACACATGAAGAGACCCGAACAGACCACACGAGAACGTCTCACACACACTTGCATTCCTTCTTTATGGGGACTGTATAGTGAATCACACATGACCTATCAGTCGGACATAAAAGTACTTCATGGGGAGGCCGTCAGTGTTAAAATAAAAACCAAAGAAAAGTAAAATGTTGTTGAATGCCAAGTCCAAAATGGGCCCCACATATTATCCCTTCACTAACCCTTTAATGCATTTAGTTTAAATGAGTTACAAAAAAATCAGAAAAATATAATAACTGCCAAGAATGTTAAGAACACCTAGAATTGTCATCCTCAGTGATAAATGTGATTGTACCTCTTTAGGAGAGAGAGAGGAGTCATTCTGGGGCTCTGAACGGACAGACTGATCAAGTCCCCTTCTAGCCGTGCCATCGGCTGCTGTGTGGTCCGTCTAAGAGAGAAACATGCAATTTAAAAATAAAACTTGACACACCATTAACGTTGAAAACATTCCCACCAAACACCATGTTGTATGATATCAACTCTTGGTTGCATCATCAGTCCTTAATAACAATTAAGTAAAGGTTAAAAGAGATCTCGATTAGATTTAATACAGACTAAATCATGTCTAGCACCACCTGATTAACCCTTTAGGTGCCAAATTTATTCAGACAGTAATAGGCCTACATTTTGTGACCTCAAAAAATGGTCTTCATTTCCACTTTCACTACTATCATCAGTAGCATTTGATTCAGAGGGTCAATATTGACTCTGAGAATCAAAATCAAAAGAATATTCAGCCTCTGTTACAGGATTTGTGTCCATTCTCTTCACTGAATACTTTTGAATTGGTGCAGTTCTGCTCCTTTGGCAACTAAATGGTTACCACTAAGTACCACTCTGTTGAAAATGGAGTCTGACATCTGTAGTAATCACAACAAGTCTAGTATTCTCACCAAGTCCTGCCTTCACTCACACACATGAAGAGTCAAGAACAGACCACACGAGGACGTCTCTCACACACTTGCATTCCTTCTTTATGGGGACTGTATAGTGACTCACACATGAAGAGACCCGAACAGACCACACGAGAACGTCTCACACACACTTGCATTCCTTCTTTATGGGGACTGTATAGTGAATCACACATGACCTATCAGTCGGACATAAAAGTACTTCATGGGGAGGCCGTCAGTGTTAAAATAAAAACCAAAGAAAAGTAAAATGTTGTTGAATGCCAAGTCCAAAATGGGCCCCACATATTATCCCTTCACTAACCCTTTAATGCATTTAGTTTAATGAGTTACAAAAAAATCAGAAAAATATAATAACTGCCAAGAATGTTAAGAACACCCAGAATTGTCATCCTCAGCGATAAATGTGATTGTACCTCTTTAGGAGAGAGAGAGGAGTCATTCTGGGGCTCTGAACGGACAGACTGATCAAGTCCCCTTCTAGCCGTGCCATCGGCTGCTGTGTGGTCCGTCTAAGAGAGAAACATGCAATTTAAAAATAAAACTTGACACACCATTAACGTTGAAAACATTCCCACCAAACACCATGTTGTATGATATCAACTCTTGGTTGCATCATCAGTCCTTAATAACAATTAAGTAAAGGTTAAAAGAGATCTCGATTAGATTTAATACAGACTAAATCATGTCTAGCACCACCTGATTAACCCTTTAGGTGCCAAATTTATTCAGACAGTAATAGGCCTACATTTTGTGACCTCAAAAAATGGTCTTCATTTCCACTTTCACTACTATCATCAGTAGCATTTGATTCAGAGGGTCAATATTGACTCTGAGAATCAAAATCAAAAGAATATTCAGCCTCTGTTACAGGATTTGTGTCCATTCTCTTCACTGAATACTTTTGAATTGGTGCAGTTCTGCTCCTTTGGCAACTAAATGGTTACCACTAAGTACCACTCTGTTGAAAATGGAGTCTGACATCTGTAGTAATCACAACAAGTCTAGTATTCTCACCAAGTCCTGCCTTCACTCACACACATGAAGAGTCAAGAACAGACCACACGAGGACGTCTCTCACACACTTGCATTCCTTCTTTATGGGGACTGTATAGTGAATCACACATGACCTATCAGTCGGACATAAAAGTACTTCATGGGGAGGCCGTCAGTGTTAAAATAAAAACCAAAGAAAAGTAAAATGTTGTTGAATGCCAAGTCCAAAATGGGCCCCACATATTATCCCTTCACTAACCCTTTAATGCATTTAGTTTAATGAGTTACAAAAAAATCAGAAAAATATAATAACTGCCAAGAATGTTAAGAACACCCAGAATTGTCATCCTCAGCGATAAATGTGATTGTACCTCTTTAGGAGAGAGAGAGGAGTCATTCTGAGGCTCTGAACGGACAGACTGATCAAGTCCCCTTCTAGCCGTGCCATCGGCTGCTGTGTGGTCCGTCTAAGAGAGAAACATGCAATTTAAAAATAAAACTTGACACACCATTAACGTTGAAAACATTCCCACCAAACACCATGTTGTATGATATCAACTCTTGGTTGCATCATCAGTCCTTAATAACAATTAAGTAAAGGTTAAAAGAGATCTCGATTAGATTTAATACAGACTAAATCATGTCTAGCACCACCTGATTAACCCTTTAGGTGCCAAATTTATTCAGACAGTAATAGGCCTACATTTTGTGACCTCAAAAAATGGTCTTCATTTCCACTTTCACTACTATCATCAGTAGCATTTGATTCAGAGGGTCAATATTGACTCTGAGAATCAAAATCAAAAGAATATTCAGCCTCTGTTACAGGATTTGTGTCCATTCTCTTCACTGAATACTTTTGAATTGGTGCAGTTCTGCTCCTTTGGCAACTAAATGGTTACCACTTAGTACCACTCTGTTGAAAATGGAGTCTGACATCTGTAGTAATCACAACAAGTCTAGTATTCTCACCAAGTCCTGCCTTCACTCACACACATGAAGAGTCAAGAACAGACCACACGAGGACGTCTCTCACACACTTGCATTCCTTCTTTATGGGGACTGTATAGTGACTCACACATGAAGAGACCCGAACAGACCACACGAGAACGTCTCACACACACTTGCATTCCTTCTTTATGGGGACTGTATAGTGAATCACACATGAAGAGACCCGAACAGACCACACGAGAACGTCTCACACACACTTGCATTCCTTCTTTATGGGGACTGTATAGTGAATCACACATGACCTATCAGTCGGACATAAAAGTACTTCATGGGGAGGCCGTCAGTGTTAAAATAAAAACCAAAGAAAAGTAAAATGTTGTTGAATGCCAAGTCCAAAATGGGCCCCACATATTATCCCTTCACTAACCCTTTAATGCATTTAGTTTAAATGAGTTACAAAAAAATCAGAAAAATATAATAACTGCCAAGAATGTTAAGAACACCTAGAATTGTCATCCTCAGTGATAAATGTGATTGTACCTCTTTAGGAGAGAGAGAGGAGTCATTCTGGGGCTCTGAACGGACAGACTGATCAAGTCCCCTTCTAGCCGTGCCATCGGCTGCTGTGTGGTCCGTCTAAGAGAGAAACATGCAATTTAAAAATAAAACTTGACACACCATTAACGTTGAAAACATTCCCACCAAACACCATGTTGTATGATATCAACTCTTGGTTGCATCATCAGTCCTTAATAACAATTAAGTAAAGGTTAAAAGAGATCTCGATTAGATTTAATACAGACTAAATCATGTCTAGCACCACCTGATTAACCCTTTAGGTGCCAAATTTATTCAGACAGTAATAGGCCTACATTTTGTGACCTCAAAAAATGGTCTTCATTTCCACTTTCACTACTATCATCAGTAGCATTTGATTCAGAGGGTCAATATTGACTCTGAGAATCAAAATCAAAAGAATATTCAGCCTCTGTTACAGGATTTGTGTCCATTCTCTTCACTGAATACTTTTGAATTGGTGCAGTTCTGCTCCTTTGGCAACTAAATGGTTACCACTAAGTACCACTCTGTTGAAAATGGAGTCTGACATCTGTAGTAATCACAACAAGTCTAGTATTCTCACCAAGTCCTGCCTTCACTCACACACATGAAGAGTCAAGAACAGACCACACGAGGACGTCTCTCACACACTTGCATTCCTTCTTTATGGGGACTGTATAGTGACTCACACATGAAGAGACCCGAACAGACCACACGAGAACGTCTCACACACACTTGCATTCCTTCTTTATGGGGACTGTATAGTGAATCACACATGACCTATCAGTCGGACATAAAAGTACTTCATGGGGAGGCCGTCAGTGTTAAAATGAAAACCAAAGAAAAGTAAAATGTTGTTGAATGCCAAGTCCAAAATGGGCCCCACATATTATCCCTTCACTAACCCTTTAATGCATTTAGTTTATTGAGTTACAAAAAAATCAGAAAAATATAATAACTGCCAAGAATGTTAAGAACACCTAGAATTGTCATCCTCAGTGATAAATGTGATTGTACCTCTTTAGGAGAGAGAGAGGAGTCATTCTGGGGCTCTGAACGGACAGACTGATCAAGTCCCCTTCTAGCCGTGCCATCGGCTGCTGTGTGGTCCGTCTAAGAGAGAAACATGCAATTTAAAAATAAAACTTGACACACCATTAACGTTGAAAACATTCCCACCAAACACCATGTTGTATGATATCAACTCTTGGTTGCATCATCAGTCCTTAATAACAATTAAGTAAAGGTTAAAAGAGATCTCGATTAGATTTAATACAGACTAAATCATGTCTAGCACCACCTGATTAACCCTTTAGGTGCCAAATTTATTCAGACAGTAATAGGCCTACATTTTGTGACCTCAAAAAATGGTCTTCATTTCCACTTTCACTACTATCACCAGTAGCATTTGATTCAGAGGGTCAATATTGACTCTGAGAATCAAAATCAACAGAATATTCAGCCTCTGTTACAGGATTTGTGTCCATTCTCTGAATTGAATATGGCAGAATTTTCGTTTGTCCCGTTCAAATGCAAAGAGAAGGTGCGCCGTGAGGCACCAGCCTCCAGTGCCTCCAGCCGCTCGTCTGATCCCTAGCAAAGTGGCTAAGTTGGCTAACCCACTGTATATTGCCGATAAATGGCCCTCAAACTCTCTGATTATATGCTCTGTCTTTCCGGAATCTTTATAATGTATTAAATGTATTTCTGTAATGTGTTCTGGCTCGCAGATCAATCATAAAACCTCAGTAAAAAGCTCACCAGGGGAGGCAAACAGTACTCGTGCCTCAACATAGAGGGCGCTTGTGAGCACAGAGATTCTTGGCCTGCCGCCGCTATGCGCCAAAACAACTACATCATCTTCTTCGTTCTTTTTTATATTGCATTGGGACACCTGTGTCTTTGATGACAAAGTCCACCAATGTGCAGAGGGATTGTAAACAGTGGAACAGTTTTCTTTGAGACGTGCTTTATTTTGATTTAGCCTAAATGAAATTAAAAGTCCTGCTCACGATATGCGCGAGTTGACCCAGGACCCGCGGATCGCTAAAAGCGCAACTTGAGGAAGAGAAGAGAAACAGAGTGCGTGCCTTCATGGATTTGTTTTCACCTGCTGCAGTGCACAGGAGAGATGAGGGTGCGCTCACGATGACAAAGGCAGACTCCCAGCATGATCCATGTTTATTTATTCACAAACTTTCTTAAAAAGCGTGTTTTTCATGAGTGATTTGGAGATTTCAGGCAAGATACAAAAAATCCAAGTATGACGCGTCCACGTTACGTATAAATGCACAGCTACAGAGCGCGCGGGAGCTGCTTTGCTAAAAAGCATATAAATTAGTCAAATTAGCAAAAAATACCTTGTTCCCAGTTTTGAAATACTGAACAACAATCATATTTTATTTTTCCTTTTTTTTTTAAATTGAAGTTTTTGTTCTTTTGAATTAAGAATATAGAAAAGCCCTGGTGTAAGTAAGTCTGCTGCAGTGCTGCATATAATATATATATTTGCATTTGTAAATCTGACGCTAAAAGCGTTAGTGCCTCCCCAGCTGTCAACCTCACCGCACGTCACTGGACTATATAGTGTTTCAGACAAGTTATCGGTTGGACATGAAAGTGCTTCACTGGGACGTCATGAGTGTAAAAATAAAAAGCAACAAAAAAGTAACATACCGGTCCATGTCTCCATGGGCAGTCATCATCTCCGTAGTCATATGTGATTTCTTCACCCATTTTTATGTGTCTCATTGTGAACAGGCACAAGTGGGGACTTCCACCAACATCTACACGCTTCATTCTGCAGTTTGGCGTCTTGTGGTCATCATTCACTATGCGACCATATGTGCCATTTTCCATAGAAGCATCAATGCTACAAATTTGAATGAAAAAAAAAAACAACACAAACAGACATGGGGTTACCACAACTAAATAGTGCCATGATTAAGCTTACACACAGTGCCATGTGAAATCAATCACCCCCTTCAAACCTTTTGCCACATTTCAGGGTTCAAACATAAAAGGTATGAAGATGGATTTTTCTGTGAACAATCAACACCAAAAGGGACACAAACATGAAGTGAAACACAATGCATGTATTTAATGTAATTATTTATTCATTATTATTTTTTTAAGTGGGACATGCAATATTTATATAGTATATATATTTCTCAGTGTGTCTGATGATTTCACATTGATCAAATGTTGACCTAATCACCAATTTAGATTACACCCTGTGGACTCCAAAATGTGATCATTGAGAAACCATCAGGCCACTTCTGAAGACACTGTGAGAAAGGGAACTAATAATTTTGCATGCTCGTCTGTCAGTTTTCATTTGTAAAAAAAAGTTTAATATACCAAAGAAATTTCTTTCCACTTCACAATTGGGTCTCAAAAAAAAAAACAAAAAAAAAAACTCTGATGCAGAGTTCTCATCCGGGGACTTTCAGCGAACTCACTGAGAAGCGGACTCTGAATTTGAACAGGACTTGGGCAGCACGTGTTGACGTTTTACAAGTCCGTGAGCACACAAGGTCGTACTTTTACATGGATTGAGAAACGGCCTTAGTTACCTGCATGTGGCACCCCAACAACCCTGTCCTACCTGAAACAAGTGCATGCATAAGGTTCCTAGGGGCGTGTTCAGTTATGTCACCATACTTTTTATTATTAGCACAGGCTGAGAGGAGGAATGTCGCGAGGAATGCGCGACATCTGGCGTTAAGGGGTTAAGTAAAAATGTCGGCAAAATATCATAATTTGTTACTCTAATACAGCCTACAAAATATGATTGAGGGGTGTGATTTCTTACCACCACATTTTTCCTCTCCATTTAAACTCAAAAAGGAATGCCGCACATGATGGATGGTAGACCCTCTTCCGCCTGTCAAGTTCTGTGCAGTCAATGAGATCTCCTCGATACTCAACAACAAATTCTCCTTTGTCAAATGGGCCCTTTGCAAAAAGACCCCGTCCTGCAAACATAACAATTAATATTTTTCTTTTAAACCTTTATTTAACAAAATTGGTCCCAATAACATTGAAAATCAATTTAACAAATGAGTCTGACACAGGAGGTTGAGCAAAAGATACACATATTTAGTATTTAAAAGAATCTTGACTTTCATCATGTTTGCCCCATATGATTTATTTTGCTGTTTGTAACATAACAATACAGTGTTTCCCCTATCATTATATTGACATTATATTGCGCCCCCCTGCCATGTCAGGACGACTGCCTTTGTTTGTCACGGTCCAGCCCCGGGTTCAGGGCACAGAACCAGGAGGTCAGTCAGAGAAAAGGTTAGTGTGATTACTAAAACACCCAGAACATTAAAGTCTAATACGGAATATTAACAATTATAGTTGTTAATATTATATTATAGTTATTATACTTTGAGTAAATTATAATATTAGCAAAATAAACTGATGCTGTAGTAGTCATGTTGCTTCTATGACTACTTGAAACAATTAAGATTTTAAAAGTATGCAATCAATATTTGTCTAAATTTAAAAAATACCAATAGAATAGAATAAGAACAAACAAATTTTGACAAAAGCAAAAAGGACCTGCTCAAAATATCATTTTAAACGCACAAGAATGTAGGAAATTATATCTTAATTCTAAAAAAAAATCCCCAGGGGAAAAGACCCTCTTCCATGTTTACTCCCTCCTACAAATACACTTTCACCCTTTTATTTACCACCAAATTTGGCCATCTCAACCCAAAGTTCAGGGCTGTTGAGCCCCCATCTTGCCCAGACCAGTAACTTTCAGATGGAAGTAACATTAACTTTAAACTCCCTGACACTTTAATAACAATGAAAAAACATTTTTAAAATACATTCGTTCGAGTCGTGCGCGTGCGCATTGCTTAAGCAAAATAACATTTTAAAAAAATTTTATTTTGCTGGAGGCCGACATCGTTTTTCTCATCGCAATGAATTCTAGGAAAGAAATGACGTGCTATGGTGGCAGCTCAAAAACTGATGCTACCGTTATGATACGAACAGCAGGGATCCTTTTAAAGCAAAAAAAAAAAAACCCTTATGTTGAAGCTGCTTGACAACAAACATACCTTTCACTGGACTGATGTACTTGACCTCTAACTTCTGTTTATCAAACTTGTTGAGAATATGATGCATGGCATCTTTCTCAGGGGTTATCCGCGGGGCCATCTGAAATTTTGTGCAGAAAACAAACAAAAAAAAGTTTAACATTAGAATGTCACAACTCTAGACTAAAAATATATTTTTTTCAACTGCATTCATTGGAAATAGAATTCTACAGCACTTAGCAGAAGAGAAAAAAGAAGTAAAACTCATTTACTCTGCAGTCTGTCAGTACTAGTGCTGTCAATCGATTCAAATTTTTAATCATGGTTAACTGCATTAAAGTTTTAGTTAACTCACGATTAATCATAGTTTCCTACGGATTTGTTGAACAAACCATTATAACACTTCCTGTACCTGAGTAGTAAGAGGTAGAAACTATATATATATATATATATATATATATATATATATATCATATATACATATATACATATATACATACATACATACATACATACTGGCAGTATGGAAAATTATTATTTGAAAATGATGCCAAAATGCAAATTGGCAAAATCTGAACCACTTCCTGAATCCGTCACGTGGTACAGCCGGGCAGCGAGGCTTCGGACGTCATCATTTTCAGCTCCTCCCCTAAATGAAACGAGCCTCGATACGCGCACCGCGGAAACGCCCCCTCCCCTACTCGGCACACGCTTCAAAGCCTCGATACGGAACGTCACATCACTACAAAACAGTGTTTTTTGCGCGTCTCGTGGCGTGGATATGACGCTATATATACCATTTTGGTCGCTGTCTAGAGCCCTGACCTGAGGGAACATTTACTTAGTTTAACCTACTACTGGAATTTATTTTCAGAGCTAATGCAAAAAAAGCAGTTTGTACACTTAAGATATTCCTGTGCTATATTCCTTCTAACTGTACAAATTATTTTTGAATAATTGAGCAGATAACCTTCTTGCTTGTAACGCGATATCAGAGTTGTTAGCGCCGATGTTTGCCTATTGACTGTGACCTGCTAGTTAACAGGCTAGCTCGAGTCAAACCACTGCTGCTCTGAGGCCAGCATAAATACATTCTATATATTTTTATTTATTTATTTTTCAGTTACAAATCCCCTAATTTAGCCCCTGCCTGGTCCACACTCACCTGTCTCCGCACTTTCTCCCAGTTATGAGCTTCTGCCGATGGCCGCTCAGGCCCATGTGCTCATGACTTGACCGTGCCCTGCCGCCGTCGTCTTCTTCTTCTTCTTCGTCTTCTTCTTCACTTTTTTAAACGCAAATGGCATCATCCAGGCGCATTACCGCCATCTATTGTCAAGAAGTGTAATTTTTTTCAGAGCTTAAGAAGAAAAGTGCACCTCTCAGAGTAACTTTATCAGACGATTTCCTACTTTTTACTTTTACTTAAATGAAATTCAAACAATAATATAAAAATAATACACTTAATTTAATAAAAAAGTCACTTCACCATAAGTAAATATTTAAGTGATTAAAGTTTCATTTCTGCATATAATTGCTGTTTTTGTATTTTATTTATGAAACAAGAAAATGTTATAAGGTGTCCTGTGTCTGCTAGAGATGGACTGAAATTACATTTAGCCATTTTGGTTGGTGCACTGTATGCATTGTTTCTGTGACACTTGTCTAAATGAAAAATAATAATAATAATAATAATAATAATGATAATAACAATAATAATGATAATAACAATAATAATAATAATAACAATAATAATAATAATAGTAATAATAATAATAATAATAATAATAACATCCTTAACCCTTTCTTGCATAGCGCTCACAAACGTGTCCACCAAAAACCCCCCTTGGTACCCTCATAATATGCTCTATGTACTCTGACTGCATGCAGGTCGCTTTTGTTACCACTTGTAGTTTCCAGTGATTGTCAATAGGTTGCACTGCAGTTTGCATAGACCATGCTTGGAGGCTCCAAAATGGCTGCTCCCACCAGGCGGTGGTAAGCTCCTACAAATTATGGAATTATCTATGATATCAGTGTTTTTTATTACAATAAACATATTGCACACATTGTGCATTTGAGAAAGATGCAGGACATCATAAATCTTTGAGTAAAATCTAATTTGTCACAATGCGTACATGGGTATATATGTCGCGGTCACAAAAGTGCTCATCATGTATATAGGTGTATTTTCTGTAGGTAACAAAAGTGTACAGTATGCATTTACAGAACTATATACCATGCACGTCTTATGTTTACTTTATGTACAAATTATTGGTATTCCATGCACTATATTTGCTTTTTTGTATATTTTGTAGGCCGTCAGCAGCCAGATATACTGTCTCTCAAGTACTTGGCATGATAGAGGCAGAGGAATATGAAGGTGATGTTGTGTAAGGAAGGCGGAGACAGAGTGTGACTCCCAGGGATGTTATTGTGGATGCAAGGTACGACAGGATTGGTCATTTCCCCATCTGTGTCGAGGGCAATCCCTGTCGATGCAAGCTGGAGGGATGCAATGGAAGATCACGTTACCAGTGCCGAAAGTGCAAGATATATCTCTGCCTACATGGCAAAGCTGACTGTTTCTTCAGATTTCACAATAAGTGAATTGTTGTATACCATGTATGGTACCATGATTGTAGAACCTAGGTCTAGGAACAAGAGGTTTCTACTGAAAACATAAATACGTTCTGTTTTGTTATTGAAATTAGCTGTTTGTTCACCATGACCTACACATGTGCATATTGTTGATGCAGAAGGTTGAAATAAAAATTCATTAATAACTAATTAATGTTTGTTCTGTAAATGCATATTGGTAACATTAGTGTACGCCCTCAGGTATTCGTAACTGCCTAGTGGTTACAAAAGTGTACAGCTTTTTACTCCAAATTGTGATTTTTTTTTCAAAAACTGATTATGTCATGTTGATTATGTGTCTAATAAGCTTATCTGACTGCAGTTTGACAATCCTGTCATAAGTGGAACATAGGTCATGCAAGAAAGGGATAATGATACAATAATACATGGCTGCTTTTGTGGCTAACTACAGGAGCAGATTACTCCCCTGGTTGCTGAGAGGAGTTGTGGTCCTTGTGATTGTCTGTACTCCAAAGTGTGCTAAAAGCAATACAATTATATTATTATAAAACACTGCAGAAAATAAATTACACATTTCCCATTCAGTAGGCCACTATTGTTGCTTTTACAGAATACAGAGAATACAGAAAACATAGCTTAAAGGACGTCTTGGTTGTTTTTACTTTGTCCACAGCAGTCACAGCTTTTGAGTAGAGACTGTGTTGAAGTTGAAATAACCAATATCTAAAATCTAACAATAATCAAAAGTACTAATATAAGTAATAGAATATCAACATTGCAAAGAGTCATACAGCTCAAATCAGCAAATAATGAGAATAATAAGAATATTTAATTCAACCAATAGATTTCTCAATATTCATACACATCAATACGTCAGTGTTCAAAATTATGAACAGTCCCTACCTCAACCACTTCCTGATACCTCCCCACTGGTTCAGGTACTGCACCAGAAGAGGAAATTACAGCAGACTTTTACGCACCCCGATTTCATCCACATGGATCTTGTAGATCATGTAATGATAGGTACCATATCATTCAATACCATCACCTCTTTCAAAAGACTACAAAAATGTCTGGATGGAAATGTCTACAGCAGCAAAAAGCAGGGTTGTGAAAATACATTGTTTTGCCAGAAATTAGTATAAACATTATCTTTTCAGAAAAATTATCAATCAACATAAACTTAGTTGTCATTTATGCAAGCATTGGGACCTTAAAGAGTAGGCCTAACAAAACACCAAATCAACTGGCAATGGGTGTCTAATAGCGTAACCTTCATAAACCCATCACTATCTTGACATTTCTGTGCAAAGTAGTTAAATCTGTATCTTTGTGCCAAAAACACATGTTTAATGCCCTCAGTGGTGGGACAGTATACTACATGTCAAGTTCCTGGTTTGCTGGGAGACTTCCCCAGGACATGTCGTCTCCCTGCTTTCATCACCATTGTCCCACTTTTTTTTTTTTTGTCCCACTGTTTTTTTTTTTTTTTTGTTCCATTGTTTTTTGTTTGTTTTTTTGTGCCACTGTTTTTTGTTTTGTCCCACTGTTTGTTTGTTTTTTTGTCCCACTGATCGATTGATCACCAGTTCTTCAATCATCAGTGTCTGATTGGCGGCAGGTGAGTCTGAGGGCCTGGTCTGAGGCGGTCAATCAAAAGCACAGACACTGCACATTTTGAATTCTGTATCTGGGTGAGGAAAGTTTTGACACGCCCATTTAGTTACCCTTTAACTTGCTTCATAAATGAAAAATTACTTCCGTGATTCATTATTAGTAGATTTTTATGATTATGCAAATTTTGGGTCCATGGGTGAGCCCAGTAATGACAATAATGTTGATAATAATAATAATAATAACTATATAGAGAATTGTGTGAAAAGGATTATTCCTTATGGGGACCTGGAAGTGGGCGTGGCTTGACCATATATGGAAAATGTGTGTGTTTTGCCTAATGTGTCTTACCAGACCTGACCAGAGGGGGCGCCACTGAGCAACTTCTACACACGCCATAAACGTCCCTTGTGGGCCAAAGCTGAAATTTTGCCCAGCACTTTAAAAACAGTTCTCCGATTGATCTAAATGGTTTCCCTTATGGGGACCTGGTTTTAGGTCCCCTTAAGGAAATGAGTCCCCACACCGTGACTGTGTATACAGAGTTCAGTCCCCATAAGGAGATGAATACCAGAACACGCGCACACACGCATACACACACACACACACACACACACACACACACACACACACACACACAGTATTGGGAGCAGGTTTAGCAGCGTTGGCAGAGGCAGAGTCCGATGATGGCAGTGGAGTGGTGGAGCACGTGGAGCAGGAGGTACAAGCGTGAAGGGCTGTCTGCTCAGAGTTGCCCACTCAGAGGGCCACGTTTGGGGCTAGGCCTGCTCCTTTGACCAGGCAGAGCAGGAGGGGGTGTGCCCAGTTTCCACCAAGCAGGATGCTACTCAGGTGTCCAATAATTCACCCATTACCAAGTTATGTTCATTTCAGATCATGATTGTTATATAGAAAAAGGCAGAATGGTGATATTTGACTTTATTTTACAATAAAGCAAGAGCAATGTTGTAAGCATTTTTGCCAAACAGCTGCAATACTTTGTTTAATGTCAGTGATGACATGTCCAATATAAGGCCTTTAAACCAGTGGACACACTGATCAAAGACTGCTACATTAGAATACGGTTGAGCTAGTCCCACACCAGTTAGCATCTGATTACACATCACATTTCAAGTACCAGGTTAGAGACGTTTGACATCACTAATTAGAAACATCAGACTTATTCACACAAATTAATAAATTAATCTGAATGTTGTATACTCATACTGGGATGTATATGTTTTAAACTTTGTTTGTACATGACACTTGGAATCTTGCACAGCATTCTTATACATTATGTTGAGAGATAAACTGAAGGAAAGAACTAAACTTTCACGTTAAATTTGCATTTGTGCGTCTTGACAAACCTATAATGCTGTGGAAGCACGAGCCAGAACACTGGCTGCTGTGCTGCACGGAAGTGAACACTGGTTGGTGGAAGCTGGGCTGCTCCTCAGCTTAAGGACAATGTGTGACCATTGTGACAGATGAGAGCCCCAGAAGACCCTCCACAGAAGAAGACCCTTCGCAGAAGAAGACCCTCCGCAGAAGAAGACCCTCCACAGAAGAAGACCCTCCACAGAAGAAGACCCTTCGCAGAAGAAGACCCTCCGCAGAAGAAGACCCTCCGCAGAAGAAGACCCTCCGCAGAAGAAGACCCTCCGCAGAAGAAGACCCTCCGCAGAAGATGTCCAGGGCAGAGCTCCAGAGGAGGCCAGGCTTAAACCAGGCTTTGCTCAGGACAGGGGCAGAGAAGAGAACGCGTGTCATCTAAAGTCAGACTTTTATTATTAGTGTCAGTATCAGAGCCAAGGCATGAGTCTTCATCAGCTGTCCATGGCACAGGAGCAGAGTCTAGAGCATCCTGTTGCGTTTATGAGTGGGGGAGTCTGTGATGACGTCACTACAGGGGGTGGGGCCACGTTTGCGGTTGGCAGTGGAATCCAAATGGAGCGCCATCTCCTCGGCGATAAAAGTGTTCAGGTCCACATCGTGTAGGCCGTTCCTGCGCCGGCCCAGGGACTGAGCGGGATGAGTGGGGGAGCCAGGGGGGCCAGAGCGCACGGAGATACTTGCCATAGCACCACTGAGACCTGGAGAGGAACAACAACATGTCACCTCAACAGAACATACTTCTGCTTGTGTTCAGAGAGCTACTGCGTACAGTAAATGTGCTGTTAAAGCAGCACATTTACACATGACACCAACAGATATGTGTTGAGATTATAGAAGAACTGGGTGTCCCGTTTTTAAGTCAGGATTCTGTTCATAGTCACATTTCTCACAGTTTTGAGAGATTGGAATGAATTGTGCATACCCAGTTTTAAATCTACTTTGATAATACAATAGCACAATTAAGACTATGGTATAAGTCCTTTAGTATGAGCTACTCCCAGCCTACATAACCACAGCCACCAGGGGGCACACATGAGGTCGCAGTACTAACCATGCAGTGCGATGGCCTCTCTGAAAGGCTGCAGGTCCGTCTCCACAGAGCTTCCCGTCTCTGGGGCCGCGGGCCGATTAGCTGACACCACAGACACTCTGGGTGGGGCTCGAGCTGTCCGAGGGGGCGGGGCTTTTCCACACAGGAAGCTGATGAGGTCTTCCCGCCGAATGGTTCTTCTGCGTTTCTTCACCCAGGCGATCACCTCCTTATTTCTGCGCTGGCAGCCCAAGTGTATGCCCAGGTCATAGCTACGCTGACGGGCCTCTGTGCTCTCTGAGGGGAAACACAATCAGTACTCTTGTATGTGTACAGTAACTATGCAGTACTCATGCATCATTCCATTTCTATCAGAGTTCACCCCTCTCTGTAACTTTTGCTGTCAGACTCCTCATTTTGGTCTTAAAGTGAAGGTACTTTACTTATGTGGGGTATTAACTGCTAACACATATTTAGATCACCATGTTCCCTTTTATTGTTTTGAAAACGCTATATTCACAGAAAACAACGTATTAACCTCCCTTTGCCCCCTGCGCTAAGTCACTCCCCCTTCAGAGCACTATCACAACACAATCAGCGTGCATCCCGCTAATGAAACTACTGCACATCCCATCAGGTTTGTCAAGTTGCTGTGTACAGTTTTGTATCATGTTTTTGTACATTTATGAGAATTGTTGTGTGGAAGCATGGGTGACGTAGACTTGTGGGCGGAGCATTGCACAGAAACAAACCATGAAGGTTTGAATAGGGCCCGGGAGAACATGCACGGATAATATCTTAAACCTCTTCAGGCATGTTCTTGATGAGGGAACAACATTATAACAACAATTTTGCACAATCCCTCCCCTCTTTAAACTGTTTGTAACAACCCATTGTACATGATCCTGGTGTTTTTATTTCACTATTTTGTCCTTAAATCAAGATATGAACATTAATAACAGACTAATCAGCTGGCCGTTTTCCCCAAGGTTGCTCCTGCTAGTGTGAGCAACAAGTTTGATTGACAGCATTGCTAGTAGCCACCTCTGCCAAACCAGCAGTGTGGACGAGAAGGGCCTTTATCTTCAACTAGTGACGGGCCAAAGTCGATGCATCGACACATGTGTAAAGCTCAGCAAGTGACGCCTGTGTCGAGCTGTGTGCATCACTTTAAGAAAAGTCACGTGACCGATAAATCGACTGTGTCGTTTGGTGTTTCTCATGTTGGGAGCACTGACGCAGCTCGTGTGGAGCGAAGCGCACGGGGCTCAAATCTGTGGCAGAGTCTCAGCTTATCACCACAGAGAAACAGAAGATACGCCTGTCCAGTGTGGGCTCATTTTAATCATTCCCAAGTGGACTACAGATTTACTGAAAGAACTATATTATTTTACTATAATTTTCACAACCATTCACCTCTTCAAGTATCACGTATTTACCTACTTTATACAATGGGCTGTGATTTTCTTTAATGAGACTGCATTAACTTCTTAGCCAGTTCTTTCATTTGTTGATATCAAAGCATCTATGACAAATATGTTCATGTGTCTGAATGAACGAGCCTTGCGCTGTGTCAATGCTTCTGCATAGCAGTTCATTTTTTAAACCACCAGATGACAATACAGAACGCACCAACACAGTGTCAACACACTGTTGGAAATGTGTTAGACACACCTTGAGGCCTCATGTACCCCTCACTAATTTCAACACCCTGGCTGCTGATTGGCTTTTTGGTTGCTATGATACTTTGCATGGAATTCCAAATATGAAACTGCTCCAAATTAACTGCTAGCCACTCCTTTATGCAGTCTATGGCATACAGGTCAAAAAACGAATGACAAGAAATCTGTCCTACTATGGAGTATATTCAGCAGTACTCAAGAGTAAAGAACAACACACACTGTCCAGCTGTGCTTTCAGGTGAACAACTTCCCAATCAGGATTTCTAAACTGTATTACCCAGGACTCTGTTCTAGAGTTGTGCAGAAATGTTTTCTTTATGTGCATCTACACGTAGTGAATTACTTCCTCTATGATCCCACCTATTGCCTAAAAACACAGTGACACTCACCTTTGTATAGATTAGTGACAGCAGTGGCGGCGTTCTGAAAGGGCACCCAGAGGGACAGGCCTTGCTGCTGCTGACATACTCTATCTGCAAAAAAGTACATACAAATTTATACTGCAACGTAAACAAGTGCCAAATAACTCACACAAGACCTCTTAATAAGCATTGTGTGTTAGCAGGCCAACACAACAGTCTTAAACCAGATGCCCTGCCAGTCAGCAGAGGAAAATATTTCACTTGAAGAGAAGGACCAACCCCAAACCCTTTGAGACAATACGGAGGTAATATTTTTGCAATCCATCAGAAAATTGTGCCAGTTTATATTAACATTAGTCATTGTTTTATGTTGCACCATATCACCTGATGCACATTCCTAGTTTGCAAATTTTGTTCATTGACCAGTGACCATGGCCATAAAACTAAACAGGATTATTATTTTAAAAAGCTATATTGCACCATTCTCTGATCTGTTATGATTATGTTTCCTCATCAAAAACATACCTGGAGTTGTGTTTTGTTTCATTCATATATACGTTTTAACACACAACCCTACATTATTTAGGCTGAGTCCTTCTCTCAAACAGAAAACACTCTGTTCCACCTTATGATGTCATGAGGTAATACAGGAAGTGCTCCTCAGCGTTTTTACCTCATACACCTGCACTCGAATCATTCGGATGATTTCAGAGTTGGAATTGTCCATCTCTACTGAACTAAGGTAAAAAGGTAGCTGTTAACTTGAAAACTACTATGACATCACAAAGTGGAACAGAACACTTTGAGTTTTGAGATGCAGACTAATAATAAAGGATTACTCAAACATGCATGAATGAAACAAAACAACTCCGGGTTTATTTCTGATGAGGTATCAACATTATAATATGACTTGAAGCTCCCCCTCTCACCACCCCCCACCTGCTGTATATGTGGAGCTGTATATGTGCACTACGGAAACACCACAGGGACATAAAGGAGATGGATTAGGTTGTGTTCAAAGACAACTGGTGCTGTTCTTGTTCACTGTACTGCATAATAATGGTCTAGATTGGAATATATAATTGTTTAATTCATACGTGTTTAAAGTAGATACGTTTTAAGTTCCAACCTCAAAGTGTTTCAGCTGAATTAACTTATATAATGTATGTAAACTTTTTTCTAATTCTTAACCACAGGCTAAACAAAGGTAAACATTAAACAAATGTCTTCAATGGCAGAATATTGTCCGATTTAACCAGTATAAAATGTTCGCGTACGTACCTGGAGTTGTGTTTTGTTTCATTCACAGACATTTAACACACACATCCTGCATGTTTAGGCTGAATTCTTCTCTTAGACAGAAAACACGCTGTTCCACCTTGTGATGTCATGTGGTAAAACTCATGTACACGTTCACTAGAATCATTTGGATGATTTCAGCCCTGAAATTGCAATCTCTACTAAACTAACGCTAAAAGGAGCTGTTAACTTGAAAACTACCGCTTCATGACATCACAAGGTGGAACTCCAGGTCTGTTTTTGAGGAGGTAACAACATTCTAACATGGCTTAAAGCTCACAAGAGTCCATTTTGTGTAATACAGAACCTTTAACCTCTCAGATCCACTGTTTATGGTAATTAGCGCTGTTGTAACAGGTCACAGTTGAACTTGTGTGTGAAGTGGGAGTCCTCTCATCACCTCTCAGTTCACCAGTGCTAATTACCAGTTCAAGCAGCGATCCAGGGTTTTTTTCTTTTTTTTTTTCACATTAGAGGTGAGAAATATCCATGTTACCATTTGTCAGACACGCACCATTAATTACCTAGTTGGTTCATTTTTTATTTGTCAGGGACCATGTACAGATGCGTTAATCTTTCAGAGGGAATGATGAACTTATAGAATAGATTTACCTGTAAAAGTCGATCTATATGTTAAACCTGTTTAGCCCAATTACAGACTGGACTGGTCGGAGAATACAGACCTGCTCTACAAAAAGGGACAGGCTGTACTTTCTCAGAAGGCTGAAGTCCTTTAACATCTGCCAGACGCTCCTGCTGATGTTCTACCAGACACTCATCTCCAGTGTCATCTCCAGAAGCCTCCAGAAGAAGGACGCCGTGCGAATGGATAAGCTGCTGAGGAAGGCTGGATCTGTGGTGGGTGCAGAGCTTGACTCCCTCACATCTGTGGCCGAGAAGAGGGCCCAAAACAAGCTTCTGTCCATCATGGAGAACCCCAAGAACCCCCTGCACTGCACAGCACCATCACCGGACAGGAGCGCACCTTTGGGGACAGGCTGTTGTCCCTGTCCTGCTCCACGGATACTCTCTGGAAGTCGTCGTCATGTCATGTTTTCATTTTTATTTATCATATTTATATATTTTTGTACATGTTTATTAGCCTTGAGCAGAGTTAGGTAGTAGTACTTCAGTAACATTTTAAATAAATTGTACTTTTCAGAGTACTTTTCTAGCAGCATACTTTTACTCCTAATACATGGGTGACAGGAGTTCAGTTGGTAGAGCGTTTGTCCACTGCTCTGAAGGTTGGCAGTTCAAATCCTTGACATAAACATCATCGGTTTGAGGTCGAGGACAGGTTGGCGGCGCGATTCCAGCTCCCACAGATGAATGTTGTTGTTGTGTCCTAGAGCAAGACATTTAACATCTCGCCCTCAGTGTGATAATAATGAGTGCTAAAAATGTGACCACTTATATTTACCATTTGCATTGAAGTGCTCAGATTTAGTTTATTGTTCACGTCTCATTTTTGTGTCTAATTAAAGTTTTGTCCCATTAAATTAACTTCAAATTTTAAAACACACAGTTTCTCTTACCTGAGATGTACTTTTCCCAAATACTTTTTTTACTCTTACTTGAGTCATTTCTTGGACCACTACTTTGTGCTTCTACTTGAATATTATCATTTTGAATTAACATTGAGTACTTATTTGAGTAAAATCTTTGGCTACTCTACCCACCTTTGACCTTGAGTGTCCAAAAAGGGTTCCAAATATATAAAACGTATTATTATTTCTAAATTTTTTGATCCTGTGTGAACTTTATTTTCTTGTTTGTCTTTCAGCTTCTTTTGATACAAGACTGGTTATGTAAAATTGTGCAAATGAACAGTAAAGGATCTGATTACTAAACCCATCTTGACAGTGAGTCGTTTCTGACCATGACAACGATGCTCCAACCAGTGTAGTGTGTCTCCCCCGTGTGTTCAAATGGTGTACTACATTCAAAAATCAACTCACCACTACATTGTCCCACATGTCCCTCATTTTTCCATTACTTTACTTTATAAACGACTTAATTACACTTTCTTCCACTTGTTACCTTAGTTTATTGTCTGTTTAAGCTTTAATTTAATCACCAGTAGATTTCTAGTTTGAAATTAACTATCTTTGTGCTTTCTCTGCTCTAATTTGCTTGCATCGGTTAATTAACAGTTTAAAATGTGTGTCAAACAAAAAACACCACGTTTCACTGTCAACATAGACCTACATGAACAAGGGTGTAAATAGCATAGGCATATTAGATGTAGTTTGTCCATGAATGAGTTGCCATAGGCTCTGTGTCGAGTTAAGATTAGGCACAAATCTGACGATTAAAGGTCCTACATTACGCCAAATTTAATCCTGTGAGCTTTAAGTCATGCTAGAATGTTGTTTCCTAATCAAAAACAGACCTGGAGCTGTGTGGTGTTTCATTCACACGTTTGGAAAGACCCAAAAGTGTCTTTCCTCAGTGTCCTGCAGCATCACAGCAGTCCCTTCTGGCACCTCATTTACACCAACTCCATCACGTGTCCGGTCCAAAACCTGTGCGTCTCCCATAACATTTACAATGGGTTCAAATGAAATGAGATGGTTTACAACAGCGGCTCTGCGGTGTGTTTATATATATGTGTGTGAATAATTCTGTCCATTTTCAATGCGACTTTACTGTATCAAGACGGAATGCAAGGTTACAAGTTCAAAGTTTTATGAACAACCCAAGAAAGCAAGAAAAATCACACCCATTTAAAGTGGCAGGAGAACGGTACCCTATTACCACACCAAAAGCTGGATCCCACCTGTCAAGAGCTTGGACCATCTACCAACAAACAGGGCGTGGTTCTCTAAAGGTTTTGGTGCTTGTCACTAAACTACAACTTTTGATCAAGTTTTACGTTAAAAGATTAGAACAAGTCTAACCTTCTACTGAGGCTCTTTGGACAACAGTGCCTGATGGTTTTATTTTAGTATATATCAAACTAATAACAATCTTTTTTTTTTTTTTTTTTTTTTCCCAAAGAGAGCAACAATAATACAATTGTGCCCAAGTGGAGGTTAAAATACCATAAAAATGTGGAACAATGCCACCTAAAACAGAACAGGAACTGTTAAGGCTAAAAAGTTCTAAAACAAGACTAAAAGCTGAATACTTTAAAAGGCATTTATTACAAAAGTTAAAATATGAAAATAAAACCAATTGGGCCCAGTGACAAAATATTAAAAGTCCATTCAAAACAGTGGGGGGTAAAATCAAGAGTGAGTCCGTTCTGTAAAAACAAGGGAAGCAGGGGGCGTCATGAGTGCTTTGAAAATGAATAAGTTTGTGTGGCCGGGTCGGTTTTTCTACAACTAAAATGATACTGTGATTGATGCAGATCTGGTGTGTCTCTGCTTCCTCCTCACTCTGGTCCTCCTGATGGCAGGCTCTCTGTGGACACACACACACACACACACACACACCCGCGCACACACACACACACACACACACACACACACACCTGTGTGAGCTCAGAGCAGTTCCTTTCATTTTGAACCAAACACTCAGGAGGTGCAGCTCTTTAAAGGTGTTGGTGCGGGGTACACACTGCAGACCAGTTCAAATGCCCGGGTCACTGGCGGATGTAGAGGTCCAAAGTGGTTTGATGCTTTTTTGAACGCCTAAGCCAGTAGGAAGGCTTTCAGAGGTCATTTAGCAATAAGGACTGGTTCATTTCTTCTGTGGGAGGGATATGATCAGCTCATATTTCCACGTGGACAGATGGACTGGAGTGTGTTAGATCAGGGTTAGATGGAATAATCTTGTCAAAGAAATCAAAGGATCGAGTGCAATAATGGCATTTAAGAAATACATAAAATCCAGTACAATATATGAAAAAAGAAAAATAAGTTGTTGTGCATAAAAGTGAAGATATCTGTTTGCAACTGATTAATATTTGTGATTGAATTGAAATGTATGGATTTGTAATGTTTTAAATATCACACAGAGTTTTAAGTTCTGTTATATTGCTGTTACCTCATCAAAAACAGACCTGGAGTTGTGTTTTGTTTCATTCACACGTTTGAGTAATCCTTTATTATTAGTCTGTCTACATCTCCAAAGCTCAAAATGCTGTTTCCACCTTGTGATGTCATGTAGTGGTAGTTTAAGTTAACCGCTACATTTTACCTTTATCCAAGTGATTCTGAAGGTGTATGGAGTTTTCGAACACAATGGGGCATTTCCTTTATTACCATATGACATCATAAAGTGGAACAGAGTGTTTTCAGTTTGAGAGAAGAACTAAGGCTAAATGTGCAGCGTGTGTGTGTTAAACATGTGTGAATGAAACAAAACACAACTCCAGGTCTGTTTGTGACGAGGAAACTACATTCCAATGTAAATCAGAAAATAGTGTAATATGGGCCCTTCAAAAGTAACTATCAGTGTTAATATATTGTTTGGAAATGGGGCAGATAACATCTTTACACTCATTTTTATTAATTCCTTTTAATTTTTATTTATTTATTTAAAACAATAACAGCGCAAAAAACATTAATCTCAAAGCTACTTTCCATCTGCAGTCCCACACATTTCTTGTATGTTAATACACTGTTTTCTCTTTATACTTTATCAAGTAAATAAAAATTAACAAGCCCCCAGCCTCTTCAGCAGAGCCACAGTGTCTTTAGGAATGAGCAGCTGGGTCAGGAGTTTGGTGATGAGGGAGATCTCATGAGCCACACACACAAAGATGAAGCTACTGACCAGGATGTTGAGGGAGGGGTTTCCAGGGATGAGCACTAAGATGCCCTTGGTGTCTGCTGCCAGCAAGATGTGGTACTGACAGATGAACAGCTGGGCACACAGCACATTTTAGGGTTAATTTTATACTTCGAGGAACAGACGAGACCCTGGATCTTACCTCCAAAGAGATTTTCCCAAACCAGGCAAAAAAGGAGCTGTAGAAGGAGCGAGCAAAGCCAGGAATGTTCCTGATGAGGATGAAGGCCAGAATCTGAGGAGACACAGGAGCATCACAGAGAGGTTAGCACCAACTTTACACTGTTTACTCTATTCGAATGGATGTGTGCAATATGACAACTACAGAGGCCTCAGAGGACAAATAAAGATGAAATCCGTAATATAATTTCTACTCTGTTTGGAGGCTAACATCACCTACCGGGAGCACAGAGATGTAGGGGTGCATCTCGTTGCACTGGGCTTTGGTTTGGCAGTTGCTGGCCCACACTGAGTATGTCTAAAGTAAAGAGTAAAGTAAAGAGGACACAAGATGTTAGGAAGCCTTCACTTTGCTCTGAGAAGACCTGACTAGCCACGTCAGGTCCAGAGGTGTGAAAACACCCATCATGGCCCTGAATGGATATGCTAACTACTCCCCCACTCCCACTCCATATTGAATAGACTCACATGACTAACAGAAACTGTTAACAACTCCATATTGAATCACCTGACCAACTGAAACTGTATTTAAATATGTGTTGTCTCAGAGTAATTTTCATTGTAATTAGCTCCTCCCTTCAGGCAGATATAAAGCAGTGTCCGCCAGCATCTGACCAGAACTGAAGAAGCAGCTTGGATGAGCTGCGAAACGTATTCAACCAAATAAACTATGTCCAGTTGACAAATTAAATTTTCTCCTTTTTTTGCCACTAGTGTGTCAGGTTTTCATACAGAATGAACTACAGCAAGAGTCCAACACTTACAATGAAAGAGAGCCCAGACAGGAGCAGTAGGGGCAGGGAAACTTTAGCTGAGAATAGAGCTTCACCTCTGGTCTCCGACAGCACCTGCTTCTTCTGAAGGAGCAGATAGAGGAAGGCAAACACCATCCCCTGTACCACGGCCTGCAAACACATGATCACTCACATCCACATCTACTGGAACAGAGCAGTCATGGAGCTACTGCACCAATGCACTTACAAACCGATCCAGTCTCCAGCGGAACCACCACTCATGGATGCTGCCATTGAGTTCAAAAAGCTCCGAAAGTGGCCACTCTGTGAAAGTGCTCTCAAACACACCCTGCACATTGGAACAATCACATGACATTCAACAGCTTTCCAGCAGCGTTGAGGACATGTGCCTCTGGAGTGACTGTGCCGTTACCTTTGAATAGGCAAAGAGGCAAATGAGCAGCAGGAGGCCCACTAACTTGAGCAGGATTCCCAAGTACCACAGGGCACCGTCTGTTCACACAGAGAGAAGAACACAGGTGTTGGAGCGCCACGGTTACATATGCAACAGTAAAGTTCTTAGGGACACCTACTGCTGGCTTTCTTCTGCACAATCTGAGGCCACATGGCCAATACAATGTAGATGATCACAAACCAGAACGAGACCAGAGGAACAAAGTAATAGAACTGGTACGGCCTGTCCATCACCGCACACAACACCAGCACCAGGAAGTTGAGGCGGAATAGCACCTGCACCACAAGCACAATCACGTTAGTGCTGTGAGAGCACAAAGCATGGAGGCATGGAGCCTGTACTCACCTGGCACACTCTGTGCAGGCCAAAGTCCCCTTTGAGCCAGAAGAAGGAGAAGTGTCCATAGCCTGTTTGGAAGAGATAGGCTGCCACCAGCACACGCACGTGCATGTAGACCGGAATGAACTGAGACATACAAAAAGAATCAGCTTATGCTTTGAGACTATACAGAGACTACAGAGGGCCGCAGGACTTACAGCACTGGCTCCTGAAATATGATAGATGAGAATGACCAACTGCATCCAGCCCTTCCACTCATCTGTCTGCTCCCTGTTCAGCACACAGCTCTGGAACACAGCACACAGTGTCAGTGTGTGTCAGAGGAACCAGAGTGGTGTGCACAAAGTTCAGAGAAAAGCAGCCCCATGTGCAGAAGGACACAGGCCTGCGATCACCTCTTTGGTGCTCTCGCTGCATAACAATCCCAGCACAAAGACAATGATAAAAGGGACGAAGAAGGCAGAGTGACTGTAGTCTTTCTGTTCCTTCATAAACACATCTGCTCTGTCACACAGGTAGAAGTAGACCATGATGAGTCCCATTCTGCACAGGGCCCCACACACTGCCTCAACCCCC
The DNA here is from genome assembly GCA_029959045.1 of Taenioides sp. WSHXM2023. NCBI lineage: Eukaryota > Metazoa > Chordata > Actinopteri > Gobiiformes > Gobiidae > Taenioides > Taenioides sp. WSHXM2023. Next base: position 30,117,112 of record CM057090.1, read on the forward strand.
AGGGGACCAGGAACTGTAGCTGGCTTCTTCTCTTCTAAACTCTCCAGGTCAGGGGCTATGGGCCGCCGATGGGGTCGTTTCCCCAGAAAGTGGAATAACAGGAAAAGTAGGGTCGTGACTACAAACAAACACAGCAACATCTTCTGGAGAAAAGTGAGCGGGGGCGTGTTCTGGCAGCAGGAACCGTCAATGGGCCGGATCACTTTGTTACACAAACTGTTCATTAACACCATGGCCCCCTGAGAACACACATGCAGGTTAGTCACACACTGAAGCTGCATTCAGAGCAAATGCAGACCAACTGAAAATAGTTTTATGCTTTTGCCAGCACATCACATTTTTTATTTCATCTATATGCGCACGCGCACGCACACACGCACATGCACACGCACACGCACGCATACATATATATGTGTATATATGTATATGGACCTGCCTTGACTAACATATGAACTTAAGTCACATCCCATTCTTAATCCATAGGGTTTAATATGACGTCGGTTCAACCTTTGCAGGTATAACAGCTTCAGCTCTTCTGGGAAGGTTGTCCACAAGGTTTAGGAGTGTGTTTATGGGAGTTTTTGAAGAAGCACATTTGCGAGTTCACACACTGATGTTAGATGAGAAGGTCTGGCTCTCAGTCTCTGGTCTAATTCATCCCAAAGTTGTTCTGTCGGGTTGAGGTCAGGACTCTGTGCAGGCCTATAGGTGCTTGAGTTTATACACCTGTGGCCATGGAAGTGATTGGAACACCTGATTTCCATTATTTGGATGGGTGAGTGAATACTTTTGGCAATATAGTGTACATACACTCAGTCGGTTAGAATATGATTTGGGTAAAATTAATAGCCTAACCATTTTAACATGTACATCAGGCATGTTATTATATTATGTTCAAATCAGGGTCAGGCTGTTTTCCTCTCCAGCAGCACTTCCTGATGCATTTTAACATTAAGACCAACACTGTTGTGTGAAATATCAACTGTCCTGTCCAGCTACCCTTCTGTGTGCAATAAACTTGACTCTGTAACCTGTTTACTTTATCCATGGAAGTCATAAGGGGCACAGTAACCTTAGCTTGCCATATGTTTAGATCATGGCAGAAATATGCACACACACAGAGAGAGGGACGAGTCAGATTGTTAGATCCAAATGAATGAAGCCAGTTCAGAGCGCTGAAAGTCGGGGTAGGGCAGATTAAATATTAAAATTCACAGTCTGACCCAGAAATAAGTAGAGTTAATATGATTAACTTAGATTCAGGAGCTGGACCGTGCCTCAAGCTCCTCGCCAGCAAACCGCAGCTCATCTCGACCACGCCTTTAGTTACCCAGAAGCCCTATTTATACGGCCTATCCCGACAACACTGTCTGTCAGCTCTCTCGACCCCCTCCCTCCAACCCGCCTCTCTTGTCCATCTTTCAGCCTGAAGACATCTTTAAGAAGGAGGGGTTCCGAACCAGCTGGGTGACCATTTTGGATTGGAGACGGAGCTCGCACCTGAGTCTTCTCCCAGCCACCGTCAATAAATATCTTTATCGTATTCCATAGTTGTGGCATGATCCTTTCTAGTGAAATTAAATTATGTGGTTTAAGTGATGGCTTGAGTCTACTCTCATTTCAGTGGTACTACTTTTCTGTGCCTAAAATACGGCAGCTTGTCAGCTCCCTGCTTCTCACTACGGCGTATTGCAGCCAAAAGTGGTGGTCATCCAGATGAAGCAAGTGATGAAACATAGACATGCCGCAGCCGATCACCTTCACTGATGGGTTTATGTTATAAATACATTAAAGCCTCTCTGCTGGACTGCCATCATTCACAAAGAGACTGGGAAAACACACCATCCAAAAGCACTCGTAGACAGACATGGACCCCCTAGAGGTGTCTGCCTCAAACACAAAGGTGCCATTTCGAAGCAGGATTTTGAATGCAGCGCAAGGCTTTCTCATTCTCTTAGACTTTAGATGAGACTTATTCACTTCTGTTGTCTGTAGAAACTCAAAATAAGCCCACAGCCTCAGTGTAACTGTGGAGCAGCAGCACAGGCCTGGTCATGCCCTGAGCTCAGACCTCTCATTGGATTCTTTCTTCCTCTGAGTGAAGCTGCAGGGAGCAGCAGACACTACTCACCAAGTCTCGGACTTTAGGAGCCATGTGGAGACCATCGGCAATGTCACTGATGTTCTGCAGGCCCATCTGACGGGTTGCTCCAAACAGCTTGATCCGGGAGTTTCCTGTTCTGAAAACCTCAACTGCAGCATCATTGTACAGATCAATCTGTTCGTTGGTTATATTCTTCTGACTTGGATTTAATTTTGACCATTGCACAGGCTCTGCAGGAAAACAGGCAAACACATGCACTTTCTGAGAACAACTCTCCAAGTCTGTATCTACCTGGACATATACTGACATATGCTCATAGAGTCTTCCAGAACACACTTTTTAACAAGTACAAAGTTAATTTAGCATATTATTGAGGGAGTTTGCCTGAAAAAAAAAAAAAAAAAAAAAATCAAAGTGGTGAAGCAAGTTAAAATCAGCCAAAATGACATTACAGCTTCACACCAGTCTAGCATAGGTCTATATTTTTCATTTATAAGCCAAGGACGGCTTCAGGGGTGTCCCATTGACAAATGTATTTGCTAAATTATGCTTAATATTTTTACTGTGTATTTTTGTCATTTTGTAAAAATAAATAAACAAATAAATAAACAAATAAATAAACAAATAAACAAATAAATAAATAAAATAAATGTTTCCTCACTTACAAACATTAAATGATGGAAAACTCAAAAAAAATTTTTGACATCCACAGTTTTCAAACTACAGGAAAAAAAAAAAAAGAAATTCGTAGCTCTAAATATGCGGGGAGGCCATGGTGCCGATATACATGCACACGCACACCGACGTTTCACTTGGTGAGTTTTCCTCACATAACCATCGCTACAGTCTGGAGTGCACACTTGATTACTGCGTAAACATTCCTCTTGCCATAGCCATTGTTTCATCCCCAAACTTTCCTCAGTGCATGTGTCAGTTAGCCAACTCGAACATCGAACTCTTGCGCCTTTTATTGCGTCACATAGGGCGCGCATGTGCCATCACCAGGAACGTCAGGTGACTACTTCTTCTTCTTCTCTTTGTTTTACGGCGGTTGGCAACCAACTTGAAGGAGCATTACCACCACCTACTGCTCCGGAGTATGGGACATAGCATGAGCTCACAATCTAATGCTTTGTGTAAAAAAAAAAAAAAAAAAAGGGCACTAAATAAATTCTAATACTGAATACAACTACAGCAACTACTAACTAACTCACCAATACTAACTATATCCTAACATACAGCCCTGTCTCTTTTAAAAAGGACACTAGTAACCCTACCTGTGTTCTATTACAACACCCCAAAATACTCTTCAGTGTGAACTCATGAACCCCCAGCTCCCTCAACCCTTCCCTCAGATTCTCCCTTTGCAAACTGTAGTCCCTACACCTTAAAAGCACATGCTCCACTGTCTCCTCTTCCTGACCACATTCACACCACTTTGTCCCGTGTTTTCCCATCATGTGTAGTGTCTTGTTAAGCTTACAATGCCCCAACCTAAGTCTTGTGATCACTATCTCTTCTCTCCTATGCCCCCCCTGCACTCTGGACCCTGAAACCATGTTCTGAATGTGATATAAATGTCTCCCTTTCTGTCCAGTGTCCCACTCCCTTTGCCACTCCTGATTTAATTGCCTCCACACCATACATTTTGTCTCAGCTTTGCTACTTTTAACCCTCATTTCCACACTTCCTTTTTTAAGAGCATCTTTTGCCAGTCTGTCCACTTTTTCATTCCCACTGATGCCAACATGTGCTGGTGCCCACAAAAACTGAACGTGACCCCCTCCCTGTTGAATTCTGAGAATAGTTACAAGGATGTCATAGAGAATATTCTGCCGATTCGAATGAAATTACCTAATGCTTGTCAGAACTGAAGCAGAGTCAGAGCACACTAACACCTTCCTTAATTTAGCCATTTCAGCCCCCCGTAGTGCCACCAAAATTGCCACCATCTCCACAGCGTAAACCCCCAACCCATCTGAAGTACGCCTATTAATGCCAATCTTTCTTGCTGGAACTGAAATCCCAAAACCTGTCATTCCTGTGTCTGGATCCTTAGAACCATCTGTGAATATACAAACACAATCAGCATATCTAAGCTGCACACAATAGTTAAAGGCCATGACAAGATCTACTTTTCTATCGCTTTTTTGGTCTAAAAGGTACCAGTCGACCACAGGACATACTAGTAACCAGGGCGGCACATCTGGGTACACCACTGCCAAACAGATCTGCAGACCATCAATATAGCAGTCCATTGCCAGCTGGTTCCCTGCCTTCCCAAAGTGGGCTTTTCCGCTCTTCCCATACTCCCAGCAGTCCACAAGCACTTGTTTTGTAGGGTGTGACTCACTGTGACTTCTGAGATGAACCCAATAGTTTGCCATGATTTGTTTTCTCCTCACTTCTAATGGCATTTCTCCCATCTCCACCTGTAAAGCATTCACTGGGGACGTTTTAAAAGCACCGCAACACACTCTGAGAGCCTGTGCTTGAATGACATCTAACTTTTTCAGCAGAGAAGGAGCAGCTGACCCAAAGGCTACACACAAATAATCTGTCACAGATTTAATCAGCGCCTGGTACAGTCTCTTTAAAGCTGAGCAGCTCGCTCCCCACTCCCTTCCTGCCAAGCATCTCATCACATTAATCACTTTTTTACATTTTCCTTCAATCCTGACAATATGATCTTTCCATGTCAGACGTGAGTCAAACATTACACCCAAAAATTTGAAAGAGCTGACTCTCTCAATTTCCTGTCCATAGATCTACAGTTTTAAGTTTTCACTCACTTTCCTTCTCATAAAGAACACCGTTTTTGTTTTTTCCACTGAAAATTGAAACCCCCAGTCATACCCCCACTCAACCACATCATTGACAGTTTCTTGCGCCTTAACCAATAAATGATCAAGGTTTATCCCTCTCTTCCATAATGCACCGTCATCTGCAAAAAGGGACCGACCAATACCAACTGGGACAGCAGAAAAGACATCATTAATCATGATAATGAAGAGCAACGGACTAATACAACTTCCCTGTGGGGCTACATTCTCAACTGTATAGTGGCTGGACAATGCTGACCCGATCCGAACCTGGATCTGCCTACCAAAAAGAAAGTCTTTGATCCAATTAAAGGCTCTGGCACCAACCTCTAGTTTGTGCAATTTAAATAAAAGGCCCTCCTTCCACATCATGTCATATGCCTTTTCTATGTCAAAGAACAGTGCAATTACTGACTCCTTGTTTGCCTGAACTTTCCTGACTTCATTCTCCAGCCTGCTAATAGAGTCTGTGGTGTTTCTTGCTCTCCTAAACCCACTCTGGAAACTGGCTAACATTTCTCTTCTTTCAAGGTCAAATGACATCCTTTCTGTGATCATGCGTTCCATTATTTTGCACAGATTTGATGTAAGAGCTATTGGACGATAACCATTTCGCTTAAATGGATCTTTCCCTGGTTTCCTTATTGGGATGATTATGGCCTCCTTCCATGCAGATGGGAGCTTTCCCTCTATCCAGACTCTGTTATACAATGCCAGCAGCTTTGTGAGTGCTCTATTCCCCAAGTTCTTCAACATCAAATAGCAGATCTGATCCTTTCTGGGAGATGTTGGTTTTGACCGTCTAAGTGCTCTACTCATCTCTGCCATTGTAAACAGTGCATCTAAATGATGATCTGTGGCTACCTTTCTTGCTAGTGTTTCAGGATACTGGGCCATTGTTAGTTCTTTCCTCATTTTAGCCACCTCTGACAGGTTTTCAGAGCTGTGGACCATGGCAAAACTTTTGGCCATGACGTCCGCTTTCTCACTGTCAGAGACTGCAGCCCCCTGTTCTGAGATTAAAACAGGATAGTCCCACTCCCGCCTGTCTCCTCCCATTCCCCAGATTTCTCCCACAGGAGTCGTTCTTCCTATTCTTGAACAGAATGCTCTCCAGCTCGCCCTCTTTGCCTGTCTCACAGTTCTTCTCACAACTGCCTGTGCCTTTTTATATTGAATAAGATGTTGCATATTATGGGTTCTTTTAAGTAATCTGAATGCTCTGTTTCTGTCTTTGACAGCTTCCTGACACTCGTTTGTCCACCAGGGTACTAGTACTCTACTATGTGCAGATTTGCTAATAGGTATAGAGCTCTCAGCAGCAATCAATAATGCCTGTGTCAACTGACTGTTCATGGTGTCAATGGTATCAGAGGTATCGACACTAGCAGTAGCTTCCTCACACAATCTCTGGAACTTATCCCAGTCCGCTCTCCAGAAAACCCATTTCTGTATCCCTTCCCTGGGAGTACTCTGCGATTTCTCTCCAATCGAACACAAGATTGGGTAATGGTCACTACCCAAAGTAGTGCCATTTCTGACAGTCCACCGACTGACTCCTGCAAACACACTAGACACCAAGGTTAAATCTAACACAGACTCTGTACCATTTGTGACATTAAACCTGGTTCCGCTCCCATCACTGAGGCACGCTAGATCTTGCTCCTCCATCAAATCCTCAATGACCCTGCCATTGCAGTCAGTATGCAGGCATCCCCAAGCTGTGCTGTGGGCATTCAAATCCCCACACCAAATGACTCTACGATTATTTTGTCCTTAAACACAACCTAGACTCTGTAACTCTAACCTGTTACATGGATTATAGTAGTTTATGATAGTAGTTTCCTCTTCATTATTCCAAATTTCCACTGTTATGTACTCCTGACCATCCCCCTTACCTAATATCCTGTATGGAATGTCTTGTTTTATGAATGTGGCACACCCTCCCCCTCCACCATGGTCCCTGTCGTTTCTGATAACTGAATATCCATAGATCTGAAAATCAAGAGAAGGTTTAAGCCAGGTCTCCTGGACACAAATCACATCAGGCAGCACTGTAAATTCTTTATAGTGCATTCAATGGAATGCAAGGAGTTTGTTTGGCCAACAAACTCTTTGCTTGGCCAACAAAACTCCTTGCATTCCATTGAAGAATAAGCACCATTACGAAAAACAACATCATGATTCCTGACTGGACTGGTTAGTGAGGTTCTCCCTCACTTCTTCCCATGTCAGTCCAACGAATCCTAGATGATTGGCTGGTGCCTTTACTATAAGCTGAATTTTCTCATTTTTTGATTTGATCTCTGCTGTACTGTTGATTACCCCGGCAATAAAAGTCACTAACGCCATTTTGTCAATGAAAATACCAGTATTCTCCAGCTGCAGAGGTACTATCTGCACATTTGGTGGTCCCTGCCTGCTCATCACATTGTTCTGGACATTACTCTGAACATTCTCTCTTGTCACTCTAACTGCTTCAGCATAAGAGATCTTCCTCTCAACCCTCACTTTCTGAACCTGTTGCTCCTTTTTCATGACAGCATACGCCACGCTGTGATCCCCCCCACAGCTACAACACTTGGGTTGTACGCCTGTTCCACAATTCCCATATTCGTGATCACCGCCACACCTAGCACATCTTCTCTTTTGACTGCAATTCTGTGCTGTATGGCCAAACCGTTGGCAGTTATAACACCTCAATGGCTTTGGTATATAACCCCTAGGGGATAACTCAAAAACCCCAAAAATACTTTCCTGGGCAAGTTTTCCTCCTGAAACTGAATTACAATGGTTTCACTGTCCCTTTTGACACCGTCTTTGGTAGAAGTCATTCTTACTAGACTTGTCACTTTCCCTCCTTTAATGTGCTTCTTTAGCTCCTCCATTCCCGCACTGACAGGAACCCCTGTAATAACTCCCTTACTCACCCCACTTCTCTGAGCTCCTACTCGTCCTGTGCTTTCAACTTTGAATTTCCCCAGATCTTTCATGTCAAGTGCTTTTTTAAGCTGCTCTTCATTTGCACAGTGAACAAGAATGTTTCCATCACCAAGAACTTTCGCTGACTCTCCCAACTTGTTAGCTAGATCTGTGGTCAAAGTAAATGGACTGATTCTCTTAATGTTGACTTGAGTCTTTTCATTGAATCTCACAATATCAATTAACTTGTCTGTTCTTTGTCTCTCACTCGACGTAAACAACTCACTGTCCCTATCAGATTCTCCACTACTGTCATTTCTCACCCTCTTCTTGTGTTTAGCTTGCATGTTGTTGACATTCCTCTGCTGACCTGGTGTAACTTCAAGATCAATCATGTCCCCCCAACTGCCCAGCTCTGACCCACTCACGGAACAGTCGTGCTCAACCGCCGGTACAGGACGATCAATTAACAGATTTGACTTTCCCACAGTTTTCCGACTGTAGCTTCTACCAGCCGATGACGCCGCCATACTTCCGGCTCTCCTTCCTGGGAACGTCAGGTGACTTTTTTCGCTTTGTGAATATATATATATATATTTTATTTATTTTTTTTTTTTTCCTTCCTGTGCTTGGAGATTATTATTAGAGTACTTTTGTTTGTGGTAATGTTTATGATTTTTCTGTATTAAAGGGGGGATGTATGTGTTTCTATATGTGGAGAAAAAGCACTTTTTCATTGTTAATTGGTTTGGGGGAGGAGCCTTGTACTTTAAAAAGGGCCTCCCATCTTCACAGAGGCAGTGTGTGTGTTGGGGGTTAGAGCCGTGTGCACTGCAGGCACCAGCTTCTATTTAAAGACTGCTACAGACTGTAAGTATATTTTTTTTCCCCATTTTTACTATTTTGCTCACTTCTGTAAATAAAATCAACACTATTTTTGACTACGCCATATTATTTCTTTTTTGTCAAAAAGAACCCACGACAATTATAATAAAAGTTTTAAGAGGAACAAGTCGAAAAATCTAATTTTTGTTACATCCAGTTGAGATAAATCTTCTGTCCACAAATGCACAAAGCCCTCCCTTATGAAGGTTTAAATAGTTTGTATTGATGTTAAAATAGGTTAAATCTCCACACAAACCTCAATGCTGCTCTGGTCCATCCGCCCAATTAACTGTACAGCTAGTTCATGCCAAGATGGATTCTCATGTGTTTGTGAACTCACAAGGTTTGCAACCAGTCCACATGTGCTCTGTGGATCTGGAGAAGGCATTCGACCGTGTCCTTCGTGGGGTCCTGTGGGGAATGCTCCGGGAGTATGGGGTTCGGGGCCCTTTGCTAAGGGCTGTCCGGTCCCTGTATGACCGGACCAGGAGCTGTGTTCGCATTGCCGGCAGTAAGTCAGACCTGTTTCCGGTGCATGTTGGACTCCCCACCAGGGCTGCCCTTTGTCATCGGTTCTGTTCACTGTATTTATGGACAGAATTTCTAGGCACAGTCAGGGGCCGGAGGGGGTCCGGTTTGGGAACCACAAGATCTCATCTCTGCTGTTTGCAGATGATGTTGTCCTGATGGCTTCATCGGACCGGGACCTCCAATGTGCACTGGGGCAGTTTGCAGCCAAGTGTGAAGCACTGCAGCGTCTGCAGTGATGTGGTTGCTGTATCGGACCATTGTGGTGAAGAGGGAGCTGAGCCGAAAGGCAAAGCTCTTGATTTATCGGTCAATCTACGTTCCTATTGTCACCTATGGTCATGAGCTTTGGGTAATGACCAAAAGGACAAGACCGCGGATACAAGCGGCTGAAATGAGTTTCCTCTGCAGAGTGGCTGGGCGCTCTCTTAGAGATAGGGTGAGAAGCTCAGTCACATGGGAAGAGCTCAAAGTAGAGCTGCTGCTCCTCCATGTCGAGAGGGGCCAGCTGAGGTGGCTCAGGCATCTGTTCCGGATGGAGGTGTTCTGGGCATGTCCCACCGGGAGGAGGCCCAGGACATGCTAGAGGGACTATATCTCTCGGGTGGCATGGGAACGCCTTGGGGTCCCCCCCGGAGGAGTTGGAGGAAGTGTCCAGAGTTAAGGAAGTCTTGGAGTCCCTGCTTGGACTGCTGCCTCTGTGACACGGCCCCGGATATGCGGAAGAATATGGAGAAATGGACAAGTTTTGTAATAATATAAGCTAACCTTGAATGTGCCAGTAGACCTCTCCATGCTCGGCCAGGCCCTCCAGAGACGCAGACATGGACTTCAGGCTGTCTTTGTACTGGTGCAGCGCTTTTGCACTTTTCTTGAAGTCTCTGATGATCCACTGGTTAAAGAAGACACAGGCTCCATTAAGACACATGTTATTGTAGGATTCTTTCTAAGCAGCAGATTGTCAGACTTACTGCAGCAGCTCCAATGATCAGGGCATCAGTCTTTACGTTAGCCTGCAACAACAATGTTTATAGTGTAAGACATGATAAGCCAACCAATGTTTTTATCTGTGGTATGATGGTATCCTTTTTTGTAGATTAAATATTTATTTTGTAAACTCTGACCCTGCTCATGACTGAGTGAATGGACTCCCTTTGCTCCTTAAATGTATAGATGGATTGGATGGAGCTTTAGGGACAGTTCCTCAAAGGGACTGTAGGAGTCCTGAGAGTGGACGAGATGTGAGTGTGAATGCAATAAGATGCTGCCCCTATAATAAGTGAACTAAACCAAGATTATCAAAGCATGTGCAAAGTATGAGGAATATGTATTAATAAATGCAATATGATTTGTCTCTGTACTGTCAGTTGGAAATCTGCGGGGTAGTGTGCAGTTCCCTTGGTTAATAGGGATGGCGTTAAATGTAAATGTCCAATACAAAAAAATAAGTACAGAAATCAACCACTTGTTCAGCTCCATGTGCGTCCATGTCCATCTCTGTGGCTTTGGGAAAGCTGTGAGATTCAGGTTAGTGACAAACAGAACTGTGTAACTGTGTGTCATTCTACTCACATTAAGCAGTGAAATTAAACGCTTCTTCATGTCATTATCTGTCCACGGGCGCCACAAGAAGTGCTGCACAAACACAACTTTGTCATTTTATTGTGTTATGTTTGAAGAACACAAGATTTCAGAATACTCACCACTTGAGCTGAAGAGCTGTTGTCTGTAAAAAAGAGATCTACATGCCTCTGACAAGACACACAAGCACATGTCCAGAAAGTCAGTGAATATAAAGGAATTAAGTCCACGTCTTTCAGTGTTTCATCTCTCTTACCCAAGGGGCAGTATAACGTTCAGATGCTATTATATTGACGAAAGACAAAAACACATGCCAAATCCGTGAGTCCCCAATAAAGACGACCTTCTTTCCACTGAGGCAGGTCCTGGCCTCCCTGTGAGGGGCAGAGGAGACGAGACAAGACAAGACCTGCAGACACTTTGTTGATCCTCAAAAGGGAAAGTCCATGAAGCTTGGTTCACACATTTCATCGCATACAATTAAAAGTTTAATAAAAGGCAATAAATAATAATTAAAATCTTGTGCAAGACATGCAAAGTCCATAAAGTGCCAGTTCTGAAGAGTGATGGGTTATGACAAGTTATAGAGTTAGATGTAAAAAAGGCACTGCCCACGACAATGTGATAGAACGTCAAGAACAGCATCATCAAATGCTCTGACCTCTTTATAAACAGACTGTATAAAGAAGTGGACTAAGCAAGTGTGACGTCACCCATAGCGCTCGACTCCAGTCAAATGAAGCTCACGATGCTAATGGTTACAGGGGTGAATTTGGAGTCAGGCTCTATATTAGAAATAGGATTTTAAGTGAAAGAAAAACTCCAGGATCATGTAGAGCGGGTCAGTACGAACATTTTAAGACCAAAATGACAAGGCCCACATACGAACTTCCTATTTGGAACGTGGAGACTAGTGCGTTAGCTATGTCCATTTATATATACAATCTATACTTATGATCGGCATCCGTGTTTGGAGTCCAGCCCAATTTGTCATCTAGGAGCACCTTCAGATATTTGCAGGTCTTCACAAGCTCAATGTTCTCTCCCTGAATGCTGAGGAGTCTTTGTCCTCCTGAAGACCATATCCTTTGTCTTGTCACTGAGGTACATCAGGTACATGCCTAACACTCACCTTCTGCTGTAATTATGCATCATGCAGCCATCAGGTTGCCACACACTGTTCCCCAGGAAGCGTCCAGTGGACAGCAGCCACTGACAGGAGTCAGAGTCTGAGGGACACAGTGAGGACAGGACTCAGACTGTAGGCCTGTAGAAGGAGGGACACACCACACACTTACCACTGTAATAATGGGAAGCTGAGTGACAGACCAGGAGGAGGCTTATTACTGCTAAAGACAGGACTTTAGCATTGGCAGTGGTGAAATAGGACCTGCTAAAGCTGCGTCCCAGGCCCACCATCTTGGCTCCTCTGTGACACCAGGCCTGTAGACGGTGTGAGCTCCATGATGCTGAAGCCCTTTCCTCTCCATCAGAGTCCGGGGGTCCTTCCCCGACACAAACCTCTGGTTCAGCCTGGGCACAAGAAACAGAGTCTGTGAGTCTGAAAGTGTGTGGCATGGATCTATTAAAATAAATTGCTAGGTTATTGCTAGTTTAGAGCAGTCTTGAGTGGGCCACTCACTGGTACTTCAGCAAAAAAATCCCTCCTGCCCAGAAAGGATTTTTTTCATAGAGCACAATGGAATCACAAACTGTTTGTGTCCGGCTGACAGGGCACCTAAAGTTTTCAAAAAGGTTGGATTTTGTGGCAATTTTTACTATTTTTAGATCTTAAGCTTTTTCTCAGCCCAAAATCCTTCAGTTGTCTAAAAAACAGCTTTTTAATCATTAGCTCCAACTCCACTCTAACTCCCAGCACTCTGATTGGTCAAAGTGGTCACGAGACTATGCTCCTTGTGCATGCACGGGCATTTGCATGTGCCCGTGTGAGAAAAGAGCACTACTGTGCATGTTCAGTGGGCATGGAGCTACCGGAAGTACTTAGCCAGGCTAGGCTAATCTAGAGACATGTGCCATTGAGCCCGGCCCACTGACTTGAATGGGAGTCAGTGAGCCTCTGGTCTGAGTCAGAGTGACTCTGTGGTCTGAGTCTCTGACTCTGTGAGTCTCTGACTCTGTGAATCACTGACTCTGTGAATCACTGAGTGGTGGTCTGAGTCTGTGTCAAGTTTTTAATTGAGGAATGCAGGTCCAACGTGAAAACACCGGAAAAACAGACACAAGGCTCAACTTGGCTTCAAGACTTTTATTGATTTTTTTCAGCTTCTCCATCAGCAGTAGATCGAAAACCTTTCAAGTAAACAAATATGTGGGATAATGAAATTACATTTACATTTACAATAGTATTTTAATATATTTGTATTTTAATAAATATATTTGATAATAATATTTATTAATATACATTTTACATACTATTAGAATTTTAAATAATGTTACACGTTACATGTAACAATATTTTAATCTTAAATATAACAATTTTAAATGACTACATATATGAAATAATAATAATTAATTATAATAATAATAATAATACATAATGTTATAATTTTATATCTTTTTTAATGAATTAATAAATGCATTTTAATTGCTAATAATATACACTTTAAATTTGTGCTCCTTTAACCTAGTTAGCCTTTAATACACTTTAATACATTTTACAACAATTATAACAAATTGGAATATATTTCAACAGCCAATTGCCAATAAATGAAATTATTCAATTCAATTTTTAACATTTTCAGAATTTAAATTAAATGATTATTTTGGGAATTTATTTATTAATTTACTGTTAAGTTAAATTTGGACATTGATCCAATTAAATAAATCAACCAATTGCATTTACAATCTAACTAAGGCTTCTCATTGTGATACTTAAACAGAATATTCACTTTACTCATAAATTAATTAAGACGATTATTTTGACACTATTGTGTCCTTAGGGTCTTAACACAATTTTCACTATTTTAAATACACTTAAAAACAAATTTTACAGGTAGTTTTACTCACTGGTAGCGTCTCTGTGTTTTCCCTTTGCATTCCTGGGCTTGGTTTGCGTGCCTGCGCACCTGGGCCTAATGAAATGAGTGCAGCAGACACTACCAGCTCACCTGTATTTTTGGCATAAGGGCCGGCCCAAGGCATAAGCGAAGTACGTGGCCGATTAGGGCCCCCACACCACCAGGGGGCCCCCAAGACCAGTTGGAATGGCCAGCTGCTAAAATATTTTTAAATTAAAAAGCGTAATATCAATGATATGATATTGCAGAAACAAAAGAAGAAAATAAAAACGCAGATGATAGTGGGTGTCTTAGACTAACTGTGTAGCCTATGAAATGATAAAGCAGCTAGTAGTGCAGTTTTGGTGGTGTGGGGGGGCCCCCAAATCAAACTCTACTTTGGGACCCATAAAGCCCCCCTGTTTGGCGCCATCTACTGGCCAGATTAGGAATGAGCTAATAAGAGGGGAAGGAGAGGAGGTGAATGGGGTTAGGATTGGAGGTGAAGACTAGGAGCAGAGGGACTGGGTTTTTTGACTTGACACTGTGAGCTGTGGTCTGACTGTGAATTTGTGGTCTGAATCTTTGGTCTGACTCTTTGGTCTGAGTCTGTGGTCTGAGTCTGTGGCCTGAGTCTGTGGTCTTAGTCTCTGAGTCTGTGGTCTAAGTCGGAGTCTGTGGTCTGAGTCTGAGTCTGCGGTCCAAGTCTGAGTCTGTGGCCTGAGTCTGTGGCCTGAGTCTGTGAGTTTGTGGTCTCAGTCTGTGGTCTGAGTCTGAGTCTGTGGTCTGTGTCTGAGTCTGTGAGTTTGTGGCCTGAGTCTGTAAGTCTGTGGTCTGAGTCTGTGTTCCGAGTCTGTGGTCTGAGTCTGTGGCCTGAGTCTGTGGTCTGAGTCTGTGAGTCTGTGGTCTGCATCTGTGGTCTGCGTCTGTGGTCTGAGTCTGTGGTCTGAGTCTGTGGCCTGAGTCTGTGGTCTGAGTCTGTGAGCGGTGATCTGAACCTGTGAGCGGTCCTGAGCAGTGGTCAGAGTGGCCGGTCCTTGCAGTGGTCTCTCTGGCTTCAGGACAGAGCTCTGTTTTGGGCACAACCCCCTCTCTCCTAACGCCTGTTGTGACGTCTCTGGGTGGTCACACAGCTCACACACAGGCTCTACCAAATGTAATGTATGAAATTTATGAACCGTTCAAAAAGTTGCATATCATTCAGTTGTAAAATGGCCGATCTGGGCCGATGGCGCAGATTGGCAGCCTCGCTTCCGTCAGTCTGCCCCTGGGCAGCTGTGGCTACAGTAGTACTTTACCATCACCAAGTGTGGAATGAATGAATAATGCCCTGTAAAGCATCTTTGAGTGTCCATAAAAGCGCTATATAAAACTGATGCATTATTATTATTATTATTATTATTATTATTATTATTATTATTATTATTATTATTAAAATCCCAACTTATAGGTCCTATATTACACAAAATGGACTCTTGTGAGCTTTAAGCCATTATAGAATGTTGTTATTTCATCAAAAACATACCTGGAATTGTATTTTGTTTCATTCACACATTTGACTAATCTTTTATTATTAGTCTTCAAATCTCCAAAGCTCTGTTCAGCTACACTTTATTGTCCCCATAGGGAAATTTGTCCTCTGCATTTGACCCATCCTTCAATACCACTGGGGCACCTCATCAGGAGCAGTGGGTGCTGGAATGCTGTCCCTGGGACCCTTGTTAAGTCAAGACTATCTTAGCTGGAGGTTTGTGCCTATTGTGCATGTTTTGGGTTGATAGAGGAAATCAGAGGAAACCCACCCACACGGGGAGAACATGCAAACTCCACACAGAAAGGTCTGGGCAACCCAGGAATCAAACCTGGAACATTTTTGCTATGAAGCAAAGTGTTTTCAGTTTGAGAGAAGAACTCAACTTAAATATGCAGGGTTTGTGTGTTAAACATGTGAATGAAACAAAACACAACTCCAGATGTGTTTATGATGAGGAAACATTAGAACATGGATCATAAATGGTGTAATATGGGCCCTTTAACATGGAATAATACAGTAAGTCCATTTATAAATATAAAAACATATTACTGGCACTTGAATATTATTACACGGTTTATCCCAGTCACCGTTGTCAGTAGAATCTTGTGTGATCATTTGGCAGATTATTACTCCAGATGCCCATCCCAAACTGTTCCAAACCGTACCATACTGAGCTGCAGAGTAAAGCTTTGTTGAAAACTAAAATAAACCAATAACAATAACCCGACAACATTTTGCTTTGTCATCACTAGTGTTAGTCAAGTTGTAAAGGGCTGCATACTATGACAAATTTTCAAACAATATATTGAAAAAAGAATATTGTATTGGCATTAAAGGGGAACTAAACACTAAATAACCTTTTCAGTTTTGCTACTAAACTGTGTCTATGGTGTTTGAATAGCATGGTCTACTGTTCCTTGTACTTTTTAGTAATCTTTGTGCAAACTAGGTGCTTTCTCTTCATCATTTCCCTTGACTCTCTTCTTTCGTGCTTCAGGTACTTCCCAGTTTAGCAGCTCTATTTGAAATGCGGTTGTGGGCGGAGTTTAGGTGTTTAGTTCTTTTACTTTTAATTTTACCCCACAGTATTCCATCTGACAGAGGCATGCCATAAACTTAATGCACAGACATGAATTATATTTAAATGTAATAGTTAAAATTATAATCCTGAAATTATTGTAATATTTATCCTCATCAAATAATGTCATTTTGTCATACTGTGCAGCCCTGGCTACAAGTTACAACAATACAGAATTTTAAAAACTATTTGTGGAATTTGAAGCCCAGTAGCCCACACTCTCTCACACACGCATACACACACACACACACACACACACACACACACACACACACACACACACACACACACACACACACAGTATTGGGAGCAGGTTTAGCAGCGTTGGCAGAGGCAGAGTCCGATGATGGCAGTGGAGTGGTGGAGCACGTGGAGCAGGAGGTACAAGCGTGAAGGGCTGTCTGCTCAGAGTTGCCCACTCAGAGGGCCACGTTTGGGGCTAGGCCTGCTCCTTTGACCAGGCAGAGCAGGAGGGGGTGTGCCCAGTTTCCACCAAGCAGGATGCTACTCAGGTGTCCAATAATTCACCCATTACCAAGTTATGTTCATTTCAGATCATGATTGTTATATAGAAAAAGGCAGAATGGTGATATTTGACTTTATTTTACAATAAAGCAAGAGCAATGTTGTAAGCATTTTTGCCAAACAGCTGCAATACTTTGTTTAATGTCAGTGATGACATGTCCAATATAAGGCCTTTAAACCAGTGGACACACTGATCAAAGACTGCTACATTAGAATACGGTTGAGCTAGTCCCACACCAGTTAGCATCTGATTACACATCACATTTCAAGTACCAGGTTAGAGACGTTTGACATCACTAATTAGAAACATCAGACTTATTCACACAAATTAATAAATTAATCTGAATGTTGTATACTCATACTGGGATGTATATGTTTTAAACTTTGTTTGTACATGACACTTGGAATCTTGCACAGCATTCTTATACATTATGTTGAGAGATAAACTGAAGGAAAGAACTAAACTTTCACGTTAAATTTGCATTTGTGCGTCTTGACAAACCTATAATGCTGTGGAAGCACGAGCCAGAACACTGGCTGCTGTGCTGCACGGAAGTGAACACTGGTTGGTGGAAGCTGGGCTGCTCCTCAGCTTAAGGACAATGTGTGACCATTGTGACAGATGAGAGCCCCAGAAGACCCTCCACAGAAGAAGACCCTTCGCAGAAGAAGACCCTCCGCAGAAGAAGACCCTCCACAGAAGAAGACCCTCCACAGAAGAAGACCCTTCGCAGAAGAAGACCCTCCGCAGAAGAAGACCCTCCGCAGAAGAAGACCCTCCGCAGAAGAAGACCCTCCGCAGAAGAAGACCCTCCGCAGAAGATGTCCAGGGCAGAGCTCCAGAGGAGGCCAGGCTTAAACCAGGCTTTGCTCAGGACAGGGGCAGAGAAGAGAACGCGTGTCATCTAAAGTCAGACTTTTATTATTAGTGTCAGTATCAGAGCCAAGGCATGAGTCTTCATCAGCTGTCCATGGCACAGGAGCAGAGTCTAGAGCATCCTGTTGCGTTTATGAGTGGGGGAGTCTGTGATGACGTCACTACAGGGGGTGGGGCCACGTTTGCGGTTGGCAGTGGAATCCAAATGGAGCGCCATCTCCTCGGCGATAAAAGTGTTCAGGTCCACATCGTGTAGGCCGTTCCTGCGCCGGCCCAGGGACTGAGCGGGATGAGTGGGGGAGCCAGGGGGGCCGGAGCGCACGGAGATACTTGCCATAGCACCACTGAGACCTGGAGAGGAACAACAACATGTCACCTCAACAGAACATACTTCTGCTTGTGTTCAGAGAGCTACTGCGTACAGTAAATGTGCTGTTAAAGCAGCACATTTACACATGACACCAACAGATATGTGTTGAGATTATAGAAGAACTGGGTGTCCCGTTTTTAAGTCAGGATTCTGTTCATAGTCACGTTTCTCACAGTTTTGAGAGATTGGAATGAATTGTGCATACCCAATTTTAAATCTACTTTGATAGTACAATAACACAATTAAGACTATGGTATAAGTCCTTTAGTATGAGCTACTCCCAGCCTACATAACCACAGCCACCAGGGGGCACACATGAGGTCGCAGTACTAACCATGCAGTGCGATGGCCTCTCTGAAAGGCTGCAGGTCCGTCTCCACAGAGCTTCCCGTCTCTGGGGCCGCGGGCCGATTAGCTGACACCACAGACACTCTGGGTGGGGCTCGAGCTGTCCGAGGGGGCGGGGCTTTTCCACACAGGAAGCTGATGAGGTCTTCCCGCCGAATGGTTCTTCTGCGTTTCTTCACCCAGGCGATCACCTCCTTATTTCTGCGCTGGCAGCCCAAGTGTATGCCCAGGTCATAGCTACGCTGACGGGCCTCTGTGCTCTCTGAGGGGAAACACAATCAGTACTCTTGTATGTGTACAGTAACTATGCAGTACTCATGCATCATTCCATTTCTATCAGAGTTCACCCCTCTCTGTAACTTTTGCTGTCAGACTCATCATTTTGGTCTTAAAGAGAAGGTACTTTACTTATGTGGGGTATTAACTGCTAACACATATTTAGATCACCATGTTCCCTTTTATTGTTTTGAAAACGCTATATTCACAGAAAACAACGTATTAACCTCCCTTTGCCCCCTGCGCTAAGTCACTCCCCCTTCAGAGCACTATCACAACACAATCAGCGTGCATCCCGCTAATGAAACTACTGCACATCCCATCAGGTTTGTCAAGTTGCTGTGTACAGTTTTGTATCATGTTTTTGTACATTTATGAGAATTGTTGTGTGGAAGCATGGGTGACGTAGACTTGTGGGCGGAGCATTGCACAGAAACAAACCATGAAGGTTTGAATAGGGCCCGGGAGAACATGCACGGATAATATCTTAAACCTCTTCAGGCATGTTCTTGATGAGGGAACAACATTATAACAACAATTTTGCACAATCCCTCCCCTCTTTAAACTGTTTGTAACAACCCATTGTACATGATCCTGGTGTTTTTATTTCACTATTTTGTCCTTAAATCAAGATATGAACATTAATAACAGACTAATCAGCTGGCCGTTTTCCCCAAGGTTGCTCCTGCTAGTGTGAGCAACAAGTTTGATTGACAGCATTGCTAGTAGCCACCTCTGCCAAACCAGCAGTGTGGACGAGAAGGGCCTTTATCTTCAACTAGTGACGGGCCAAAGTCGATGCATCGACACATGTGTAGAGCTCAGCAAGTGACGCCTGTGTCGAGCTGTGTGCATCACTTTAAGAAAAGTCACGTGACCGATAAATCGACTGTGTCGTTTGGTGTTTCTCATGTTGGGAGCACTGACGCAGCTCGTGTGGAGCGAAGCGCACGGGGCTCAAATCTGTGGCAGAGTCTCAGCTTATCACCACAGAGAAACAGAAGATACGCCTGTCCAGTGTGGGCTCATTTTAATCATTCCCAAGTGGACTACAGATTTACTGAAAGAACTATATTATTTTACTATAATTTTCACAACCATTCACCTCTTCAAGTATCACGTATTTACCTACTTTATACAATGGGCTGTGATTTTCTTTAATGAGACTGCATTAACTTCTTAGCCAGTTCTTTCATTTGTTGATATCAAAGCATCTATGACAAATATGTTCATGTGTCTGAATGAACGAGCCTTGCGCTGTGTCAATGCTTCTGCATAGCAGTTCATTTTTTAAACCACCAGATGACAATACAGAACGCATCAACACAGTGTCAACACACTGTTGGAAATGTGTTAGACACACCTTGAGGCCTCATGTACCCCTCACTAATTTCAACACCCTGGCTGCTGATTGGCTTTTTGGTTGCTATGATACTTTGCATGGAATTCCAAATATGAAACTGCTCCAAATTAACTGCTAGCCACTCCTTTATGCAGTCTATGGCATACAGGTCAAAAAACGAATGACAAGACATCTGTCCTACTATGGAGTATATTCAGCAGTACTCAAGAGTAAAGAACAACACACACTGTCCAGCTGTGCTTTCAGGTGAACAACTTCCCAATCAGGATTTCTAAACTGTATTACCCAGGACTCTGTTCTAGAGTTGTGCAGAAATGTTTTCTTTATGTGCATCTACACGTAGTGAATTACTTCCTCTATGATCCCACCTATTGCCTAAAAACACAGTGACACTCACCTTTGTATAGATTAGTGACAGCAGTGGCGGCGTTCTGAAAGGGCACCCAGAGGGACAGGCCTTGCTGCTGCTGACATACTCTATCTGCAAAAAAGTACATACAAATTTATACTGCAACGTAAACAAGTGCCAAATAACTCACACAAGACCTCTTAATAAGCATTGTGTGTTAGCAGGCCAACACAACAGTCTTAAACCAGATGCCCTGCCAGTCAGCAGAGGAAAATATTTCACTTGAAGAGAAGGACCAACCCCAAACCCTTTGAGACAATACGGAGATAATATTTTTGCAATCCATCAGAAAATTGTGCCAGTTTATATTAACATTAGTCATTGTTTTATGTTGCACCATATCACCTGATGCACATTCCTAGTTTGCAAATTTTGTTCATTGACCAGTGACCATGGCCATAAAACTAAACAGGATTATTATTTTAAAAAGCTATATTGCACCATTCTCTGATCTGTTATGATTATGTTTCCTCATCAAAAACATACCTGGAGTTGTGTTTTGTTTCATTCATATATACGTTTTAACACACAACCCTACATTATTTAGGCTGAGTCCTTCTCTCAAACAGAAAACACTCTGTTCCACCTTATGATGTCATGAGGTAATACAGGAAGTGCTCCTCAGCGTTTTTACCTCATACACCTGCACTCGAATCATTCGGATGATTTCAGAGTTGGAATTGTCCATCTCTACTGAACTAAGGTAAAAAGGTAGCTGTTAACTTGAAAACTACTATGACAAGTGGAACAGAACACTTTGAGTTTTGAGATGCAGACTAATAATAAAGGATTACTCAAACTTGCATGAATGAAACAAAACAACTCCGGGTTTATTTCTGATGAGGTATCAACATTATAATATGACTTGAAGCTCCCCCTCTCACCACCCCCCACCTGCTGTATATGTGGAGCTGTATATGTGCACTACGGAAACACCACAGGGACATAAAGGAGATGGATTAGGTTGTGTTCAAAGACAACTGGTGCTGTTCTTGTTCACTGTACTGCATAATAATGGTCTAGATTGGAATATATAATTGTTTAATTCATACGTGTTTAAAGTAGATACGTTTTAAGTTCCAACCTCAAAGTGTTTCAGCTGAATTAACTTATATAATGTATGTAAACTTTTTTTTAATTCTTAACCACAGGCTAAACAAAGGTAAACATTAAACAAATGTCTTCAATGGCAGAATATTGTCCGATTTAACCTGTTCCACCTTGTGATGTCATGTGGTAATACAGGAAGTGCGTTTTAAAACTCACGTACACGTTCACTAGAATCATTTGGATGATTTCAGCCCTGAAATTGCAATCTCTCCTAAACTAACGCTAAAAGGAGCTGTTAACTTGAAAACTACCGCTTCATGACATCACAAGGTGGAACTCCAGGTCTGTTTTTGAGGAGGTAACAACATTCTAACATGGCTTAAAGCTCACAAGAGTCCATTTTGTGTAATACAGAACCTTTAACCTCTCAGATCCACTGTTTATGGTAATTAGCGCTGTTGTAACAGGTCACAGTTGAACTTGTGTGTGAAGTGGGAGTCCTCTCATCACCTCTCAGTTCACCAGTGCTAATTACCAGTTCAAGCAGCGATCCAGGGTTTTTTTCTTTTTTTTTCACATTAGAGGTGGGAAATATCCATGTTACCATTTGTCAGACACGCACCATTAATTACCTAGTTGGTTCATTTTTTATTTGTCAGGGACCATGTACAGATGCGTTAATCTTTCAGAGGGAATGATGAACTTATAGAATAGATTTACCTGTAAAAGTCGATCTATATGTTAAACCTGTTTAGCCCAATTACAGACTGGACTGGTCGGAGAATACAGACCTGCTCTACAAAAAGGGACAGGCTGTACTTTCTCAGAAGGCTGAAGTCCTTTAACATCTGCCAGACACTCCTGCTGATGTTCTACCAGACACTCATCTCCAGTGTCATCTCCAGAAGCCTCCAGAAGAAGGACGCCGTGCGAATGGATAAGCTGCTGAGGAAGGCTGGATCTGTGGTGGGTGCAGAGCTTGACTCCCTCACATCTGTGGCCGAGAAGAGGGCCCAAAACAAGCTTCTGTCCATCATGGAGAACCCCAAGAACCCCCTGCACTGCACAGCACCATCACCGGACAGGAGCGCACCTTTGGGGACAGGCTGTTGTCCCTGTCCTGCTCCACGGATACTCTCTGGAAGTCGTTGTCATGTCATGTTTTCATTTTTATTTATCATATTTATATATTTTTGTACATGTTTATTAGCCTTGAGCAGAGTTAGGTAGTAGTACTTCAGTAACATTTTAAATAAATTGTACTTTTCAGAGTACTTTTCTAGCAGCATACTTTTACTCCTAATACATGGGTGACAGGAGTTCAGTTGGTAGAGCGTTTGTCCACTGCTCTGAAGGTTGGCAGTTCAAATCCTTGACATAAACATCATCGGTTTGAGGTCGAGGACAGGTTGGCGGCGCGATTCCAGCTCCCACAGATGAATGTTGTTGTTGTGTCCTAGAGCAAGACATTTAACATCTCGCCCTCAGTGTGATAATAATGAGTGCTAAAAATGTGACCACTTATATTTACCATTTGCATTGAAGTGCTCAGATTTAGTTTATTGTTCACGTCTCATTTTTGTGTCTAAATAAAGTTTTGTCCCACACACAGTTTCTCTTACCTGAGATATACTTTTCCCAAATACTTTTTTTACTCTTACTTGAGTCATTTCTTGGACCACTACTTTGTGCTTCTACTTGAATATTATCATTTTGAATTAACATTGAGTACTTATTTGAGTAAAATCTTTGGCTACTCTACCCACCTTTGACCTTGAGTGTCCAAAAAGGGTTCCAAATATATAAAACGTATTATTATTTCTAAATTTTTTGATCCTATGTGAACTTTATTTTCTTGTTTGTCTTTCAGCTTCTTTTGATACAAGACTGGTTATGTAAAATTGTGCAAATGAACAGTAAAGGATCTGATTACTAAACCCATCTTGACAGTGAGTCGTTTCTGACCATGACAACGACGCTCCAACCAGTGTAGTGTGTCTCCCCCGTGTGTTCAAATGGTGTACTACATTCAAAAATCAACTCACCACTACATTGTCCCACATGTCCCTCATTTTTCCATTACTTTACTTTATAAACCACTTAATTACACTTTCTTCCACTTGTTACCTTAGTTTATTGTCTGTTTAAGCTTTAATTTAATCACCAGTAGATTTCTAGTTTGAAATTAACTATCTTTGTGCTTTCTCTGCTCTAATCTGCTTGCATAGGTTAATTAACAGTTTAAAATGTGTCACAAACAAAAAACACCACGTTTCACTGTCAACACAGACCTACATGAACAAGGGTGTAAATAGCATAGGCATATTAGATGTAGTTTGTCCATGAATGAGTTGCCATAGGCTCTGTGTCGAGTTAAGATTAGGCACAAATCTGACGATTAAAGGTCCTACATTACGCCAAATTTAATCCTGTGAGCTTTAAGCCATGCTAGAATGTTGTTTCCTAATCAAAAACAGACCTGGAGCTGTGTGGTGTTTCATTCACACGTTTGGAAAGACCCAAAAGTGTCTTTCCTCAGTGTCCTGCAGCATCACAGCAGTCCCTTCTGGCACCTCATTTACACCAACTCCATCACGTGTCCGGTCCAAAACCTGTGCGTCTCCCATAACATTTACAATGGGTTCAAATGAAATGAGATGGTTTACAACAGCGGCTCTGCGGTGTGTTTATATATATGTGTGTGAATAATTCTGTCCATTTTCAATGCGACTTTACTGTATCAAGACGGAATGCAAGGTTACAAGTTCAAAGTTTTATGAACAACCCAAGAAAGAAAGAAAAAACACACCCATTTAAAGTGGCAGGAGAACGGTACCCTATTACCACACCAAAAGCTGGATCCCACCTGTCAAGAGCCTGGACCATCTACCAGCAAACAGGGCGCGGTTCTCTAAAGGTTTTGGTGCTTGTCACTAAACTACAACTTTTGATCAAGTTTTACGTTAAAAAATTAGAACAAGTCTAACCTTCTACTGAGGCTCTTTGGACAACAGTTCCTGATGGTTTTATTTTAGTATATATCAAACTAATAACAATCTTTTTTTTTTTTTTTTTTCAAAGAGAGCAACAATAATACAATTGTGGTCAAGTGGAGGTTAAAATACCATAAAAATGTGGAACAATGCCACCTAAAACAGAACAGGAACTGTTAAGGCTAAAAAGTTCTAAAACAAGACTAAAAGCTGAATACTTTAAAAGGCATTTATTACAAAAGTTAATATATGAAAATAAAACCAATTGGGCCCAGTGACAAAATATTAAAAGTCCATTCAAAACAGTGGGGGGTAAAATCAAGAGTGAGTCCGTTCTGTAAAAACAAGGGAAGCAGGGGGCGTCATGAGTGCTTTGAAAATGAATAAGTTTGTGTGGCCGGGTCGGTTTTTCTACAACTAAAATGATACTGTGATTGATGCAGATCTGGTGTGTCTCTGCTTCCTCCTCACTCTGGTCCTCCTGATGGCAGGCTCTCTGTGGACACACACACACACACACACACACACACACATACGCATGCATGCACACACACACACACACACACACACACACACACCCGCACACACACACACACACACACACACACACACACACACACACACACCTGTGTGAGCTCAGAGCAGTTCCTTTCATTTTGAACCAAACACTCAGGAGGTGCAGCTCTTTAAAGGTGTTGGTGCGGGGTACACACTGCAGACCAGTTCAAATGCCCGGGTCACTGGCGGATGTAGAGGTCCAAAGTGGTTTGATGCTTTTTTGAACGCCTAAGCCAGTAGGAAGGCTTTCAGAGGTCATTTAGCAATAAGGACTGGTTCATTTCTTCTGTGGGAGGGATATGATCAGCTCATATTTCCACGTGGACAGATGGACTGGAGTGTGTTAGATCAGGGTTAGATGGAATAATCTTGTCAAAGAAATCAAAGGATCGAGTGCAATAATGGCATTTAAGAAATACATAAAATCCAGTACAATATATGAAAAAAGAAAAATAAGTTGTTGTGCATAAAAGTGAAGATATCTGTTTGCAACTGATTAATATTTGTGATTGAAATGAAATGTATGGATTTGTAATGTTTTAAATATCACACAGAGATTAAGTTCTGTTATATTGCTGTTACCTCATCAAAAACAGACCTGGAGTTGTGTTTTGTTTCATTCACACGTTTGAGTAATCCTTTATTATTAGTTTGTCTACATCTCCAAAGCTCAAAATGCTGTTTCCACCTTGTGATGTCATGTAGTGGTAGTTTAAGTTAACCGCTACATTTTACCTTTTCTTCAGCAGAGATTGGCAATTCCAGGGCTGAAATTATCCAAGTGATTCTGAAGGTGTATGGAGTTTTAGAACACAATGGGGCATTTCCTTTATTACCATATGACATCATAAAGTGGAACAGAGTGTTTTCAGTTTGAGAGAAGAACTAAGGCTAAATGTGCAGCGTGTGTGTGTTAAACATGTGTGAATGAAACAAAACACAACTCCAGGTCTGTTTGTGACGAGGAAACTACATTCCAATGTAAATCAGAAAATAGTGTAATATGGGCCCTTCAAAAGTAACTATCAGTGTTAATATATTGTCTGGAAATGGGGCAGATAACATCTTTACACTCATTTTTATTAATTCCTTTTAATTTTTATTTATTTATTTAAAACAACAACAGCGCAAAAAACATTAATCTCAAAGCTACTTTCCATCTGCAGTCCCACACATTTCTTGTATGTTAATACACTGTTTTCTCTTTATAGTTTATCAAGTAAATAAAAATTAACAAGCCCCCAGCCTCTTCAGCAGAGCCACAGTGTCTTTAGGAATGAGCAGCTGGGTCAGGAGTTTGGTGATGAGGGAGATCTCATGAGCCACACACACAAAGATGAAGCTACTGACCAGGATGTTGAGGGAGGGGTTTCCAGGGATGAGCACTAAGATGCCCTTGGTGTCTGCTGCCAGCAAGATGTGGTACTGACAGATGAACAGCTGGGCACACAGCACATTTTAGGGTTAATTTTATACTTCGAGGAACAGACGAGACCCTGGATCTTACCTCCAAAGAGATTTTCCCAAACCAGGCAAAAAAGGAGCTGTAGAAGGAGCGAGCAAAGCCAGGAATGTTCCTGATGAGGATGAAGGCCAGAATCTGAGGAGACACAGGAGCATCACAGAGAGGTTAGCACCAACTTTACACTGTTTACTCTATTCGAATGGATGTGTGCAATATGACAACTACAGAGGCCTCAGAGGACAAATAAAGATGAAATCCGTAATATAATTTCTACTCTGTTTGGAGGCTAACATCACCTACCGGGAGCACAGAGATGTAGGGGTGCATCTCGTTGCACTGGGCTTTGGTTTGGCAGTTGCTGGCCCACACTGAGTATGTCTAAAGTAAAGAGTAAAGTAAAGAGGACACAAGATGTTAGGAAGCCTTCACTTTGCTCTGAGAAGCACTAGTGTGTCAGGTCTTCATACAGAATGAACTACAGCAAGAGTCCAACACTTACAATGAAAGAGAGCCCAGACAGGAGCAGTAGGGGCAGGGAAACTTTAGCTGAGAATAGAGCTTCACCTCTGGTCTCCGACAGCACCTGCCTCTTCTGAAGGAGCAGATAGAGGAAGGCAAACACCATCCCCTGTACCACGGCCTGCAAACACATGATCACTCACATCCACATCTACTGGAACAGAGCAGTCATGGAGCTACTGCACCAATGCACTTACAAACCGATCCAGTCTCCAGCGGAACCACCACTCGTGGATGTTGCCATTGAGTTCAAAAAGCTCCGAAAGTGGCCACTCTGTGAAAGTGCTCTCAAACACACCCTGCACATTGGAACAATCACATGACATTCAACAGCTTTCCAACAGTGTTTAGGACATGTGCCTCTGGAGTGACTGTGCCGTTACCTTTGAATAGGCAAAGAGGCAAATGAGCAGCAGGAGGCCCACTAACTTGAGCAGGATTCCCAAGTACCACAGGGCACCGTCTGTTCACACAGAGAGAAGAACACAGGTGTTGGAGCGCCACGGTTACATATGCAACAGTAAAGTTCTGAGGGACACCTACTGCTGGCTTTCTTCTGCACAATCTGAGGCCACATGGCCAATACAATGTAGATGATCACAAACCAGAACGAGACCAGAGGAACAAAGTAATAGAACTGGTACGGCCTGTCCATCACCGCACACAACACCAGCACCAGGAAGTTGAGGCGGAATAGCACCTGCACCACAAGCACAATCACGTTGGTGCTGTGAGAGCACAAAGCATGGAGGCATGGAGCCTGTACTCACCTGGCACACTCTGTGCAGGCCAAAGTCCCCTTTGAGCCAGAAGAAGGAGAAGTGTCCATAGCCTGTTTGGAAGAGATAGGCTGCCACCAGCACACGCACGTGCATGTAGACCGGAATGAACTGAGACATACAAAAAGAATCAGCTTATGCTTTGAGACTATACAGAGACTACAGAGGGCCGCAGGACTTACAGCACTGGCTCCTGAAATATGATAGATGAGAATGACCAACTGCATCCAGCCCTTCCACTCATCTGTCTGCTCCCTGTTCAGCACACAGCTCTGGAACACAGTACACAGTGTCAGTGTGTGTCAGAGGAACCAGGGTGGTGTGCACAAAGTTCAGAGAAAAGCAGCCCCATGTGCAGAAGGACACAGGCCTGCGATCACCTCTTTGGTGCTCTCGCTGCATAACAATCCCAGCACAAAGACAATGATAAAAGGGACGAAGAAGGCAGAGTGACTGTAGTCTTTCTGTTCCTTCATAAACACATCTGCTCTGTCACACAGGTAGAAGTAGACCATGATGAGTCCCATTCTGCACAGGGCCCCACACACTGCCTCGACCCCCAGGGGACCAGGAACTGTAGCTGGCTTCTTCTCTTCTAAACTCTCCAGGTCAGGGGCTATGGGCCGCCGATGGGGTCGTTTTCCCAGAAAGTGGAATAACAGGAAAAGTAGGGTCGTGACTACAAACAAACACAGCAACATCTTCTGGAGAAAAGTGAGCGGGGGCGTGTTCTGGCAGCAGGAACCGTCAATGGGCCGGATCACTTTGTTACACAAACTGTTCATTAACACCATGGCCCCCTGAGAACACACATGCAGGTTAGTCACACACTGAAGCTGCATTCAGAGCAAATGCAGACCAACTGAAAATAGTTTTATGCTTTTGCCAGTACATCACATTTTTTATTTCATCTATATGCGCGCACGCACGCACGCACACGCACGTATACATATGTGTATATACAGTCCCTGACAAAAGTCTTGTCACTTATCCATTTTGTAGAAACAAAAGCTTATAACCTGACTTTAAATTAATCAATTGGTTTTAGAAATGTCTCATATGAAAGCTAAAACCCTCCCAAATTATGCTCAATATACTAAAATAAATTTGCTTCACTGAAGAAAGATTGATCATTTAATGAACACAGAAAGGTCAGATTTTGGCAAGACAAAAGTCTTGTCGCCTACAGAAAATTGAACAAATAATTTACTTCAAATACAAAAATATGTTGCATAACGTCAGTGAATTAAGTAGTGGTGCTGCGAGATCCATATTTAATATCT
This sequence comes from Taenioides sp. WSHXM2023, assembly GCA_029959045.1. NCBI lineage: Eukaryota > Metazoa > Chordata > Actinopteri > Gobiiformes > Gobiidae > Taenioides > Taenioides sp. WSHXM2023. Next base: position 30,146,398 of record CM057090.1, read on the forward strand.
TGTATGACTTCCATGAGCTTGAAGGACTGCATCCATGCGGTTCGACAATGATTCATACAATTTGTTGATGAAGTCATCAGGAATAGCAAAGAAAGCAGTCTTACATGCCTCCCAGAGTTCATCAAGATTCTTTGGTTTTGCCTTCCATGCTTCCTCTTTCATTCTACCCCAGACATGCTCAATGATGTTCATGTCTGGTGACTGGGCTGGCCAGTCCTGGAGCACCTTGATCTTCTTCGCCTTGAGGAACTTTGATGTAGAGATAGAAGTATGCGATGGAGCACCATCCTGCTGCAAAATTTTACCCCTTTTATGGTTGGGAATGTAAGAGGTAGCTAATACTTCTTGATATTTTAGGCTATTGATATTGCCTTCCACCCTGCAAATGTCTCGCACACCCCCATACTGGATGTAACCCCAGACCATGATTTTTCCGCCACCAAACTTAACTGTTTTCTGGGTGAATCTTGGATCCATGCGGGCTCCAGTAGGTCTCCTGCAATATTTGCGGCGGCTGTGATGTAATTCAACCCAGGATTCATCTGAGAAATCCACCTTCTGCCACTTTTCCAGTGTCCATCCTTTTAGCAGGCTGTGGGCCTTGGCAAATGCCACACGGTTTTTTAATTGCCTTTTGTTTAGTGCTGGTTTCTGTGCACTGATTGACCATGGAGGCCATTTCGAGACAGAATTCTACAAACTGTTCTGGTTGACACAGGGACTTGAGGTGACCAGGCCTGGTGGAGCTCTGCTGCAGTGGAAAAGGGGCTGGCCTTGGATTTTCGAATCAACAAACGGTCCTCCCGAGCAGTTGTCTTGCGGGGTCTGCCGGACCTGGGCTTGTCAAAAACATCTCCAGTCTTTTCAGATCTTTTTCTTATTCTTTGTACTTGACGCTGAGACACATTGAAGGTGTCAGCCACCTCAGCAGTGGATCTGGTCTTCAGCCTCTTGATAATTAACGCTTTGGTCTCAGGGTGGATCTTAGGCATGTTGTCAGAGGTCAAGTTGCAGTTGATGTGAAGGTCTGGTGTGCTGGGGTTCTTTTTATACACACCCACTAATTGATTGATCAGTAACTGATCACAGGTGAGGCTGTAATCTAGGATTGGGTGCATCATATGACAAGGCGACAAGACTTTTGTCTTGCCAAAATCTGACCTTTCTGTGTTCATTAAATGATCAATCTTTCTTCAGTGAAGCAAATTTATTTTAGTATATTGAGCATAATTTGGGAGGGTTTTAGCTTTCATATGAGACATTTCTAAAACCAATTGATTAATTTAAAGTCAGGTTATAAGCTTTTGTTTCTACAAAATGGATAAGCGACAAGACTTTTGTCAGGGACTGTATGTATATGGACCTGCCTTGACTAACATATGAACTTAAGTCACATCCCATTCTTAATCCATAGGGTTTAATATGACGTCGGTTCAACCTTTGCAGGTATAACAGCTTCAGCTCTTCTGGGAAGGTTGTCCACAAGGTTTAGTAGTGTGTTTATGGGAGTTTTTGAAGAAGCACATTTGCGAGTTCACACACTGATGTTAGATGAGAAGGTCTGGCTCTCAGTCTCTGGTCTAATTCATCCTAAAGTTGTTCTGTCGGGTTGAGGTCAGGACTCTGTGCAGGCCTATAGGTGCTTGAGTTTATACACCTGTGGCCATGGAAATGATTGGAACACCTGATTTCCATTATTTGGATGGGTGAGTGAATACTTTTGGCAATATAGTGTACATACACTCAGTCGGTTAGAATATGATTTGGGTAAAATTAATAGCCTAACCATTTTAACATGTACATCAGGCATGTTATTATATTATGTTCAAATCAGGGTCAGGCTGTTTTCCTCTCCAGCAGCACTTCCTGATGCATTTTAACATTAAGACCAACACTGTTGTGTGAAATATCAACTGTCCTGTCCAGCTACCCTTCTGTGTGCAATAAACTTGACTCTGTAACCTGTTTACTTTATCCATGGAAGTCATAAGGGGCACAGTAACCTTAGCTTGCCATATGTTTAGATCATGGCAGAAATATGCACACACACAGAGAGAGGGACGAGTCAGATTGTTAGATCCAAATGAATGAAGCCAGTTCAGAGCGCTGAAAGTCGGGGTAGGGCAGATTAAATATTAAAATTCACAGTCTGACCCAGAAATAAGTAGAGTTAATATGATTAACTTAGATTCAGGAGCTGGACCGTGCCTCAAGCTCCTCGCCAGCAAACCGCAGCTCATCTCGACCACGCCTTTAGTTACCCAGAAGCCCTATTTATACGGCCTATCCCGACAACACTGTCTGTCAGCTCTCTCGACCCCCTCCCTCCAACCCCGTCTCTCTCGTCCATCTTTCAGCCTGAAGACATCTTTAAGAAGGAGGGGTTCCGAACCAGCTGGGTGACCATTTTGGATTGGAGACGGAGCTCGCACCTGAGTCTTCTCCCAGCCACCGTCAATAAATATCTTTATCGTATTCCATAGTTGTGGCGTGATCCTTTCTAGTGAAATTAAATTATGTGGTTTAAGTGATGGCTTGAGTCTACTCTCATTTCAGTGGTACTACTTTTCTGTGCCTAAAATACGGCAGCTTGTCAGCTCCCTGCTTCTCACTACGGCGTATTGCAGCCAAAAGTGGTGGTCATCCAGATGAAGCAAGTGATGAAACATAGACATGCCGCAGCCGATCACCTTCACTGATGGGTTTATGTTATAAATACATTAAAGCCTCTCTGCTGGACTGCCATCATTCACAAAGAGACTGGGAAAACACACCATCCAAAAGCACTCGTAGACAGACATGGACCCCCTAGAGGTGTCTGCCTCAAACACAAAGGTGCCATTTCGAAGCAGGATTTTGAATGCAGCGCAAGGCTTTCTCATTCTCTTAGACTTTAGATGAGACTTATTCACTTCTGTTGTCTGTAGAAACTCAAAATAAGCCCACAGCCTCAGTGTAACTGTGGAGCAGCAGCACAGGCCTGGTCATGCCCTGAGCTCAGCCCTCTCATTGGATTCTTTCTTCCTCTGAGTGAAGCTGCAGGGAGCAGCAGACACTACTCACCAAGTCTCGGACTTTAGGAGCCATGTGGAGACCATCGGCAATGTCACTGATGTTCTGCAGGCCCATCTGACGGGTTGCTCCGAACAGCTTGATCCAGGTGTTTCCTGTTCTGAAAACCTCAACTGCAGCATCATTGTACAGATCAATCTGTTCGTTGGTTATATTCTTCTGACTTGGATTTAATTTTGACCATTGCACAGGCTCTGCAGGAAAACAGGCAAACACATGCACTTTCTGAGAACAACTCTCCAAGTCTGTATCTACCTGGACATATACTGACATATGCTCATAGAGTCTTCCAGAACACACTTTTTAACAAGTACAAACTTAATTTAGCATATTATTGAGGGAGTTTGCCTGAAAAAAAAAAAAAAAAAAAAAAAATCAAAGTGGTGAAGCAAGTTAAAATCAGCCAAAATGACATTACAGCTTCACACCAGTCTAGCATAGGTCTATATTTTTCATTTATAAGCCAAGGACGGCTTCAGGGGTGTCCCATTGACAAATGTATTTGCTAAATTATGCTTAATATTTTTACTGTGTATTTTTGTCATTTTGTAAAAATAAATAAACAAATAAATAAACAAATAAACAAATAAATAAATAAAATAAATGTTTCCTCACTTACAAACATTAAATGATGGAAAACTCAAAACATTTTTTTCACATCCACAGTTTTCAAACTACAGGAAAAAAAAAAAAAGAAATTCGTAGCTCTAAATATGCGGGGAGGCCATGGTGCCGATATACATGCACACGCACACCGACGTTTCACTTGGTGAGTTTTCCTCACATAACCATCGCTACAGTCTGGAGTGCACACTTGATTACTGCGTAAACATTCCTCTTGCCATAGCCATTGTTTCATCCCCAAACTTTCCTCAGTGCATGTGTCAGTTAGCCAACTCGAACATCGAACTCTTGCGCCTTTTATTGCGTCACATAGGGCGCGCATGTGCCATCACCAGGAACGTCAGGTGACTACTTCTTCTTCTTCTCTTTGTTTTACGGCGGTTGGCAACCAACTTGAAGGAGCATTACCACCACCTACTGCTCCGGAGTATGGGACATAGCATGAGCTCACAATCTAATGCTTTGTGTAAAAAAAAAAAAAAAAAAAAGGGCACTAAATAAATTCTAATACTGAATACAACTACAGCAACTACTAACTAACTCACCAATACTAACTATATCCTAACATACAGCCCTGTCTCTTTTAAAAAGGACACTAGTAACCCTACCTGTGTTCTATTACAACACCCCAAAATACTCTTCAGTGTGAACTCATGAACCCCCAGCTCCCTCAACCCTTCCCTCAGATTCTCCCTTTGCAAACTGTAGTCCCTACACCTTAAAAGCACATGCTCCACTGTCTCCTCTTCCTGACCACATTCACACCACTTTGTCCCGTGTTTTCCCATCATGTGTAGTGTCTTGTTAAGCTTACAATGCCCCAACCTAAGTCTTGTGATCACTGTCTCTTCTCTCCTATGCCCCCCCTGCACTCTGGACCCTGAAACCATGTTCTGAATGTGATATAAATGTCTCCCTTTCTGTCCAGTGTCCCACTCCCTTTGCCACTCCTGATTTAATTGCCTCCACACCATACATTTTGCCTCAGCTTTGCTACTTTTAACCCTCATTTTCACACTTCCTTTTTTAAGAGCATCTTTTGCCAGTCTGTCCACTTTTTCATTCCCACTGATGCCAACATGTGCTGGTGCCCACAAAAACTGAACGTGACCCCCTCCCTGTTGAATTCTGAGAATAGTTACAAGGATGTCATAGAGAATATTCTGCCGATTCGAATGAAATTACCTAATGCTTGTCAGAACTGAAGCAGAGTCAGAGCACACTAACACCTTCCTTAATTTAGCCATTTCAGCCCCCCGTAGTGCCACCAAAATTGCCACCATCTCCACAGCGTAAACCCCCAACCCATCTGAAGTACGCCTATTAATGCCAATCTTTCTTGCTGGAACTGAAATCCCAAAACCTGTCATTCCTGTGTCTGGATCCTTAGAACCATCTGTGAATATACAAACACAATCAGCATATCTAAGCTGCACACAATAGTTAAAGGCCATGACAAGATCTACTTTTCTATCGCTTTTTTGGTCTAAAAGGTACCAGTCGACCACAGGACATACTAGTAACCAGGGCGGCACATCTGGGTACACCACTGCCAAACAGATCTGCAGACCATCAATATAGCAGTCCATTGCCAGCTGGTTCCCTGCCTTCCCAAAGTGGGCTTTTCCGCTCTTCCCATACTCCCAGCAGTCCACAAGCACTTGTTTTGTAGGGTGTGACTCACTGTGACTTCTGAGATGAACCCAATAGTTTGCCATGATTTGTTTTCTCCTCACTTCTAATGGCATTTCTCCCATCTCCACCTGTAAAGCATTCACTGGGGACGTTTTAAAAGCACCGCAACACACTCTGAGAGCCTGTGCTTGAATGACATCTAACTTTTTCAGCAGAGAAGGAGCAGCTGACCCAAAGGCTACACACAAATAATCTGTCACAGATTTAATCAGCGCCTGGTACAGTCTCTTTAAAGCTGAGCAGCTCGCTCCCCACTCCCTTCCTGCCAAGCATCTCATCACATTAATCACTTTTTTACATTTTCCTTCAATCCTGACAATATGATCTTTCCATGTCAGACGTGAGTCAAACATTACACCCAAAAATTTGAAAGAGCTGACTCTCTCAATTTCCTGTCCATAGATCTACAGTTTTAAGTTTTCACTCACTTTCCTTCTCATAAAGAACACCGTTTTTGTTTTTTCCACTGAAAATTGAAACCCCCAGTCATACCCCCACTCAACCACATCATTGACAGTTTCTTGCGCCTTAACCAATAAATGATCAAGGTTTATCCCTCTCTTCCATAATGCACCGTCATCTGCAAAAAGGGACCGACCAATACCAACTGGGACAGCAGAAAAGACATCATTAATCATGATAATGAAGAGCAACGGACTAATACAACTTCCCTGTGGGGCTACATTCTCAACTGTATAGTGGCTGGACAATGCTGACCCGATCCGAACCTGGATCTGCCTACCAAAAAGAAAGTCTTTGATCCAATTAAAGGCTCTGGCACCAACCTCTAGTTTGTGCAATTTAAATAAAAGGCCCTCCTTCCACATCATGTCATATGCCTTTTCTATGTCAAAGAACAGTGCAATTACTGACTCCTTGTTTGCCTGAACTTTCCTGACTTCATTCTCCAGCCTGCTAATAGAGTCTGTGGTGTTTCTTGCTCTCCTAAACCCACTCTGGAAACTGGCTAACATTTCTCTTCTTTCAAGGTCAAATGACATCCTTTCTGTGATCATGCGTTCCATTATTTTGCACAGATTTGATGTAAGAGCTATTGGACGATAACCATTTCGCTTAAATGGATCTTTCCCTGGTTTCCTTATTGGGATGATTATGGCCTCCTTCCATGCAGATGGGAGCTTTCCCTCTATCCAGACTCTGTTATACAATGCCAGCAGCTTTGTGAGTGCTCTATTCCCCAAGTTCTTCAACATCAAATAGCAGATCTGATCCTTTCTGGGAGATGTTGGTTTTGACCGTCTAAGTGCTCTACTCATCTCTGCCATTGTAAACAGTGCATCTAAATGATGATCTGTGGCTACCTTTCTTGCTAGTGTTTCAGGATACTGGGCCATTGTTAGTTATTTCCTCATTTTAGCCACCTCTGACAGGTTTTCAGAGCTGTGGACCATGGCAAAACTTTTGGCCATGACGTCCGCTTTCTCACTGTCAGAGACTGCAGCCCCCTGTTCTGAGATTAAAACAGGATAGTCCCACTCCCGCCTGTCTCCTCCCATTCCCCAGATTTCTCCCACAGGAGTCGTTCTTCCTATTCTTGAACAGAATGCTCTCCAGCTCGCCCTCTTTGCCTGTCTCACAGTTCTTCTCACAACTGCCTGTGCCTTTTTATATTGAATAAGATGTTGCATATTATGGGTTCTTTTAAGTAATCTGAATGCTCTGTTTCTGTCTTTGACAGCTTCCTGACACTCGTTTGTCCACCAGGGTACTAGTACTCTACTATGTGCAGATTTGCTAATAGGTATAGAGCTCTCAGCAGCAATCAATAATGCCTGTGTCAACTGACTGTTCATGGTGTCAATGGTATCAGAGGTATCGACACTAGCAGTAGCTTCCTCACACAATCTCTGGAACTTATCCCAGTCCGCTCTCCAGAAAACCCATTTCTGTATCCCTTCCCTGGGAGTACTCTGCGATTTCTCTCCAATCGAACACAAGATTGGGTAATGGTCACTACCCAAAGTAGTGCCATTTCTGACAGTCCACCGACTGACTCCTGCAAACACACTAGACACCAAGGTTAAATCTAACACAGACTCTGTACCATTTGTGACATTAAACCTGGTTCCGCTCCCATCATTGAGGCACGCTAGATCTTGCTCCTCCATCAAATCCTCAATGACCCTGCCATTGCAGTCAGTATGCAGGCATCCCCAAGCTGTGCTGTGGGCATTCAAATCCCCACACCAAATGACTCTACGATTATTTTGTCCTTAAACACAACCTAGACTCTGTAACTCTAACCTGTTACATGGATTATAGTAGTTTATGATAGTAGTTTCCTCTTCATTATTCCAAATTTCCACTGTTATGTACTCCTGACCATCCCCCTTACCTAATATCCTGTATGGAATGTCTTGTTTTATGAATGTGGCACACCCTCCCCCTCCACCATGGTCCCTGTCGTTTCTGATAACTGAATATCCATAGATCTGAAAATCAAGAGAAGGTTTAAGCCAGGTCTCCTGGACACAAATCACATCAGGCAGCACTGTAAATTCTTTATAGTGCATTCAATGGAATGCAAGGAGTTTGTTTGGCCAACAAACTCTTTGCTTGGCCAACAAAACTCCTTGCATTCCATTGAAGAATAAGCACCATTACGAAAAACAACATCATGATTCCTGACTGGACTGGTTAGTGAGGTTCTCCCTCACTTCTTCCCATGTCAGTCCAACGAATCCTAGATGATTGGCTGGTGCCTTTACTATAAGCTGAATTTTCTCATTTTTTGATTTGATCTCTGCTGTACTGTTGATTACCCCGGCAATAAAAGTCACTAACGCCATTTTGTCAATGAAAATACCAGTATTCTCCAGCTGCAGAGGTACTATCTGCACATTTGGTGGTCCCTGCCTGCTCATCACATTGTTCTGGACATTACTCTGAACATTCTCTCTTGTCACTCTAACTGCTTCAGCATAAGAGATCTTCCTCTCAACCCTCACTTTCTGAACCTGTTGCTCCTTTTTCATGACAGCATACGCCACACTGTGATCCCCCCCACAGCTACAACACTTGGGTTGTACGCCTGTTCCACAATTCCCATATTCGTGATCACCGCCACACCTAGCACATCTTCTCTTTTGACTGCAATTCTGTGCTGTATGGCCAAACCGTTGGCAGTTATAACACCTCAATGGCTTTGGTATATAACCCCTAGGGGATAACTCAAAAACCCCAAAAATACTTTCCTGGGCAAGTTTTCCTCCTGAAACTGAATTACAATGGTTTCACTGTCCCTTTTGACACCGTCTTTGGTAGAAGTCATTCTTACTAGACTTGTCACTTTCCCTCCTTTAATGTGCTTCTTTAGCTCCTCCATTCCCGCACTGACAGGAACCCCTGTAATAACTCCCTTACTCACCCCACTTCTCTGAGCTCCTACTCGTCCTGTGCTTTCAACTTTGAATTTCCCCAGATCTTTCATGTCAAGTGCTTTTTTAAGCTGCTCTTCATTTGCACAGTGAACAAGAATGTTTCCATCACCAAGAACTTTCGCTGACTCTCCCAACTTGTTAGCTAGATCTGTGGTCAAAGTAAATGGACTGATTCTCTTAATGTTGACTTGAGTCTTTTCATTGAATCTCACAATATCAATTAACTTGTCTGTTCTTTGTCTCTCACTCGACGTAAACAACTCACTGTCCCTATCAGATTCTCCACTACTGTCATTTCTCACCCTCTTCTTGTGTTTAGCTTGCATGTTGTTGACATTCCTCTGCTGACCTGGTGTAACTTCAAGATCAATCATGTCCCCCCAACTGCCCAGCTCTGACCCACTCACGGAACAGTCGTGCTCAACCGCCGGTACAGGACGATCAATTAACAGATTTGACTTTCCCACAGTTTTCCGACTGTAGCTTCTACCAGCCGATGACGCCGCCATACTTCCGGCTCTCCTTCCTGGGAACGTCAGGTGACTTTTTTCGCTTTGTGAATATATATATATATATTTTATTTATTTTTTTTTTTTTCCTTCCTGTGCTTGGAGATTATTATTAGAGTACTTTTGTTTGTGGTAATGTTTATGATTTTTCTGTATTAAAGGGGGGATGTATGTGTTTCTATATGTGGAGAAAAAGCACTTTTTCATTGTTAATTGGTTTGGGGGAGGAGCCTTGTACTTTAAAAAGGGCCTCCCATCTTCACAGAGGCAGTGTGTGTGTTGGGGGTTAGAGCCGTGTGCACTGCAGGCACCAGCTTCTATTTAAAGACTGCTACAGACTGTAAGTATATTTTTTTTCCCCATTTTTACTATTTTGCTCACTTCTGTAAATAAAATCAACACTATTTTTGATTACGCCATATTATTTCTTTTTTGTCAAAAAGAACCCACGACAATTATAATAAAAGTTTTAAGAGGAACAAGTCGAAAAATCAAATTTTTGTTACATCCAGTTGAGATAAATCTTCTGTCCACAAATGCACAAAGCCCTCCCTTATGAAGGTTTAAATAGTTTGTATTGATGTTAAAATAGGTTAAATCTCCACACAAACCTCAATGCTGCTCTGGTCCATCCGCCCAATTAACTGTACAGCTAGTTCATGCCAAGATGGATTCTCATGTGTTTGTGAACTCACAAGGTTTGCAACCAGTCCACATGTGCTCTGTGGATCTGGAGAAGGCATTCGACCGTGTCCTTCGTGGGGTCCTGTGGGGAATGCTCCGGGAGTATGGGGTTCGGGGCCCTTTGCTAAGGGCTGTCCGGTCCCTGTATGACCGGACCAGGAGCTGTGTTCGCATTGCCGGCAGTAAGTCAGACCTGTTTCCGGTGCATGTTGGACTCCCCACCAGGGCTGCCCTTTGTCATCGGTTCTGTTCACTGTATTTATGGACAGAATTTCTAGGCACAGTCAGGGGCCGGAGGGGGTCCGGTTTGGGAACCACAAGATCTCATCTCTGCTGTTTGCAGATGATGTTGTCCTGATGGCTTCATCGGACCGGGACCTCCAATGTGCACTGGGGCAGTTTGCAGCCAAGTGTGAAGCACTGCAGCGTCTGCAGTGATGTGGTTGCTGTATCGGACCATTGTGGTGAAGAGGGAGCTGAGCCGAAAGGCAAAGCTCTTGATTTATCGGTCAATCTACGTTCCTATTGTCACCTATGGTCATGAGCTTTGGGTAATGACCAAAAGGACAAGACCGCGGATACAAGCGGCTGAAATGAGTTTCCTCTGCAGAGTGGCTGGGCGCTCTCTTAGAGATAGGGTGAGAAGCTCAGTCACATGGGAAGAGCTCAAAGTAGAGCTGCTGCTCCTCCATGTCGAGAGGGGCCAGCTGAGGTGGCTCAGGCATCTGTTCCGGATGGAGGTGTTCTGGGCATGTCCCACCGGGAGGAGGCCCAGGACATGCTAGAGGGACTATATCTCTCGGGTGGCATGGGAACGCCTTGGGGTCCCCCCGGAGGAGTTGGAGGAAGTGTCCAGAGTTAAGGAAGTCTTGGAGTCCCTGCTTGGACTGCTGCCTCTGTGACACGGCCCCGGATATGCGGAAGAATATGGAGAAATGGACAAGTTTTGTAATAATATAAGCTAACCTTGAATGTGCCAGTAGACCTCTCCATGCTCGGCCAGGCCCTCCAGAGACGCAGACATGGACTTCAGGCTGTCTTTGTACTGGTGCAGCGCTTTTGCACTTTTCTTGAAGTCTCTGATGATCCACTGGTTAAAGAAGACACAGGCTCCATTAAGACACATGTTATTGTAGGATTCTTTCTAAGCAGCAGATTGTCAGACTTACTGCAGCAGCTCCAATGATCAGGGCATCAGTCTTTACGTTAGCCTGCAACAACAATGTTTATAGTGTAAGACATGATAAGCCAACCAATGTTTTTATCTGTGGTATGATGGTATCCTTTTTTGTAGATTAAATATTTATTTTGTAAACTCTGACCCTGCTCATGACTGAGTGAATGGACTCCCTTTGCTCCTTAAATGTATAGATGGATTGGATGGAGCTTTAGGGACAGTTCCTCAAAGGGACTGTAGGAGTCCTGAGAGTGGACGAGATGTGAGTGTGAATGCAATAAGCTGCTGCCCCTATAATAAGTGAACTGAAACCAAGATTATCAAAGTATGTGCAAAGTATGAGGAATATGTATTAATAAATGCAATATGATTTGTCTCTGTACTGTCAGTTGGAAATCTGCGGGGTAGTGTGCAGTTCCCTTGGTTAATAGGGATGGCGTTAAATGTAAATGTCCAATACAAAAAAATAAGTACAGAAATCAACCACTTGTTCAGCTCCATGTGCGTCCATGTCCATCTCTGTGGCTTTGGGAAAGCTGTGAGATTCAGGTTAGTGACAAACAGAACTGTGTAACTGTGTGTCATTCTACTCACATTAAGCAGTGAAATTAAACGCTTCTTCATGTCATTATCTGTCCACGGGCGCCACAAGAAGTGCTGCACAAACACAACTTTGTCATTTTATTGTGTTATGTTTGAAGAACACAAGATTTCAGAATACTCACCACTTGAGCTGAAGAGCTGTTGTCTGTAAAAAAGAGATCTACATGCCTCTGACAAGACACACAAGCACATGTCCAGAAAGTCAGTGAATATAAAGGAATTAAGTCCACGTCTTTCAGTGTTTCATCTCTCTTACCCAAGGGGCAGTATAACGTTCAGATGCTATTATATTGACGAAAGACAAAAACACATGCCAAATCCGTGAGTCCCCAATAAAGACGACCTTCTTTCCACTGAGGCAGGTCCTGGCCTCCCTGTGAGGGGCAGAGGAGACGAGACAAGACAAGACCTGCAGACACTTTGTTGATCCTCAAAAGGGAAAGTCCATGAAGCTTGGTTCACACATTTCATCGCATACAATTAAAAGTTTAATAAAAGGCAATAAATAATAATTAAAATCTTGTGCAAGACATGCAAAGTCCATAAAGTGCCAGTTCTGAAGAGTGATGGGTTATGACAAGTTATAGAGTTAGATGTAAAAAAGGCACTGCCCACGACAATGTGATAGAACGTCAAGAACAGCATCATCAAATGCTCTGACCTCTTTATAAACAGACTGTATAAAGAAGTGGACTAAGCAAGTGTGACGTCACCCATAGCGCTCGACTCCAGTCAAATGAAGCTCACGATGCTAATGGTTACAGGGGTGAATTTGGAGTCAGGCTCTATATTAGAAATAGGATTTTAAGTGAAAGAAAAACTCCAGGATCATGTAGAGCGGGTCAGTACGAACATTTTAAGACCAAAATGACAAGGCCCACATACGAACTTCCTATTTGGAACGTGGAGGCTAGTGCGTTAGCTATGTCCATTTATATATACAATCTATACTTATGATCGGCATCCGTGTTTGGAGTCCAGCCCAATTTGTCATCTAGGAGCACCTTCAGATATTTGCAGGTCTTCACAAGCTCAATGTTCTCTCCCTGAATGCTGAGGAGTCTTTGTCCTCCTGAAGACCATATCCTTTGTCTTGTCACTGAGGTACATCAGGTACATGCCTAACACTCACCTTCTGCTGTAATTATGCATCATGCAGCCATCAGGTTGCCACACACTGTTCCCCAGGAAGCGTCCAGTGGACAGCAGCCACTGACAGGAGTCAGAGTCTGAGGGACACAGTGAGGACAGGACTTAGACTGTAGGCCTGTAGAAGGAGGGACACACCACACACTTACCACTGTAATAATGGGAAGCTGAGTGACAGACCAGGAGGAGGCTTATTACTGCTAAAGACAGGACTTTAGCATTGGCAGTGGTGAAATAGGACCTGCTAAAGCTGCGTCCCAGGCCCACCATCTTGGCTCCTCTGTGACACCAGGCCTGTAGACGGTGTGAGCTCCATGATGCTGAAGCCCTTTCCTCTCCATCAGAGTCCGGGGGTCCTTCCCCGACACAAACCTCTGGTTCAGCCTGGGCACAAGAAACAGAGTCTGTGAGTCTGAAAGTGTGTGGCATGGATCTATTAAAATAAATTGCTAGGTTATTGCTAGTTTAGAGCCGTCTTGAGTGGGCCACTCACTGGTACTTCAGCAAAAAAATCCCTCCTGCCCAGAAAGGATTTTTTTCATAGAGCACAATGGAATCACAAACTGTTTGTGTCCGGCTGACAGGGCACCTAAAGTTTTCAAAAAGGTTGGATTTTGTGGCAATTTTTACTATTTTTAGATCTTAAGCTTTTTCTCAGCCCAAAATCCTTCAGTTGTCTAAAAAACAGCTTTTTAATCATTAGCTCCAACTCCGCTCTAACTCCCAGCACTCCGATTGGTCAAAGTGGTCACGAGACTATGCTCCTTGTACATGCACGGGCATTTGCATGTGCCCGTGTGAGAAAAGAGCACTACTGTGCATGTTCAGTGGGCATGGAGCTACCGGAAGTACTTAGCCAGGCTAGGCTAATCTAGAGACATGTGCCATTGAGCCCGGCCCACTGACTTGAATGGGAGTCAGTGAGCCTCTGGTCTGAGTCAGAGTGACTCTGTGGTCTGAGTCTCTGACTCTGTGAGTCTCTGACTCTGTGAGTCTCTGACTCTGTGAGTCACTGACTCTGTGAGTCACTGACTCTGTGAGTCACTGACTCACAGAGTCAGTGACTCTGTGAGTCACTGACTCTGTGAGTCACTGACTCTGTGAGTCACTGACTCTGTGAGTCACTGACTCTGTGAATCACTGAGTGGTGGTCTGAGTCTGTGTCAAGTTTTTAATTGAGGAATGCAGGTCCAACGTGAAAACACCGGAAAAACAGACACAAGGCTCAACTTGGCTTCAAGACTTTTATTGATTTTTTTCAGCTTCTCCATCAGCAGTAGATCGAAAACCTTTCAAGTAAACAAATATGTGGGATAATGAAATTACATTTACATTTACAATAGTATTTTAATATATTTGTATTTTAATAAATATATTTGATAATAATATTTATTAATATACATTTTACATACTATTAGAATTTTAAATAATGTTACACGTTACATGTAACAATATTTTAATCTTAAATATAACAATTTTAAATGACTACATATATGAAATAATAATAATTAATTATAATAATAATAATAATACATAATGTTATAATTTTATATCTTTTTTAATGAATTAATAAATGCATTTTAATTGCTAATAATATACACTTTAAATTTGTGCTCCTTTAACCTAGTTAGCCTTTAATACACTTTAATACATTTTACAACAATTATAACAAATTGGAATATATTTCAACAGCCAATTGCCAATAAATGAAATTATTCAATTCAATTTTTAACATTTTCAGAATTTAAATTAAATGATTATTTTGGGAATTTATTTATTAATTTACTGTTAAGTTAAATTTGGACATTGATCCAATTAAATAAATCAACCAATTGCATTTACAATCTAACTAAGGCTTCTCATTGTGATACTTAAACAGAATATTCACTTTACTCATAAATTAATTAAGACGATTATTTTGACACTATTGTGTCCTTAGGGTCTTAACACAATTTTCACTATTTTAAATACACTTAAAAACAAATTTTACAGGTAGTTTTACTCACTGGTAGCGTCTCTGTGTTTTCCCTTTGCATTCCTGGGCTTGGTTTGCGTGCCTGCGCACCTGGGCCTAATGAAATGAGTGCAGCAGACACTACCAGCTCACCTGTATTTTTGGCATAAGGGCCGGCCCAAGGCATAAGCGAAGTACGTGGCCGATTAGGGCCCCCACACCACCAGGGGGCCCCCAAGACCAGTTGGAATGGCCAGCTGCTAAAATATTTTTAAATTAAAAAGCGTAATATCAATGATATGATATTGCAGAAACAAAAGAAGAAAATAAAAACGCAGATGATAGTGGGTGTCTTAGACTAACTGTGTAGCCTATGAAATGATAAAGCAGCTAGTAGTGCAGTTTTGGTGGTGTGGCCCCCAAATCAAACTCTACTTTGGGACCCATAAAGCCCCCCTGTTTGGCGCCATCTACTGGCCAGATTAGGAATGAGCCAATAAGAGGGGAAGGAGAGGAGGTGAATGGGGTTAGGATTGGAGGTGAAGACTAGGAGCAGAGGGACTGGGTTTTTTGACTTGACACTGTGAGCTGTGGTCTGACTGTGAATTTGTGGTCTGAATCTTTGGTCTGACTCTTTGGTCTGAGTCTGTGGTCTGAGTCTGTGGCCTGAGTCTGTGGTCTTAGTCTCTGAGTCTGTGGTCTAAGTCGGAGTCTGTGGTCTGAGTCTGAGTCTGCGGTCCAAGTCTGAGTCTGTGGCCTGAGTCTGTGGCCTGAGTCTGTGAGTTTGTGGTCTCAGTCTGTGGTCTGAGTCTGAGTCTGTGAGTTTGTGGCCTGAGTCTGTAAGTCTGTGGTCTGAGTCTGTGTTCCGAGTCTGTGGTCTGAGTCTGTGGCCTGAGTCTGTGGTCTGAGTCTGTGAGTCTGTGGTCTGCATCTGTGGTCTGCGTCTGTGGTCTGAGTCTGTGGTCTGAGTCTGTGGCCTGAGTCTGTGGTCTGAGTCTGTGGCCTGAGTCTGTGGTCTGAGTCTGTGAGTCTGTGGTCTGCATCTGTGGTCTGCGTCTGTGGTCTGAGTCTGTGGTCTGAGTCTGTGGCCTGAGTCTATGGTCTGAGTCTGTGAGCGGTGATCTGAACCTGTGAGCGGTCCTGAGCAGTGGTCAGAGTGGCCGGTCCTTGCAGTGGACTCTCTGGCTTCAGGACAGAGCTCTGTTTTGGGCACAACCCCCTCTCTCCTAACGCCTGTTGTGACGTCTCTGGGTGGTCACACAGCTCACACACAGGCTCTACCAAATGTAATGTATGAAATTTATGGACCGTTCAAAAAGTTGCATATCATTCAGTTGTAAAATGGCCGATCTGGGCCGATGGCGCAGATTGGCAGCCTCGCTTCCGTCAGTCTGCCCCTGGGCAGCTGTGGCTACAGTAGTACTTTACCATGACCAAGTGTGGAATGAATGAATAATGCCCTGTAAAGCATCTTTGAGTGTCCATAAAAGCGCTATATAAAACTGATGCATTATTATTATTATTATTATTATTATTATTATTATTATTATCATTATTATTATTATTATTATTATTATTATTATTATTATTATTATTAAAATCCCAACTTATAGGTCCTATATTACACAAAATGGACTCTTGTGAGCTTTAAGCCATTATAGAATGTTGTTATTTCATCAAAAACATACCTGGAATTGTATTTTGTTTCATTCACACATTTGACTAATCTTTTATTATTAGTCTTCAAATCTCCAAAGCTCTGTTCAGCTACACTTTATTGTCCCCATAGGGAAATTTGTCCTCTGCATTTGACCCATCCTTCAATACCACTGGGGCACCTCATCAGGAGCAGTGGGTGCTGGAATGCTGTCCCTGGGACCCATGTTAAGTCAAGACTATCTTAGCTGGAGGATTGTGCCTATTGTGCATGTTTTGGGTTGATAGAGGAAATCAGAGGAAACCCACCCACACGGGGAGAACATGCAAACTCCACACAGAAAGGTCTGGGCAACCCAGGAATCAAACCTGGAACATTTTTGCTATGAAGCAAAGTGTTTTCAGTTTGAGAGAAGAACTCAACTTAAATATGCAGGGTTTGTGTGTTAAACATGTGAATGAAACAAAACACAACTCCAGATGTGTTTATGATGAGGAAACATTAGGACATGGATCATAAATGGTGTAATATGGGCCCTTTAACATGGAATAATACAGTAAGTCCATTTATAAATATAAAAACATATTACTGGCACTTGAATATTATTACACGGTTTATCCTAGTCGCCATTGTCAAGCTTTCATAGAATCTTTTGGGAGGGGAATTTTACAGGTAAATTTAATCCCTGGTAGTGTCTGTGTGTTCCCTTTGCATTCCTGGGCTTGGTTTGCGTGCCTGCGCACCTCGGTGTAATGAAATGAGTGCAGCAGGCACTACCAGCTCACCTGTATTTTTGGCATCAGGGCCGGCCCAAGGCATAAGCGAAGTACGTGGCCGCTTAGGGCCCCCACACCACCAGGGGGCCCCCAAGACCAGTTGGAATGGCCGCCTGCTAAAATATTTTTAAATTAAAAAGCGTAATATCAATGATATGATATTACAGAAACAAAAGAAGAAAATAAAAACGCAGATGATAGTGGGTGTCTTAGACTAACTGTGTAGCCTATGAAATGATAAAGCAGCTAGTAGTGCAGTTTTGGTGGTGTGGGGGGGCCCCCAAATCAAACTCTACTTAGGGCCCCATAAAGCCCATCTGTTTGGCGCCATCTACTGGCCAGACTAGGAATGAGCTAATAAGGGGGAAAGGAGAGGAAGTGAATGGGGTTAGGATTGGAGGTGAAGACTAGGAGCAGAGGGACTGGGTTTTTTGACTTGACACTGTGAGCTGTGGTCTGACTGTGAATTTGTGGTCTGAATCTTTGGTCTGAATCTTTGGTCTGAGTCTGTGGTTTGTGTCTGTGAGTCTGTGGTCTGAGTCTGTGGCCTGAGTCTGTGGTCTGAGTCTCTGAGTCTGTGGTCTAAGTCGGAGTCTGTGGTCTGAGTCGGAGTCTGTGGTCTGAGTCTGAGTCTGCGGTCCAAGTCTGAGTCTGTGGCCTGAGTCTGTGGCCTGAGTCTGTGAGTTTGTGGTCTCAGTCTGTGGTCTGAGTCTGAGTCTGTGGTCTGTGTCTGAGTCTGTGAGTTTGTGGTCTGAGTCTGAGTCTATGGCCTGAGTCTGTGGTCTGAGTCTGTGAGTTTGTGGCCTGAGTCTGTAAGTCTGTGGTCTGAGTCTGTGTTCCGAGTCTGTGGTCTGAGTCTGTGGCCTGAGTCTGTGGTCTGAGTCTGTGAGTCTGTGGTCTGCATCTGTGGTCTGCGTCTGTGGTCTGAGTCTGTGGCCTGAGTCTGTGGCCTGAGTCTGTGGTCTGAGTCTGTGAGTTTGTGGTCTGAGTCTGTGAGTCTGTGGTCTGAGTCTGTGAGTGGTGATCTGAACCTGTGAGCGGTCCTGAGCAGTGGTCAGAGTGGCCGGTCCTTGCAGTGGTCTCTCTGGCTTCAGGACAGAGCTCTGTTTTGGGCACAACCCCCTCTCTGCTAATGCCTGTTGTGACGTCTCTGGGTGGTCACACAGCTCACACACAGGCTCTACCAAATGTAATGTATGAAATTTATGGACCGTTCAAAAAGTTGCATATCATTCAGTTGTAAAATGGCCGATCTGGGCCGATGGCGCAGATTGGCAGCCTCGCTTCCGTCAGTCTGCCCCTGGGCAGCTGTGGCTACAGTAGTACTTTACCATCACCAAGTGTGGAATGAATGAATAATGCCCTGTAAAGCATCTTTGAGTGTCCATAAAAGCGCTATATAAAACTGATGCATTATTATTATTATTATTATTATTATTATTATTATTATTATTATTATTATTATTATTAAAATCCCAACTTATAGGTCCTATATTACACAAAATGGACTCTTGTGAGCTTTAAGCCATTATAGAATGTTGTTATTTCATCAAAAACATACCTGGAATTGTATTTTGTTTCATTCACACATTTGACTAATCTTTTATTATTAGTCTTCAAATCTCCAAAGCTCTGTTCAGCTACACTTTATTGTCCCCATAGGGAAATTTGTCCTCTGCATTTGACCCATCCTTCAATACCACTGGGGCACCTCATCAGGAGCAGTGGGTGCTGCAGTGCTGTCCCTGGGACCCATGTTAAGTCAAGACTATCTTAGCTGGAGGTTTGTGCCTATTGTGCATGTTTTGGGTTGATAGAGGAAATCAGAGGAAACCCACCCACACGGGGAGAACATGCAAACTCCACACAGAAAGGTCTGGGCAACCCAGGAATCAAACCTGGAACATTTTTGCTATGAAGCAAAGTGTTTTCAGTTTGAGAGAAGAACTCAACTTAAATATGCAGGGTTTGTGTGTTAAACATGTGAATGAAACAAAACACAACTCCAGATGTGTTTATGATGAGGAAACATTAGAACATGGATCATAAATGGTGTAATATGGGCCCTTTAACATGGAATAATACAGTAAGTCCATTTTTAAATATGAAAACACATTATTGGCACTTGAATATTATTACACAGTTTATCCTAGTCGCCATTGTCAAGCTTTTACAGAATCTTTTGGGAGGGGAATTTTACAGGTAAATTTAATCCCTGGTAGTGTCTGTGTGTTCTCTTTGCATTCCTGGGCTTGGTTTGCGTGCCTGCGCACCTCGGTGTAATGAAATGAGTGCAGCAGGCACTACCAGCTCACCTGTATTTTTGGCATCAGGGCCGGCCCAAGGCATAAGCGAAGTACGTGGCCGCTTAGGGCCCCCACACCACCGGGGGCACCCAAGAGCAGTTGGAATGGCCGCCTGCTAAAATATTTTTAAATTAAAAAGCGTAATATCAATGATATGATATTACAGAAACAAAAGAAGAAAAAAAAAACGCAGATGATAGTGGGTGTCTTAGACTAACTGTGTAGCCTATGAAATGATAAAGCAGCCAGTAGTGCAGTTTTGGTGGTGTGGGGGGGGGGCCTAAATCAAACTACTTAGGGCCCCATAAAGCCCATCTGTTTGGCGCCATCTACTGGCCAGATTAGGAATGAGCTAATAAGGGGGGAAGGAAAGGAAGTGAATGGGGTTAGGATTGGAGGTGAAAACTAGGAGCAGAGGGGCTGAGTTTTTTGACTTGACACTGTGAGCTGTGGTCTGACTGTGAATTTGTGGTCTGAGTCTGTGAGTTTGTGGTCTGAGTCTGTGGTCTGAGTCTGTGATTCTGAGTCTGTGGTCTGAGTCTGTGAGTCTGTGGTCTGAGTCTGTGAGTTTGTGGTCTGAGTCTGTGAGTCTGTGGTCTGAGTCTGTGATTCTGAGTCTGTGGTCTGAGTCTGTGAGTCTGTGGTCTGAGTCTGTGAGTTTGTGGTCTGAGTCTGTGAGTCTGTGGTCTGAGTCTGTGGTCTGCGTCTGTGGTTTTAGTCTGTGAGTTCGTGGTCTGAGTCTGTGCTCTTAGTCTATGGTCTGAGTCTGTGATTCTGAGTCTGTGAGTCTGTGGTCTGAGTCTGTGAGTCTGTGGTCTGAGTCTGTGAGTCTGTGGTCTGAGTCTGTGAGTTTGTGGTCTGAGTCTGTGAGTCTGTGGTCTGAGTCTGTGAGTCTGTGGTCTGAGTCTGTGAGTTTGTGGTCTGAGTCTGTGAGTTTGATGCGGTGATCTGAACCTGTGAGCGGTCCTGAGCAGTGGTCAGAGTGGCCGGTCCTTGCAGTGGTCTCTCTGGCTTCAGGACAGAGCTCTGTTTTGGGCACAACCCCCTCTCTGCTAACGCCTGTTGTGACGTCTCTGGGTGGTCACACAGCTCACACACAGGCTCTACCAAATATAATATTATTATTTATACTTTATATATTTAATATAATCCCCTCGATATGTTTTTTGCCATTGACCCATTAAAGAAAATTAAATTGCCAATACAGATTGAATCTTGTGTTTGTATTTATATTTTTTATGTCCATTTATTTGGCTAATGCAAATCAGCAGTAATTTATATTTTGTAAATTGGGCCAATGAACATTTGTTTGTTGAGCATGAATGGCTTAAAGCTGTCAACTAACAGAGTCTAAATCCCAGACATTTTGGGGTAGTTAAGAAATTCTTCCCGGACATTTTTTTTGGGTCCCAAAAGGAGGCCATGGCCACTCTGTTCCACCTTGTGATGTCATGTAGTAGTTTTCAAGTCAGCAGCTTTACCTTTAGTTCAACAGAGATTGGCAATTCCAGGGTTGAAATTATTCAAATCCATCACAAGTTGGAACAGTGTTTTCAGTTTGAGAGAAATATGGAGACATGTGTGAATGAAACAAAACACAACTCCATGTATGTTTGTGATAAAAAAAATAAAAAATAAAAAACTGCATTAGAACGCAGATCAGACAATAGTGTAATACAGGCCCTTTAATTATGATGTGAATGACAATAATGACAAGGACAAAAGAGCCGCACATAACACTTGCATTGTTTTTAATGTCAGATTGTACAAGGAGTCTTTTTTTACACTATGTACCACAATAGACAGCACCAGCTCGCCTTATATTTACAATAGATTCCACCAGATCAACCAACACAAATGATGTCATGGAAACATGGCCAGACAGGAGAAGAGGGGGAGGGCATCCAGCAGAAGACAAGAGATGCAGACAGAGGTGGGTAATGTGTTACTACTAATTACTTGAGTAGAAGTAGTGGTTAAGTAAGAGTAAAAAAGCATTTGGAGAAAGAGTAAAAAAGCATTTGGAAAAAGTACTAGCCAAGTGAGAGCAACTGCTGTGACGTGACATCTGGTTTATCATTTGAAGTGTGAAATAATGCACATAATTTGGTGTTTTCCAAAGATACAACACAAAAATGAAAAGTAAAAGAATTTTAAGTACAATTATATTTAAAAGTTACTCGAGTGAATTAGTAACTGAATCATAGTCTGTATATAAAATGAACATAGCTAACCTGCTAGCCGCCGCAGTCCAAATAGGAAGTGAGAATGGGGGCGCTTCTGGCTTTACTGACTCTGGTTCCAATGGGGTTCTGGCTAGGAAATTGATACCGCTAGAGGCGCTGCGAGCGTAGAGACCGGAAGTGTACAGATGCGCCATTGATTTTGTACAGACAATTTCAATCACGCTTCATTAAATTCAACATATACTAATAATTTCTAATAATATGTCTAATAATAATTCTTTCAAGGTATGATGTAATAAGGCTCATTGGCATTTTCGGGATCTTGGAAGTCGTAAAATCTGGTAGTGTCATCCAATATTCTCTTGCAGTTTCATCATCGGCCTCTGTAATACCCATTTGGTCCAGTGCTTCGAGTCTGCAAAGTGTGTACCCGTGTACTAGAAGCAAACAAATATACAGTATTAAATATACACAAAGATAAGCATGCCTTTCAATAATTTGGCATTTTTGGCCGGACACCAACTTTCCCCTTCTCTTCAACTCCTCCTTTAATAAAACTAACGTCCACGACCCATATTTTGAAGCCATTTTCCCGTGAAGTATTTGTCATTGAAGTAAATGGCAATGGAGTGACACGAAGTTCACTTCCGGTCGCTATGCTCGCAGCGCCCTAGCGGATGTTTTGCCGACAGTACCCCATTGACTTAACATTGAAAAATTGTAACTGCTGCAGTGAGCTTCGTCATTTTGATCTTAAAATGTCAGTAGTAACCCATTCTACATAATCCTGGTGCTTTTATTTCGCTATTTTTTACGTAAATAAATTCCTATTCCTAATATAGAACTCGGCTCCAAATTCACCCCTATAAATGCTAGCGTAGTGAGCTTCATTTGACTGGAGCCGAACGCTGTGGGTGAAGTCACACTCACTCAGTCCACTTCTTTGTACAGGCTATGAACTGAACACTACCCACCTCTATCCACAGAGGATTTGAAATGAACAGGCAAAGTGTAAACATGTCATTTGAAACTTAAAATTCAATTGAAAATACAAAGCAGTACAGTGCAGTTTAATACGGCATTGTTTTGTTATCATTTAGTTCTCGAAAAGAACATTTCAACAATGATGGATTTTACTTGGGATTTAATATTTGGATTTAAATTTGATCATCTTGAAAGTTGGGTCAAATGCAGACGTCTAATATGAGAAGACTTTTCAGTATATAAACGTGTGCATATATTTTCAGAGCAGGTTTATAGAGGTCTAGACTAGAGAAGTGGGCTGCAAGAATAATCTAAATCCATGTTAGCATGCTAGTGGTTTTTGGCCTCTGAGAGTCATGAAACGGGCTTATAACTCATCACTGTGAATGATTAGGATGGTCAGAATGCATAAGGTAAGTGAGGACTAACTTTGGACCACTGCAACCCGTTTAAAATGAGCTACTTCTGATTTAATAATGTAGTTTAGACTTCTACAAACATGTTCTGAAATGTATGGACCGTTCAAAAAGTTGTGTATCATTCAGTTGTAAAATCCCAACTTATAGGTCCTATATTACACAAAATGGACTCTTGTGAGCTTTAAGCCATTATAGAATGTTGTTATTTCATCAAAAACATACCTGGAATTGTATTTTGTTTCATTCACACATTTGACTAATCTTTTATTATTAGTCTTCAAATCTCCAAAGCTCTGTTCAGCTACACTTTATTGTCCCCATAGGGAAATTTGTCCTCTGCATTTGACCCATCCTTCAATACCACTGGGGCACCTCATCAGGAGCAGTGGGTGCTGCAGTGCTGTCCCTGGGACCCATGTTAAGTCAAGACTATCTTAGCTGGAGGTTTGTGCCTATTGTGCATGTTTTGGGTTGATAGAGGAAATCAGAGGAAACCCACCCACACGGGGAGAACATGCAAACTCCACACAGAAAGGTCTGGGCAACCCAGGAATCAAACCTGGAACATTTTTGCTATGAAGCAAAGTGTTTTCAGTTTGAGAGAAGAACTCAACTTAAATATGCAGGGTTTGTGTGTTAAACATGTGAATGAAACAAAACACAACTCCAGATGTGTTTATGATGAGGAAACATTAGGACATGGATCATAAATGGTGTAATATGGGCCCTTTAACATGGAATAATACAGTAAGTCCATTTATAAATATAAAAACATATTATTGGCACTTGAATATTATTACACGGTTTATCCTAGTCGCCATTGTCAAGCTTTCATAGAATCTTTTGGGAGGGGAATTTTACAGGTAAATTTAATCCCTGGTAGTGTCTGTGTGTTCCCTTTGCATTCCTGGGCTTGGTTTGTGTGCCTGCGCACCTCGGTGTAATGAAATGAGTGCAGCAGGCACTACCAGCTCACCTGTATTTTTGGCATCAGGGCCGGCCCAAGGCATAAGCGAAGTACGTGGCCGCTTAGGGCCCCCACACCACCGGGGGCACCCAAGAGCAGTTGGAATGGCCGCCTGCTAAAATATTTTTAAATTAAAAAGCGTAATATCAATGATATGATATTACAGAAACAAAAGAAGAAAAAAAAAACGCAGATGATAGTGGGTGTCTTAGACTAACTGTGTAGCCTAAGAAATGATAAAGCAGCTAGTAGTGCAGTTTTGGTGGTGTGGGGGGGCCCTCAAATCAAACTCTACTTCGGGCCCCATAAAGGCTTGGGCCGGCCTTGTGTGTACTACTGGCCAGATTAGGAATGAGCCAATAAGGGGGGAAGGAGAGGAGATGAATGGGGTTAGGACTGTGAGTCTGTGGTCTGAGTCTGTGGTCTGAGTAATACACAGTGTAATACACTTTAATACATTTTACAACAATTATAACAAATTGGAATATATTTAAACAGCCAATTGCCAATAAATTAAATTATTCAAGTCAATTTTTAACATTTTCAGAATTTAAATTAAATGATTATTTTGTGAATTTATTTATTAATTTACTGTTAAGTTAAATTTGGACATTGATCCAATTAAATAAATCAACCAATTGCATTTACAATCTAACTAAGGCTTCTCATTATGATACTTCAATTAAAAAGAATATTCACTTTACTTATAAATTATTTTGACACTATTGTGTCCTTTGGGTCTTAACACAATTTTCACTATTTTAAATACACTTAAAAACAAATTTTACAGATAGATTTACTCACTCATGCGGTCTGTGTGTTTTCCCTTTGCATTCCTGGGCTTGGTTTGTGTGCCTGCGCACCTGGGCCTAATGAAATAACTGCAGCAGACACTACCAGCTCACCTGTATTTTTGGCGCCATCTACTGGCCAGACTAGGAATGAGCTAATAAGGGGGGAAGGAGAGGAGGTGAATGGGGTTAGGATTGGAGGTGAAGACTAGGAGCAGAGGGGCTGAGTTTTTTGACTTGACACTGTGAATCTGTGGTCTGAGTCTGTGAGTTTGTGGTCTGAGTCTGTGGTCTGCCTCTGTGAGTCTGTGGTCTGCGTCTGTGGTTTGAGTCTGTGAGTTTGTGGTCTGAGTCTGTGAGTCTGAGTCTGTGAGTCTATGGTCTGAGTCTGTGAGTTTGATGCGTTGATCTGAACCTGTGAGCGGTCCTGAGCAGTGGTCAGAGTGGCCGGTCCTTGCAGTGGTCTCTCTGGCTTCAGGACAGAGCTCTGTTTTGGGCACAACCCCCTCTCTGCTAACGCCTGTTGTGTCGTCTCTGGGTGGTCACACAGCTCACACACAGGCTCTACCAAATATAATATTATTATTTATACTTTATATATTTAATATAATCCCCTCGATATGTTTTTTGCCATTGACCCATTAAAGAAAATTAAATTGCCAATACGGCTTGAATCTTGTGTTTGTATTTATATTTTTTATGTCCATTTATTTGGCTAATGCAAATCAGCAGTAATTTATATTTTGTAAATTGGGCCAATGAACATTTGTTTGTTGAGCATGAATGGCTTAAAGCTGTCAACTAACAGAGTCTAAATCCCAGACATTTTGGGGTAGTTAAGAAATTCTTCCCGGACATTTTTTTTGGGTCCCAAAAGGAGGCCATGGCCACTCTGTTCCACCTTGTGATGTCATGTAGTAGTTTTCAAGTCAGCAGCTTTACCTTTAGTTCAACAGAGATTGGCAATTCCAGGGTTGAAATTATTCAAATCCATCACAAGTTGGAACAGTGTTTTCAGTTTGAGAGAAATATGGAGACATGTGTGAATGAAACAAAACACAACTCCATGTATGTTTGTGATAAAAAAAATAAAAAAAATAATAAACTGCATTAGAACGCAGATCAGACAATAGTGTAATACAGGCCCTTTAATTATGATGTGAATGACAATAATGACAAGGACAAAAGAGCCGCACATAACACTTGCATTGTTTTTAATGTCAGATTGTACAAGGAGTCTTTTTTTACACTATGTACCACAATAGACAGCACCAGCTCGCCTTATATTTACAACAGATTCCACCAGATCAACCAACACAAATGATGTCATGGAAACATGGCCAGACAGGAGAAGAGGGGGAGGGCATCCAGCAGAAGACAAGAGATGCAGACAGAGGTGGGTAATGTGTTACTACTAATTACTTGAGTAGAAGTAGTGGTTAAGTAAGAGTAAAAAAGCATTTGGAGAAAGAGTAAAAAAGCATTTGGAAAAAGTACTAGCCAAGTGAGAGCAACTGCTGTGACGTGACATCTGGTTTATCATTTGAAGTGTGAAATAATGCACATAATTTGGTGTTTTCCAAAGATACAACACAAAAATGAAAAGTAAAAGAATTTTAAGTACAATTATATTTAAAAGTTACTCGAGTGAATTAGTAACTGAATCATAGTCTGTATATAAAATGAACATAGCTAACCTGCTAGCCGCCGCAGTCCAAATAGGAAGTGAGAATGGGGGCGCTTCCGGCTCCACTGACTCTGGTTCCAATTGACTTAACATTGGAAAATTGTAACTGCTGCAGTGAGCTTCGTCATTTTGATCTTAAAATGTCAGTAGTAACCCATTCTACATAATCCTGGTGCTTTTATTTCGCTATTTTGTACGTAAATAAATTCCTATTCCTAATATAGAACTCGGCTCCAAATTCACCCCTATAAATGCTAGCGTAGTGAGCTTCATTTGACTGGAGCCGAACGCTGTGGGTGAAGTCACACTCACTCAGTCCACTTCTTTGTACAGGCTATGAACTGAACACTACCCACCTCTATCCACAGAGGATTTGAAATGAACAGGCAAAGTGTAAACATGTCATTTGAAACTTAAAATTCAATTGAAAATACAAAGCAGTACAGTGTAGTTTAATACGGCATTGTTTTGTTATCATTTAGTTCTCGAAAAGAACATTTCAACGATGATGGATTTTACTTGGGATTTAATATTTGGATTTAAATTTGATCATCTTGAAAGTTGGGTCAAATGCAGACATCTAATATGAGAAGAATTTTCAGTAAATAAACGTGTGCATATATTTTCAGAGCAGGTTTATAGAGGTCTAGACTAGAGAAGTGGGCTGCAAGAATAATCTAAATCCATGTTAGCATGCTAGTGGTTTTTGGCCTCTGAGAGTCATGAAACGGGCTTATAACTCATCACTGTGAATGATTAGGATGGTCAGAATGCATAAGGTAAGTGAGGACTAACTTTGGACCACTGCAACCCGTTTAAAATGAGCTACTTCTGATTTAATAATGTAGTTTAGACTTCTACAAACATGTTCTGAAATGTATGGACCGTTCAAAAAGTTGTGTATCATTCAGTTGGAAAATCCCAACTTATAGGTCCTATATTACACAAAATGGACTCTTGTGAGCTTTAAGCCATTATAGAATGTTGTTATTTCATCAAAAACATACCTGGAATTGTATTTTGTTTCATTCACACATTTGACTAATCTTTTATTATTAGTCTTCAAATCTCCAAAGCTCTGTTCAGCTACACTTTATTGTCCCCATAGGGAAATTTGTCCTCTGCATTTGACCCATCCTTCAATACCACTGGGGCACCTCATCAGGAGCAGTGGGTGCTGGAATGCTGTCCCTGGGACCCATGTTAAGTCAAGACTATCTTAGCTGGAGGTTTGTGCCTATTGTGCATGTTTTGGGTTGATAGAGGAAATCAGAGGAAACCCACCCACACGGGGAGAACATGCAAACTCCACACAGAAAGGTCTGGGCAACCCAGGAATCAAACCTGGAACATTTTTGCTATGAAGCAAAGTGTTTTCAGTTTGAGAGAAGAACTCAACTTAAATATGCAGGGTTTGTGTGTTAAACATGTGAATGAAACAAAACACAACTCCAGATGTGTTTATGATGAGGAAACATTAGGACATGGATCATAAATGGTGTAATATGGGCCCTTTAACATGGAATAATACAGTAAGTCCATTTATAAATATAAAAACATATTACTGGCACTTGAATATTATTACACGGTTTATCCCAGTCACCGTTGTCAGTAGAATCTTGTGTGATCATTTGGCAGATTATTACTCCAGATGCCCATCCCAAACTGTTCCAAACCGTACCATACTGAGCTGCAGAGTAAAGCTTTGTTGAAAACTAAAATAAACCAATAACAATAACCCGACAACATTTTGCTTTGTCATCACTAGTGTTAGTCAAGTTGTAAAGGGCTGCATACTATGACAAATTTTCAAACAATATATTGAAAAAAGTATATTGTATTGGCATTAAAGGGGAACTAAACACTAAATAACCTTTTCAGTTTTGCTACTAAACTGTGTCTATGGTGTTTGAATAGCATGGTCTACTGTTCCTTGTACTTTTTAGTAATCTTTGTGCAAACTAGGTGCTTTCTCTTCATCATTTCCCTTGACTCTCTTCTTTCGTGCTTCAGGTACTTCCCAGTTTAGCAGCTCTATTTGAAATGCGGTTGTGGGCGGAGTTTAGGTGTTTAGTTCTTTTACTTTTAATTTTACCCCACAGTATTCCATCTGACAGAGGCATGCCATAAACTTAATGCACAGACATGAATTATATTTAAATGTAATAGTTAAAATTATAATCCTGAAATTATTGTAATATTTATCCTCATCAAATAATGTAATTTTGTCATACTGTGCAGCCCTGGCTACAAGTTACAACAATACAGAATTTTAAAAACTATTTGTGGAATTTGAAGCCCAGTAGCCCACACTCTCTCACACACGCATACATACACACACACACACACACACACACACACACACACACACACACACACAGTATTGGGAGCAGGTTTAGCAGCGTTGGCAGAGGCAGAGTCCGATGATGGCAGTGGAGTGGTGGAGCACGTGGAGCAGGAGGTACAAGCGTGAAGGGCTGTCTGCTCAGAGTTGCCCACTCAGAGGGCCACGTTTGGGGCTAGGCCTGCTCCTTTGACCAGGCAGAGCAGGAGGGGGTGTGCCCAGTTTCCACCAAGCAGGATGCTACTCAGGTGTCCAATAATTCACCCATTACCAAGTTATGTTCATTTCAGATCATGATTGTTATATAGAAAAAGGCAGAATGGTGATATTTGACTTTATTTTACAATAAAGCAAGAGCAATGTTGTAAGCATTTTTGCCAAACAGCTGCAATACTTTGTTTAATGTCAGTAATGACATGTCCAATATAAGGCCTTTAAACCAGTGGACACACTGATCAAAGACTGCTACATTAGAATACGGTTGAGCTAGTCCCACACCAGTTAGCATCTGATTACACATCACATTTCAAGTACCAGGTTAGAGACGTTTGACATCACTAATTAGAAACATCAGACTTATTCACACAAATTAATAAATTAATCTGAATGTTGTATACTCATACTGGGATGTATATGTTTTAAACTTTGTTTGTACATGACACTTGGAATCTTGCACAGCATTCTTATACATTATGTTGAGAGATAAACTGAAGGAAAGAACTAAACTTTCACGTTAAATTTGCATTTGTGCGTCTTGACAAACCTATAATGCTGTGGAAGCACGAGCCAGAACACTGGCTGCTGTGCTGCACGGAAGTGAACACTGGTTGGTGGAAGCTGGGCTGCTCCTCAGCTTAAGGACAATGTGTGACCATTGTGACAGATGAGAGCCCCAGAAGACCCTCCACAGAAGAAGACCCTTCGCAGAAGAAGACCCTCCGCAGAAGAAGATCCTCCACAGAAGAAGACTCTCCGCAGAAGAAGACCCTCCGCAGAAGAAGACCCTCCGCAGAAGAAGACCCTCCGCAGAAGAAGACCCTCCGCAGAAGATGTCCAGGGCAGAGCTCCAGAGGAGGCCAGGCTTAAACCAGGCTTTGCTCAGGACAGGGGCAGAGAAGAGAACGCGTGTCATCTAAAGTCAGACTTTTATTATTAGTGTCAGTATCAGAGCCAAGGCATGAGTCTTCATCAGCTGTCCATGGCACAGGAGCAGAGTCTAGAGCATCCTGTTGCGTTTATGAGTGGGGGAGTCTGTGATGACGTCACTACAGGGGGTGGGGCCACGTTTGCGGTTGGCAGTGGAATCCAAATGGAGCGCCATCTCCTCAGCGATAAAAGTGTTCAGGTCCACATCGTGTAGGCCGTTCCTGCGCCGGCCCAGGGACTGAGCGGGATGAGTGGGGGAGCCAGGGGGGCCGGAGCGCACGGAGATACTTGCCATAGCACCACTGAGACCTGGAGAGGAACAACAACATGTCACCTCAACAGAACATACTTCTGCTTGTGTTCAGAGAGCTACTGTGTACAGTAAATGTGCTGTTAAAGCAGCACATTTACACATGACACCAACAGATATGTGTTGAGATTATAGAAGAACTGGGTGTCCCGTTTTTAAGTCAGGATTCTGTTCATAGTCACGTTTCTCACAGTTTTGAGAGATTGGAATGAATTGTGCATACCCAGTTTTAAATCTACTTTGATAGTACAATAACACAATTAAGACTATGGTATAAGTCCTTTAGTATGAGCTACTCCCAGCCTACATAACCACAGCCACCAGGGGGCACACATGAGGTCGCAGTACTAACCATGCAGTGCGATGGCCTCTCTGAAAGGCTGCAGGTCCGTCTCCACAGAGCTTCCCGTCTCTGGGGCCGCGGGCCGATTAGCTGACACCACAGACACTCTGGGTGGGGCTCGAGCTGTCCGAGGGGGCGGGGCTTTTCCACACAGGAAGCTGATGAGGTCTTCCCGCCGAATGGTTCTTCTGCGTTTCTTCACCCAGGCGATCACCTCCTTATTTCTGCGCTGGCAGCCCAAGTGTATGCCCAGGTCATAGCTACGCTGACGGGCCTCTGTGCTCTCTGAGGGGAAACACAATCAGTACTCTTGTATGTGTACAGTAACTATGCAGTACTCATGCATCATTCCATTTCTATCAGAGTTCACCCCTCTCTGTAACTTTTGCTGTCAGACTCATCATTTTGGTCTTAAAGAGAAGGTACTTTACTTATGTGGGGTATTAACTGCTAACACATATTTAGATCACCATGTTCCCTTTTATTGTTTTGAAAACGCTATATTCACAGAAAACAACGTATTAACCTCCCTTTGCCCCCTGCGCTAAGTCACTCCCCCTTCAGAGCACTATCACAACACAATCAGCGTGCATCCCGCTAATGAAACTACTGCACATCCCATCAGGTTTGTCAAGTTGCTGTGTACAGTTTTGTATCATGTTTTTGTACATTTATGAGAATTGTTGTGTGGAAGCATGGGTGACGTAGACTTGTGGGCGGAGCATTGCACAGAAACAAACCATGAAGGTTTGAATAGGGCCCGGGAGAACATGCACGGATAATATCTTAAACCTCTTCAGGCATGTTCTTGATGAGGGAACAACATTATAACAACAATTTTGCACAATCCCTCCCCTCTTTAAACTGTTTGTAACAACCCATTGTACATGATCCTGGTGTTTTTATTTCACTATTTTGTCCTTAAATCAAGATATGAACATTAATAACAGACTAATCAGCTGGCCGTTTTCCCCAAGGTTGCTCCTGCTAGTGTGAGCAACAAGTTTGATTGACAGCATTGCTAGTAGCCACCTCTGCCAAACCAGCAGTGTGGACGAGAAGGGCCTTTATCTTCAACTAGTGACGGGCCAAAGTCGATGCATCGACACATGTGTAGAGCTCAGCAAGTGACGCCTGTGTCGAGCTGTGTGCATCACTTTAAGAAAAGTCACGTGACCGATAAATCGACTGTGTCGTTTGGTGTTTCTCATGTTGGGAGCACTGACGCAGCTCGTGTGGAGCGAAGCGCACGGGGCTCAAATCTGTGGCAGAGTCTCAGCTCATCACCACAGAGAAACAGAAGATACGCCTGTCCAGTGTGGGCTCATTTTAATCATTCCCAAGTGGACTACAGATTTACTGAAAGAACTATATTATTTTACTATAATTTTCACAACCATTCACCTCTTCAAGTATCACGTATTTACCTACTTTATACAATGGGCTGTGATTTTCTTTAATGAGACTGCATTAACTTCTTAGCCAGTTCTTTCATTTGTTGATATCAAAGCATCTATGACAAATATGTTCATGTGTCTGAATGAACGAGCCTTGCGCTGTGTCAATGCTTCTGCATAGCAGTTCATTTTTTAAACCACCAGATGACAATACAGAACGCACCAACACAGTGTCAACACACTGTTGGAAATGTGTTAGACACACCTTGAGGCCTCATGTACCCCTCACTAATTTCAACACCCTGGCTGCTGATTGGCTTTTTGGTTGCTATGATACTTTGCATGGAATTCCAAATATGAAACTGCTCCAAATTAACTGCTAGCCACTCCTTTATGCAGTCTATGGCATACAGGTCAAAAAACGAATGACAAGACATCTGTCCTACTATGGAGTATATTCAGCAGTACTCAAGAGTAAAGAACAACACACACTGTCCAGCTGTGCTTTCAGGTGAACAACTTCCCAATCAGGATTTCTAAACTGTATTACCCAGGACTCTGTTCTAGAGTTGTGCAGAAATGTTTTCTTTATGTGCATCTACACGTAGTGAATTACTTCCTCTATGATCCCACCTATTGCCTAAAAACACAGTGACACTCACCTTTGTATAGATTAGTGACAGCAGTGGCGGCGTTCTGAAAGGGCACCCAGAGGGACAGGCCTTGCTGCTGCTGACATACTCTATCTGCAAAAAAGTACATACAAATTTATACTGCAACGTAAACAAGTGCCAAATAACTCACACAAGACCTCTTAATAAGCATTGTGTGTTAGCAGGCCAACACAACAGTCTTAAACCAGATGCCCTGCCAGTCAGCAGAGGAAAATATTTCACTTGAAGAGAAGGACCAACCCCAAACCCTTTGAGACAATACGGAGGTAATATTTTTGCAATCCATCAGAAAATTGTGCCAGTTTATATTAACATTAGTCATTGTTTTATGTTGCACCATATCACCTGATGCACATTCCTAGTTTGCAAATTTTGTTCATTGACCAGTGACCATGGCCATAAAACTAAACAGGATTATTATTTTAAAAAGCTATATTGCACCATTCTCTGATCTGTTATGATTATGTTTCCTCATCAAAAACATACCTGGAGTTGTGTTTTGTTTCATTCATATATACGTTTTAACACACAACCCTACATTATTTAGGCTGAGTCCTTCTCTCAAACAGAAAACACTCTGTTCCACCTTGTGATGTCATGAGGTAATACAGGAAGTGCTCCTCAGCGTTTTTACCTCATACACCTGCACTCGAATCATTCGGATGATTTCAGCCCTGAAATTGCAATCTCTCCTAAACTAACGCTAAAAGGAGCTGTTAACTTGAAAACTACCGCTTCATGACATCACAAGGTGGAACTCCAGGTCTGTTTTTGAGGAGGTAACAACATTCTAACATGGCTTAAAGCTCACAAGAGTCCATTTTGTGTAATACAGAACCTTTAACCTCTCAGATCCACTGTTTATGGTAATTAGCGCTGTTGTAACAGGTCACAGTTGAACTTGTGTGTGAAGTGGGAGTCCTCTCATCACCTCTCAGTTCACCAGTGCTAATTACCAGTTCAAGCAGCGATCCAGGGTTTTTTTCTTTTTTTTTTTCACATTAGAGGTGAGAAATATCCATGTTACCATTTGTCAGACACGCACCATTAATTACCTAGTTGGTTCATTTTTTATTTGTCAGGGACCATGTACAGATGCGTTAATCTTTCAGAGGGAATGATGAACTTATAGAATAGATTTACCTGTAAAAGTCGATCTATATGTTAAACCTGTTTAGCCCAATTACAGACTGGACTGGTCGGAGAATACAGACCTGCTCTACAAAAAGGGACAGGCTGTACTTTCTCAGAAGGCTGAAGTCCTTTAACATCTGCCAGACGCTCCTGCTGATGTTCTACCAGACACTCATCTCCAGTGTCATCTCCAGAAGCCTCCAGAGGAAGGACACCGTGCGGATGGATAAGCTGCTGAGGAAGGCTGGATCTGTGGTGGGTGCAGAGCTTGACTCCCTCACATCTGTGGCCGAGAAGAGGGCCCAAAACAAGCTTCTGTCTATCATGGAGAACCCCAAGAACCCCCTGCACTGCACAGCACCATCACCGGACAGGAGCGCACCTTTGGGGACAGGCTGTTGTCCCTGTCCTGCTCCACGGATACTCTCTGGAAGTCGTCGTCATGTCATGTTTTCATTTTTATTTATCATATTTATATATTTTTGTACATGTTTATTAGCCTTGAGCAGAGTTAGGTAGTAGTACTTTAGTAACATTTTAAATAAATTGTACTTTTCAGAGTACTTTTCTAGCAGCATACTTTTACTCCTAATACATGGGTGACAGGAGTTCAGTTGGTAGAGCGTTTGTCCACTGCTCTGAAGGTTGGCAGTTCAAATCCTTGACATAAACATCATCGGTTTGAGGTCGAGGACAGGTTGGCGGCGCGATTCCAGCTCCCACAGATGAATGTTGTTGTTGTGTCCTAGAGCAAGACATTTAACATCTCGCCCTCAGTGTGATAATAATGACTGCTAAAAATGTGACCACTTATATTTACCATTTGCATTGAAGTGCTCAGATTTAGTTCATTGTTCATGTCTCATTTTTGTGTCTAATTAAAGTTTTGTCCCATTAAATTAACTTCAAATTTTAAAACACACAGTTTCTCTTACCTGAGATGTACTTTTCCCAAATACTTTTTTTACTCTTACTTGAGTCATTTCTTGGACCACTACTTTGTGCTTCTACTTGAATATTATCATTTTGAATTAACATTGAGTACTTATTTGAGTAAAATCTTTGGCTACTCTACCCACCTTTGACCTTGAGTGTCCAAAAAGGGTTCCAAATATATAAAACGTATTATTATTTCTAAATTTTTTGATCCTATGTGAACTTTATTTTCTTGTTTGTCTTTCAGCTTCTTTTGATACAAGACTGGTTATGTAAAATTGTGCAAATGAACAGTAAAGGATCTGATTACTAAACCCATCTTGACAGTGAGTCGTTTCTGACCATGACAACGACGCTCCAACCAGTGTAGTGTGTCTCCCCCGTGTGTTCAAATGGTGTACTACATTCAAAAATCAACTCACCACTACATTGTCCCACATGTCCCTCATTTTTCCATTACTTTACTTTATAAACCACTTAATTACACTTTCTTCCACTTGTTACCTTAGTTTATTGTCTGTTTAAGCTTTAATTTAATCACCAGTAGATTTCTAGTTTGAAATTAACTATCTTTGTGCTTTCTCTGCTCTAATCTGCTTGCATAGGTTAATTAACAGTTTAAAATGTGTCACAAACAAAAAACACCACGTTTCACTGTCAACACAGACCTACATGAACAAGGGTGTAAATAGCATAGGCATATTAGATGTAGTTTGTCCATGAATGAGTTGCCATAGGCTCTGTGTCGAGTTAAGATTAGGCACAAATCTGACGATTAAAGGTCCTACATTACGCCAAATTTAATCCTGTGAGCTTTAAGCCATGCTAGAATGTTGTTTCCTAATCAAAAACAGACCTGGAGCTGTGTGGTGTTTCATTCACACGTTTGGAAAGACCCAAAAGTGTCTTTCCTCAGTGTCCTGCAGCATCACAGCAGTCCCTTCTGGCACCTCATTTACACCAACTCCATCACGTGTCCGGTCCAAAACCTGTGCGTCTCCCATAACATTTACAATGGGTTCAAATGAAATGAGATGGTTTACAACAGCGGCTCTGCGGTGTGTTTATATATATGTGTGTGAATAATTCTGTCCATTTTCAATGCGACTTTACTGTATCAAGACGGAATGCAAGGTTACAAGTTCAAAGTTTTATGAACAACCCAAGAAAGAAAGAAAAAACACACCCATTTAAAGTGGCAGGAGAACGGTACCCTATTACCACACCAAAAGATGGATCCCACCTGTCAAGAGCCTGGACCATCTACCAGCAAACAGGGCGCGGTTCTCTAAAGGTTTTGGTGCTTGTCACTAAACTACAACTTTTGATCAAGTTTTACGTTAAAAAATTAGAACAAGTCTAACCTTCTACTGAGGCTCTTTGGACAACAGTTCCTGATGGTTTTATTTTAGTATATATCAAACTAATAACAATCTTTTTTTTTTTTTTTTTTCAAAGAGAGCAACAATAATACAATTGTGGTCAAGTGGAGGTTAAAATACCATAAAAATGTGGAACAATGCCACCTAAAACAGAACAGGAACTGTTAAGGCTAAAAAGTTCTAAAACAAGACTAAAAGCTGAATACTTTAAAAGGCATTTATTACAAAAGTTAATATATGAAAATAAAACCAATTGGGCCCAGTGACAAAATATTAAAAGTCCATTCAAAACAGTGGGGGGTAAAATCAAGAGTGAGTCCGTTCTGTAAAAACAAGGGAAGCAGGGGGCGTCATGAGTGCTTTGAAAATGAATAAGTTTGTGTGGCCGGGTCGGTTTTTCTACAACTAAAATGATACTGTGATTGATGCAGATCTGGTGTGTCTCTGCTTCCTCCTCACTCTGGTCCTCCTGATGGCAGGCTCTCTGTGGACACACACACACACACACACACACACACACATACGCATGCATGCACACACACACACACACACACACACACACACACCCGCACACACACACACACACACACACACACACACACACACACACCTGTGTGAGCTCAGAGCAGTTCCTTTCATTTTGAACCAAACACTCAGGAGGTGCAGCTCTTTAAAGGTGTTGGTGCGGGGTACACACTGCAGACCAGTTCAAATGCCCGGGTCACTGGCGGATGTAGAGGTCCAAAGTGGTTTGATGCTTTTTTGAACGCCTAAGCCAGTAGGAAGGCTTTCAGAGGTCATTTAGCAATAAGGACTGGTTCATTTCTTCTGTGGGAGGGATATGATCAGCTCATATTTCCACGTGGACAGATGGACTGGAGTGTGTTAGATCAGGGTTAGATGGAATAATCTTGTCAAAGAAATCAAAGGATCGAGTGCAATAATGGCATTTAAGAAATACATAAAATCCAGTACAATATATGAAAAAAGAAAAATAAGTTGTTGTACATAAAAGTGAAGATATCTGTTTGCAACTGATTAATATTTGTGATTGAATTGAAATGTATGGATTTGTAATGTTTTAAATATCACACAGAGATTAAGTTCTGTTATATTGCTGTTACCTCATCAAAAACAGACCTGGAGTTGTGTTTTGTTTCATTCACACGTTTGAGTAATCCTTTATTATTAGTCTGTCTACATCTCCAAAGCTCAAAATGCTGTTTCCACATTGTGATGTCATGTAGTGGTAGTTTAAGTTAACCGCTACATTTTACCTTTTCTTCAGCAGAGATTGGCAATTCCAGGGCTGAAATTATCCAAGTGATTCTGAAGGTGTATGGAGTTTTAGAACACAATGGGGCATTTCCTTTATTACCATATGACATCATAAAGTGGAACAGAGTGTTTTCAGTTTGAGAGAAGAACTAAGGCTAAATGTGCAGCGTGTGTGTGTTAAACATGTGTGAATGAAACAAAACACAACTCCAGGTCTGTTTGTGATGAGGAAACTACATTCCAATGTAAATCAGAAAATAGTGTAATATGGGCCCTTCAAAAGTAACTATCAGTGTTAATATATTGTCTGGAAATGGGGCAGATAACATCTTTACACTCATTTTTATTAAATCCTTTTAATTTTTATTTATTTATTTAAAACAACAACAGCGCAAAAAAAACATTAATCTCAAAGCTACTTTCCATCTGCAGTCCCACACATTTCTTGTATGTTAATACACTGTTTTCTCTTTATACTTTATCAAGTAAATAAAAATTAACAAGCCCCCAGCCTCTTCAGCAGAGCCACAGTGTCTTTAGGAATGAGCAGCTGGGTCAGGAGTTTGGTGATGAGGGAGATCTCATGAGCCACACACACAAAGATGAAGCTACTGACCAGGATGTTGAGGGAGGGGTTTCCAGGGATGAGCACTAAGATGCCCTTGGTGTCTGCTGCCAGCAAGATGTGGTACTGACAGATGAACAGCTGGGCACACAGCACATTTTAGGGTTAATTTTATACTTCGAGGAACAGACGAGACCCTGGATCTTACCTCCAAAGAGATTTTCCCAAACCAGGCAAAAAAGGAGCTGTAGAAGGAGCGAGCAAAGCCAGGAATGTTCCTGATGAGGATGAAGGCCAGAATCTGAGGAGACACAGGAGCATCACAGAGAGGTTAGCACCAACTTTACACTGTTTACTCTATTCGAATGGATGTGTGCAATATGACAACTACAGAGGCCTCAGAGGACAAATAAAGATGAAATCCGTAATATAATTTCTACTCTGTTTGGAGGCTAACATCACCTACCGGGAGCACAGAGATGTAGGGGTGCATCTCGTTGCACTGGGCTTTGGTTTGGCAGTTGCTGGCCCACACTGAGTATGTCTAAAGTAAAGAGTAAAGTAAAGAGGACACAAGATGTTAGGAAGCCTTCACTTTGCTCTGAGAAGCACTAGTGTGTCAGGTCTTCATACAGAATGAACTACAGCAAGAGTCCAACACTTACAATGAAAGAGAGCCCAGACAGGAGCAGTAGGGGCAGGGAAACTTTAGCTGAGAATAGAGCTTCACCTCTGGTCTCCGACAGCACCTGCTTCTTCTGAAGGAGCAGATAGAGGAAGGCAAACACCATCCCCTGTACCACGGCCTGCAAACACATGATCACTCACATCCACATCTACTGGAACAGAGCAGTCATGGAGCTACTGCACCAATGCACTTACAAACCGATCCAGTCTCCAGCGGAACCACCACTCATGGATGTTGCCATTGAGTTCAAAAAGCTCCGAAAGTGGCCACTCTGTGAAAGTGCTCTCAAACACACCCTGCACATTGGAACAATCACATGACATTCAACAGCTTTCCAGCAGCGTTGAGGACATGTGCCTCTGGAGTGACTGTGTCATTACCTTTGAATAGGCAAAGAGGCAAATGAGCAGCAGGAGGCCCACTAACTTGAGCAGGATTCCCAAGTACCACAGGGCACCGTCTGTTCACACAGAGAGAAGAACACAGGTGTTGGAGCGCCACGGTTACATATGCAACAGTAAAGTTCTTAGGGACACCTACTGCTGGCTTTCTTCTGCACAATCTGAGGCCACATGGCCAATACAATGTAGATGATCACAAACCAGAACGAGACCAGAGGAACAAAGTAATAGAACTGGTACGGCCTGTCCATCACCGCACACAACACCAGCACCAGGAAGTTGAGGCGGAATAGCACCTGCACCACAAGCACAATCACGTTGGTGCTGTGAGAGCACAAAGCATGGAGGCATGGAGCCTGTACTCACCTGGCACACTCTGTGCAGGCCAAAGTCCCCTTTGAGCCAGAAGAAGGAGAAGTGTCCATAGCCTGTTTGGAAGAGATAGGCTGCCACCAGCACACGCACGTGCATGTAGACCGGAATGAACTGAGACATACAAAAAGAATCAGCTTATGCTTTGAGACTATACAGAGACTACAGAGGGCCGCAGGACTTACAGCACTGGCTCCTGAAATATGATAGATGAGAATGACCAACTGCATCCAGCCCTTCCACTCATCTGTCTGCTCCCTGTTCAGCACACAGCTCTGGAACACAGCACACAGTGTCAGTGTGTGTCAGAGGAACCAGAGTGGTGTGCACAAAGTTCAGAGAAAAGCAGCCCCATGTGCAGAAGGACACAGGCCTGCGATCACCTCTTTGGTGCTCTCGCTGCATAACAATCCCAGCACAAAGACAATGATAAAAGGGACGAAGAAGGCAGAGTGACTGTAGTCTTTCTGTTCCTTCATAAACACATCTGCTCTGTCACACAGGTAGAAGTAGACCATGATGAGTCCCATTCTGCACAGGGCCCCACACACTGCCTCGACCCCCAGGGGACCAGGAGCTGTAGCTGGCTTCTTCTCTTCTAAACTCTCCAGGTCAGGGGCTATGGGCCGCCGATGGGGTCGTTTCCCCAGAAAGTGGAATAACAGGAAAAGTAGGGTCGTGACTACAAACAAACACAGCAACATCTTCTGGAGAAAAGTGAGCGGGGGCGTGTTCTGGCAGCAGGAACCGTCAATGGGCCGGATCACTTTGTTACACAAACTGTTCATTAACACCATGGCCCCCTGAGAACACACATGCAGGTTAGTCACACACTGAAGCTGCATTCAGAGCAAATGCAGACCAACTGAAAATAGTTTTATGCTTTTGCCAGTACATCACATTTTTTATTTCATCTATATGCGCGCACGCACGCACGCACGCACACGCACGTATACATATGTGTATATATATGTATATGGACCTGCCTTGACTAACATATGAACTTAA
Source organism: Taenioides sp. WSHXM2023 (assembly GCA_029959045.1). Lineage (NCBI taxonomy): Eukaryota > Metazoa > Chordata > Actinopteri > Gobiiformes > Gobiidae > Taenioides > Taenioides sp. WSHXM2023. The sequence continues at coordinate 30,187,017 of CM057090.1, forward strand.
GTCACATCCCATTCTTAATCCATAGGGTTTAATATGACGTCGGTTCAACCTTTGCAGGTATAACAGCTTCAACTCTTCTGGGAAGGTTGTCCACAAGGTTTAGGAGTGTGTTTATGGGAGTTTTTGAAGAAGCACATTTGCGAGTTCACACACTGATGTTAGATGAGAAGGTCTGGCTCTCAGTCTCTGGTCTAATTCATCCCAAAGTTGTTCTGTCGGGTTGAGGTCAGGACTCTGTGCAGGCCTATAGGTGCTTGAGTTTATACACCTGTGGCCATGGAAGTGATTGGAACACCTGATTTCCATTATTTGGATGGGTGAGTGAATACTTTTGGCAATATAGTGTACATACACTCAGTCGGTTAGAATATGATTTGGGTAAAATTAATAGCCTAACCATTTTAACATGTACATCAGGCATGTTATTATATTATGTTCAAATCAGGGTCAGGCTGTTTTCCTCTCCAGCAGCACTTCCTGATGCATTTTAACATTAAGACCAACACTGTTGTGTGAAATATCAACTGTCCTGTCCAGCTACCCTTCTGTGTGCAATAAACTTGACTCTGTAACCTGTTTACTTTATCCATGGAAGTCATAAGGGGCACAGTAACCTTAGCTTGCCATATGTTTAGATCACGGCAGAAATATGCACAGAGAGAGAGAGAGAGGGACGAGTCAGATTGTTAGATCCAAATGAATGAAGCCAGTTCAGAGCGCTAAAAGTCGGGGTAGGTCAGATTAAATATTAAAATACACAGTCTGACCCAGAAATAAGTAGAGTTAAAATGATTAACTTCATTCAGGAGCAGGACCACACCTCAACTTCCTCGCCAGCTAACTGCAGCTCATCTCGACCACGCCTTTAGTTACCCAGAAGCCCTATTTATACGGCCTATCCCGACAACACTGTCTGTCAGCACTCTCGACCCCCTCCCTCCAACCCCGTCTCTCTCGTCCATCTTTCAGCCTGAAGACATCTTTAAGAAGGAGGGGTTCCGAACCAGCTGGGTGACCATTTTGGATTGGAGACGGAGCTCGCACCCTGAGTCTCCTCCCAGCCACCGTCAATAAATATCTTTATCGTATTCAATAGTTGTGGCGTGATCCTTGCTAGTGAAATTAAATTATGCAGTTTAAGTGATGGCTTGAGTCTACTCTCATTTCATTTCAGTGTGCCTAAAATACGGCAGCTTGTCATCTCCCTGCTTCCCTGTATGGCGTATCGCAGTCAAAAGTGGTGGTTATCCAGATGAAGCAAGTGATGAAACATGCCGCAGCTGATCACCTTCACTGATGGGTTTATGTTATAAATACATTAAAGCCTCTCTGGTGGACTGCCATCGTTCACAAAGAGACTGGGAAAACACACCATCCAAAAGCACTCGTAGACAGACATGGACCCCCTAGAGGTGTCTGCCTCAAACACAAAGGTGCCATTTCGAAGAAGCATTTCTCATTCTCTTAGGCTTTAGATGAGACTTATTCACTTCTGTTGTCTGTAGAAACTCAAAATAAGCCCACAGCCTCAGTGTAACTGTGGAGCAGCAGCACAGGCCTGGTCATGCCCTGAGCTCAGCCCTCTCATTGGATTCTTTCTTCCTCTGAGTGAAGCTGCAGGGAGCAGCAGACACTACTCACCAAGTCTCGGACTCTAGGAGCCATGTGGAGACCATCGGCAATGTCACTGATGTTCTGCAGGCTTATCTGACGGGTTGCTCCAAACAGCTTGATCCGGGAGTTTCCTGTTCTGAAAACCTCAACTGCAGCATCATTGTACAGATCAATCTGTTCGTTGGTTATACTCTTCCGAAATGGACTTAATGCCGACCACTGCACTGGCTCTGCAGGAAAACAGGCAAACACATGCACTTTCCTTACTTACAAACATTAAATGGAAAACTCAAAACATTTTTTCACATCCACAGTTTTCAAACCACAGCTCTAAATATGTTGTACTTGTATGGTGTAATAATATTATTATGACGGAGTAGTCCCGTCAGCCCACGCGGGGAGGCCATGGTGCCGATTTACATGCACACGCACACCGGCGTTTTACTTAGTGAGTTTTCCTCACATAACCAATGCTACAGTCTGGGGCGCACTGTGGGTGCACAATGTGGGCGGAAGTACCTGATGTGGGCTCTGTGTGTACTGCACATACGCACAATGACGTATAATGACGTATCAGGAAGAAGGAGGGTTCTTCCTGCCCGATTCGGGCTTTTTTTTAATTATTATTTATTTTATTTACGACAGACACGTATTTTGATAATGAAGGCAATTTTCGGCATTTTGGATAGATAGATGGATAGATGGATAGATGGACAGATGGATAGATGGATGGATAGATATAGATGATATAGATAGATGGATAGAGATAGATAGACAGATAGACAGACACGGATTATTCGTAGCCAGTTTATTAACGCTGACATCCCCAGACCGTCTACCCAGCCACAGTGCACCGTCACTGGGATAGATCTGCGGAGAAGTCCCGGTCCCGGTATGGAGCTCCGCTGCTCCGGGACAACCGGGGGACATCCCCAGACCGTCTACCCAGAGACAGTGCACTGTCACTGGGCTAGGTCTGGGGAAAAGCCCCGGTCTCTGGAGCTCCGGGACAACCGGGGGACATCCCCAGACCGTCTACCCAGCCACAGTGCACCGTCACTGGGATAGATCTGCGGAGAAGTTCCAGTCCCGGTCTGGAGCTCCTCAGCTCTGGGACAATCGGGGGACATCCCCAGACCACCTACCCAGAGACAGTGCACTGTCACTGGGCTAGGTCCACGGAGAGACCCCGGTCCATGTCTTAGCTTCTTTATTTTCACCACAGTGGACCTTTTTCCTGTGGACATGTAGTCCAGCAGTGCAGCATAAAATTGAAAATCCTCGCTCATCGCCATCGCGTACAGTAAAACCGACGACAACCACCTACGCACAATGCAGACATAAATAAACTGCAAGAGCCGTAAACCAACTGCAAGGGACGAATCGGGCACTGTCGTGAAACCCGTACAACAATACACAAACTGCACATGCGCGAACACAGAGCCCACATCAGGTACTTCCGCCACATTGGGTACCGACACGCACACTTGATTGCTGCGTAAACATTCCTCTTGCCATAGCCATTGTTTCATCCCCAAACTTTCCTCCATGTCTGCCGCACCTCAGTGCACGTGTCAGTCGGCCAATTCGAACATCGAACTCTTGCGCATTTTATTGCGTCACGTAGGGCGCGCATGTGACGTCACCAGGAACGTCAGGTGATTTTTCGCTTTGTGAATATATAATGTACCGTATTTTCCGGACTATTGAGCGCACCTGAATATAAGCCGCATCAACAAAATTTTCAAAGAATTTTATTTTTGTACATATATAGGCCGCACCTGTCTATAAGCCGCAGGTGTCCACGTCTTCAAGAAGTTTTCAAGTTCCGAGCATCTGCTTGTATTGCCTCTGAAAGCTTTTGTCGTCTTTTTGCATTGAGTCAGTTCGTCACGCGCGAGAGTCGCTCTGGCGCTCTACTGCGCATGTCTCGAGCAGAAAGAGCCGCTGTCCTGTCTGGGATCATGTCAGTGTCTTGTATCATGTCAGTGTCTTGTAGGATTTCAACAGGATTTGAGGCTCTCCCGGGGGTCGGGGTTAGTTGTATCGATCATGTATGAGTGGATGTCCAGCTACTGAAGTTTGAGACGTTTTGTCTCGTCATTTACGCCTCACCTGCATTTAACACATACGGGTCATTAAGACGTATCCCACTCACTAATGTTCATTTAGCAGCAGAACTTATTTTATCACGCAGCGATAAACTGTTTTAGTGCTGACAACAGCGCTAGCGAGTGTTCTAACTAACCCTAACCCATGTTCACCGCACAGACAGCGGCGCTTTCTGCACTCAAGCTGCGCGCACATCCGCTGTGTTCAGAGACGAATAATTATTCGTCCATATATTAGCCGCATCGGTGTATAAGCCGCAGGGTTCAAAGTGTGAGAAAAAAGTAGCGGCTTATAGTCCGGAAAATACGGTATATATTTTTTCCTACCTGTGCTTGTGTAACGCTCTAGGGGCTAAGGATCTGACTGCGGCCTAGGGGGCGACCAGAAGAAGGAACGGCAGGAGTCAGGGGGTGTGAAGGCGCAGAAAACAAAAATTCAGTTGTTTAAAATGTACAGTATTATATTGAATGATGTTAGATATCGATATAGATAATAAATGGTATATGATATGATATGATATTATATTATTATAAATAGATATATTTAAACACAAACAAAACAAAAATGCAATCACACAGGCAGTATTTTTTTTTCCAATGAAGTTCAGTGCAGTGTTGAGTTCATTCAGTTCAAGTATTTGATAGAGTCCAGTTGAGTTACTTGTATTTCTTAAAGTTCAGTTTGAGTTATGAAATCCTTAGTTCATAGGTTCAGGGCTTATGAAAAAAGGTTTTTTTTTCCTACCGCAATGATGCGGTGATCGGGTAGCGCGTCATCCAGTGTTGATTTGTGGTATTACAGAAAGAATCTTGTGGGGGAAAAACACCTGACCGTTGAGCAGGTATTGGGGGTATTGAAAAATGAATGAATCCGTTGGGTAATCTTCGGTAGATAACCAGTTTAATAGTTTTCAGTTCACAATCCAGTTAGGGTAGCACCGGAGGAGTGGAGCAGGAGGATACATGACCAGTGACCCCGGAACTTAAAGGAAATTATCCCGCCACAATAAAGCTGTAACCGGAAGTGGGTTAACTAACATGGGTTACACTTGGAGATTATTAGAGTACTTTTGTTTGTGGTAATGTTTATGATTTTTCTGTATTAAAGGGGGGATGTATGTGTTTCTATATGTGGAGAAAAAGCCGTTTTTCATTGTTAATTGGTTTGGGGGAGGAGCCTTGTACTTTAAAAAGGGCCTCCCATCTTCACAGAGGCAGTGTGTGTGTTGGGGTTAGAGCCGTGTGCACTGCAGGCACCAGCTCCGAAGCCATTTAAAGACTGCTACAGACTGTAAATATATATATTTTTTTCCCCATTTTTACTATTTTGTTCACTTCTGTAAATAAAATCAACACTATTTTTGATTACGCCATATTATTTCTTTTTTGTCAAAAAGAACCCACAACAGTCCACATGTGCTCTGTGGATCTGGAGAAGGCATTCGACCGTGTCCCTCGTGGGGTCCTGTGGGGAGCGCTCCGGGAGTATGGGGTTCAGGGCCCTTTGCTAAGGGCTGTCCGGTCCCTGTATGACCAGAGCAGGAGCTGTGATCGCATTGCCGGCAGTAAGCTGGACCTGTTTCCGGTGCATGTTGGACTCCCCACCAGGGCTGCCCTTTGTCACCGGTTCTGTTCATTGTATTTATGGACAGAATTTCTAGGTGCAGTCAGGGGCCGGAGGGGGGCCGGTTTGGGGACCACAAGATCTCATCTCTGCTGTTTGCAGATGATGTTGTCCTGATGGCTTCATCGGACCGGGACCTCCAATGTGCACTGGGGCAGTTTGCAGCCGAGTATGAAGCACTGCAGCGTCTGCAGTGATGTGGTCGCTGTATCGGACCATTGTGGTGAAGAGGGAGCTGAGCCGAAAGGCAAAGCTCTCGATTTACCGTCAATCTATGTTCCTACCCTCACCTGTGGTCATGAGGTTTGGGTAATGACAAGATCGCGGATACAAGCGGCTGAAATTAGTTCCCTCTGCAGAGTGGCTGGGCGCTCTCTTAGAGATAGGGTGAGAAGCTCAGTCACACGGGAGGAGCTAGAAGTAGAGCCGCTGTTCCTCCATGTCGAGAGGAGGTGGCTCAGGCATCTGTTCCGGATGGAGGTGTTCTGGGCATGTCCCACCGGGAGGAGGCCCAGGACATGCTAGAGGGACTATATCTCTCGGGTGGCATGGGAACGCCTTGGGGTCCCCCCGGAGGAGTTGGAGGAAGTGTCCAGAGTTAAGGAAGTCTTGGAGTCCCTGCTTGGACTGCTGCCTCTGTGACACGGCCCCGGATATGTGGAAGAAATTGGATGGATGGACAAGGTTTGTAATAATATAAGCTAACCTTGAATGTGCCAGTAGACCTCTCCATGCTCGGCCAGGCCCTCCAGAGACGCAGACATGGACTTCAGGTTGTCTTTGTACTGGTACAGCGCTTTTGCACTTCCCTGGAAGTCTCTGATGATCCACTGGTTAAAGAAGACACAGGCTCCATTACGACACGTTATTGTAGGATTCTTTCTAAACAGCAGATTGTCAGACTTACTGAAGCAGCTCCAATGATCAGCGCATCAATCTTTACGTTAGCCTGCAACAACAACGTTTATAGTGTAAGACATGATAAGCCAACCAATGTTTTTATCTGTGGTATGATGGTATCCTTTTTTGTAGATTAAATATTTATTTTGTAAACTCTGACCCTGCTCATGACTGAGTGAATGGACTCCCTTTGCTCCTTAAATGTATAGATGGATTGGATGGAGCTTTAGGGACAGTTCCTCAAAGGGATTGTAGGAGTCCTGAGAGTGGACGAGATGTGAGTGTGAATGCAATAAGCTGCTGCCCCTATAATAAGTGAACTGAAACCAAGATTATCAAAGCATGTGCAAAGTATGAGGAATATGTATTAATAAATGCAATATGATTTGTCTCTGTGCTGTCAGTTGGGAATCTGCGGGGTAGTGTGCAGTTCCCTTGGTTGATAGGGATGGCGTTAAATGTAAATGTCCAATACAAAAAAAAATACAGAAATGAACCACTCGTTCAGCTCCATGTGCGTCCATGTCCATCTCTGTGGCTTTGGGAAAGCTGTGAGGTTCAGGTTAGTGACAAACAGAACTGTGTAACTGTGTGTCATTCTACTCACATTAAGCAGTGAAATTAAACGCTTGTTCATGTCATTATTTGTCCGCGGGTGCCACAAGAAGTGCTGCACAAACACAACTTTGTCATTTTATTGTGTTATGTTTGAAGAACACAAGATTTCAGAATACTCACCACTTGAGCTGAAGAGCTGTTGTCTGTAAAAAAGAGATCTACATGCCTCTGACAAGACACACAAGCACATGTCCAGAAAGTCAGTGAATATAAAGGAATTAAGTCCAAGTTTTTCAGTGTTTCATCTCTCTTACCCAAGGGGGAATATAACGATCAGATGCTATTATATTGACGAAAGACAAAAACACATGCCAAATCCGTGAGTCCCCAATAAAGACGACCTTCTTTCCACTGAGGCAGGTCCTGGCCTCCCTGTGAGGGGCAGAGGAGACGAGACAAGACAAGACCTACAGACACTTTGTTCATCCTCAAAAGGGAAAGTTCATGTAGCTTGGTTCACACATTTCACACAATTAAAAGTTTAATAAAAGGCAATAAATAATAATTAAAATCTTGTGCAAGACATGCAAAGTCCATAAAGTGCCAGTTCTGAAGAGTGACGGGTTATGACAAGTTATAGAGTTAGATGTAAAAAAAAAAAAAGGCACTGCCCACGACAATGTGATAGAACGTCAAGAGCAGCATCATCAAATGCTGATGACTGTATAAAGAAGTGGACTAAGCAAGTGTGACGTCACCCATAGCGCTCGACTCCAGTCAAATGAAGCTCACGATGCTAATGGTTACAGGGGTGAATTTGGAGTCGGGCTCTATATTAGAAATAGGATTTTAAGCGAAAGAAAAACTCCAGGATCATGTAGAGCGGATCAGTACGAACATTTTAAGACCAAAATGACAAGGCCCACATACGAACTTCCTATTTGGAACGCGGAGGCTAGTGCGTTAGCTATGTCCATTTATATATACAATCTATACTTATGATCGGCATCGGTGTTTGGAGTCCAGCCCAATTTGTCATCTAGGAGCACCTTCAGATATTTGCAGGTCTTCACAAGCTCAATGTTCTCTCCCTGAATGCTGAGGAGTCTTTGTCCTCCTGAAGACCATATCCTTTGTCTTGTCACTGAGGTACATCAGGTACATGCCTAACACTCACCTTCTGCTGTAATTATGCATCATGCAGCCATCAGGTTGCCACACACTGTTCCCCAGGAAGCGTCCAGTGGACAGCAGCCACTGACAGGAGTCAGAGTCTGAGGGACACAGTGAGGACAGGACTCAGACTGTAGGCCTGTAGAAGGAGGGACACACCACACACTTACCACTGTAATAATGGGAAGCTGAGTGACAGACCAGGAGGAGGCTTATTACTGCTAAAGACAGGACTTTAGCATTGGCAGTGGTGAAATAGGACCTGCTAAAGCTGCGTCCCAGGCCCACCATCTTGGCTCCTCTGTGACACCAGGCCTGTAGACGGTGTGAGCTCCATGATGCTGAAGCCCTTTCCTCTCCATCAGAGTCCGGGGGTCCTTCCCCGACACAAACCTCTGGTTCAGCCTGGGCACAAGAAACAGAGTCTGTGAGTCTGAAAGTGTGTGGCATGGATCTATTAAAATAAATGGATAGGTTATTGCTAGTTTAGAGCCGTCTTGAGTGGGCCACTCACTGGTATTTCAGCAAAAAAATCCCTCCTGCCCAGAAAGGATTTTTTTCATAGAGCACAATGGAATCACAAACTGTTTGTGTCCGGCTGACAGGGCACCTAAAGTTTTTAAAAAGATTGGATTTTGCGACAATTTTTACCTATTTTTAGATCTTAAGCTTTTTCTCAGCCCAAAATCCTTCAGTTGTCTAAAAAACAGCTTTTTAATCATTAGCTCCAACTCCGCTCTAACTCCCAGCACTCCGATTGGTCAAAGTGGTCACGAGACTATGCTCCTTGTACATGCACGGGCATTTGCATGTGCCCGTGTGAGAAAAGAGCACTACTGTGCATGTTCAGTGGGCATGGAGCTACCGGACGTACTTAGCCAGGCTAGGCTATTCTAGAGACATGTGCCATTGAGCCTGGCCCACTGACTTGAATGGGAGTCAGTGAGCCTCTGGTCTGAGTCAGAGTGACTCTGTGGTCTGAGTCACTGACTCTGTGAGTCACTGACTCTGTGAGTCACTGACTCTGTGAGTCACTGACTCTGTGAGTCACTGACTCTGTGAGTCTCTGGTCTGTGAATCTCTGGTCTGTGAATCTCTGGTCTGTGTCTGTGTCAAGTTTTTAATTGAGGAATGCAGGTCCAACGTGAAAACACCGGAAAAACAGACACAAGGCTCAACTTGGCTTCAAGACTTTTATTGATTTTTTCCAGCTTCTTCATCAGCAGTAGATCGAAAACCTTTAAAGTAAACAAATATGCGGGATAATAATATTACATTTACATTTATGACAGTATTTTAATATATTTGTATTTTAATAAATATATTTAATAATAAAAATAATATTTATTAATATATCTTTTACATACTATTAGAATTTTAAATAATGTTACACATGTTACCTGTAACAATATTTTCATCTTAAATATAACAATTTTAAATGACTACATATATGAAATAATAATAATTAGTTATAATAATAATATATAATGTTTTCATTTTATATCTTTTTTTATGAATTAATAAATGCCTTTTAATTGTTAATAATATACACTTTAAATTAGTGCTTCTTTAACCTAGTTAGCCTTTAATACACTTTAATACATTTTACAACAATTATAACAAATAAATAAATAAATAAATAAATATATATATATATATATATATATATATATATATATATATATATATATATATATATATATATATATATATTTAAACAGCCAATTGCCAATAAATTAAATTATTCAATTAAATTTTTAACATTTTCAGAATTTAAATTAAATGATTAAATGATTATTTTGTGAATTTATTTATTAATTTACTGTTAACTTAAATTTGGACATTGATCCAATTAAATAAATCAACCAATTGCATGGCATCAGCCATCCTGTACGGTGTGGTCTGCTGGAGCAGCAGCGTCACAGAGAGGGAGAAGAAGAAACTGGACAAGATCATCAAGAAGTCCAGCTCAGTCCTGGGCTGTCCTCTGGACTCGGTGCAGCAGGTGGGGGACAAGAGGGTCCTGGCTAAACTCATGTCTATGCTGGACCATGAGTGTCACCCCCTGCAGGACGCCCTGTCTGCTCTGGAGAGCAGCTTCAGTGACAGACTGATTCACCCTCGCTGTGTAAAGGAGAGATTTCGCAGGTCTTTCCTTCCTGCTGCTGTCAGACTGTATAATGATCAATGCTAGTCATGTGTCATCTCCATAGTAACAATAACAATGTGCAATATTATTTAAAGTCACTTTACCTGCTACTTATTTATTTAACCACCACTGTCCATCACTGCACTGTACACAATCATCTGAGTCACTTTATTGTAGTAATATTATATATTACTATACTGGAGTCACTTTAACTTCTGTTTGTTCACTGCTCAGAATCAAAGACGCTTATTGTGCAACGTTCCTGTGCCTTTTAGCTTTACAGTGTTGTGTTTTTTAGTTGATTGTAAATACTTATTATTTATCTTGATTTTGATGCATGCTCTTATTTTCTATTGTTTCTGAAACTTGCGTTGTGACACTGCAATTTCCCCATTGTTATCATTTATAATCTAACTAAGGCTTCTCATTGTGATACTTAAATTAAACAGAATATTCACTTTACTTATAAATTAATTAAGACAGATTATTTTGACACTATCGTATCCTTAGGGTCTTAACACAATTTTCACTATTTTAAATACACTTAAAAACTAATTTTACAGGTAAATTTACTCACTGGTAGCGTCTCTGTGTTTTCCCTTTGCATTCCTGGGCTTGGTTTGTGTGCCTGCGCACCTCGGTGTAATGAAATGAGTGCAGCAGACACTACCAGCTCACCTGCATTTTTGACACCAGGGCCCGGCCCAAGGCATAAGCCAACTGGGCCGCCCCACACCACCAGGGGGCCCCCAAGACCAGTTGGAATGGCCACCTGCTAAAATATTTTTAAATTAAAAAGCGTAATATCAATGATATGATATTGCAGAAACAAAAGAAGAAAATAAAAATGCAGATGATAGTGGGTGTCTTAGACTAACTGTGTAGCCTATGAAATGATAAAGCAGCTAGTAGTGCAGTTTTGGTGGTGTGGGGGGGCCCTCAAATCAAACTCTACTTTGGGACCCATAAAGCCCCCCCGTTTGGCGCCATCTACTGGCCAGACTAGGAATGAGCTAATAAGGGGGGAAGGAGAGGAAGTGAATGGGGTTAGGATTGGAGGTGAAGACTAGGAGCAGAGGGGCTGGGTTTTTAGACTTCACACTGTGAGTCTGTGGTCTGACTGTGAATCTGTGGTCTGAGTCTATGAGTTTGTGGTCTGAGTCTGTGAGTTTGTGGTCTGAGTCTGTGAGTCTGTGGTCTGCGTCTGTGGTTTTAGTCTGTGAGTTCGTGGTCTGAGTCTGTGCTCTTAGTCTATGGTCTGAGTCTGTGATTCTGAGTCTGTGAGTCTGTGGTCTGAGTCTGTGGTCTGCCTCTGTGAGTCTGTGGTCTGTGAGTTTGTGGTCTGAGTCTGTGATTCTGAGTCTGTGAGTCTATGGTCTGAGTCTGTGAGTTTGATGCGTTGATCTGAACCTGTGAGCGGTCCTGAGCAGTGGTCAGAGTGGCCGGTCCTTGCAGTGGTCTCTCTGGCTTCAGGACAGAGCTCTGTTTTGGGCACAACCCCCTCTCTGCTAACGCCTGTTGTGACGTCTCTGGGTGGTCACACAGCTCACACACAGGCTCTACCAAATATAATATTATTATTTATACTTTATATATTTAATATAATCCCCTCGATATGTTTTTTGCCATTGACCCATTAAAGAAAATTAAATTGCCAATACAGATTGAATCTTGTGTTTGTATTTATATTTTTTATGTCCATTTATTTGGCTAATGCAAATCAGCAGTAATTTATATTTTGTAAATTGGGCCAATGAACATTTGTTTGTTGAGCATGAATGGCTTAAAGCTGTCAACTAACAGAGTCTAAATCCCAGACATTTTGGGGTAGTTAAGAAATTCTTCCCAGACGTTTTTTTTAGGTCCCAAAAGGAGGCCATGGCCGCTCTGTTCCACCTTGTGATGTCATGTAGTAGTTTTCAAGTCAGCAGCTTTACCTTTAGTTCAACAGAGATTGGCAATTCCAGGGTTGAAATTATTCAAATCCATCACAAGTTGGAACAGTGTTTTCAGTTTGAGAGAAATATGGAGACATGTGTGAATGAAACAAAACACAACTCCATGTATGTTTGTGATTAAAAAATAATAATAATAAAAAACTGCATTAGAACGCAGATCAGACAATAGTGTAATACAGGCCCTTTAATTATGATGTGAATGACAATAATGACAAGGACAAAAGAGCCGCACATAACACTTGCATTGTTTTTAATGTCAGATTGTACAAGGAGTCTTTTTTTACACTATGTACCACAATAGACAGCACCAGCTCGCCTTATATTTACAACAGATTCCACCAGATCAACCAACACAAATGATGTCATGGAAACATGGCCAGACAGGAGAAGAGGGGGAGGGCATCCAGCAGAAGACAAGAGATGCAGACAGAGGTGGGTAATGTGTTACTACTAATTACTTGAGTAGAAGTAGTGGTTAAGTAAGAGTAAAAAAGCATTTGGAGAAAGAGTAAAAAAGCATTTGGAAAAAGTACTAGCCAAGTGAGAGCAACTGCTGTGACGTGACATCTGGTTTATAATTTGAAGTGTGAAATAATGCACATAATTTGGTGTTTTCCAAAGATACAACACAAAAATGAAAAGTAAAAGAATTTTAAGTACAATTATATTTAAAAGTTACTCGAGTGAATTAGTAACTGAATCATAGTCTGTATATAAAATGAACATAGCTAACCTGCTAGCCGCCGCAGTCCAAATAGGAAGTGAGAATGGGGGCGCTTCTGGCTTTACTGACTCTGGTTCCAATGGGGTTCTGGCTAGGAAATTGATACCGCTAGAGGCGCTGCGAGCGTAGAGACCGGAAGTGTACAGATGCGCCATTGATTTTGTACAGACAATTTCAGTCACGCTTCATTAAATTCAACATATACTAATAATTTCTAATAATATGTCTAATAATAATTCTTTCAAGGTATGATGTAATAAGGCTCATTGGCATTTTCGGGATCTTGGAAGTCGTAAAATCTGGTAGTGTCATCCAATATTCTCTTGCAGTTTCATCATCGGCCTCTGTAATACCCATTTGATCCAGTGCTTCGAGTCTGCAAAGTGTGTACCCGTGTACTAGAAGCAAACAAATATACAGTATTAAATATACACAAAGATAAGCATGCCTTTCAATAATTTGGCATTTTCGGCCGGACACCAACTTTCCCCTTCTCTTCAACTCCTCCTTTAATAAAACTAACGTCCACGACCCATATTCTGAAGCCATTTTCCCGTGAAGTATTTGTCATTGAAGTAAATGGCAATGGAGTGACACGAAGCTCACTTCCGGTCGCTATGCTCGCAGCGCCCTAGTGGATGTTTTGCCGACAGTACCCCATTGACTTAACATTGAAAAATTGTAACTGCTGCAGTGAGCTTCGTCATTTTGATCTTAAAATGTCAGTAGTAACCCATTCTACATAATCCTGGTGCTTTTATTTCGCTATTTTGTACGTAAATAAATTCCTATTCCTAATATAGAACTCGGCTCCAAATTCACCCCTATAAATGCTAGCGGAGTGAGCTTCATTTGACTGGAGCCGAACGCTGTGGGTGAAGTCACACTCACTCAGTCCACTTCTTTGTACAGGCTATGAACTGAACACTACCCACCTCTATCCACAGAGGATTTGAAATGAACAGGCAAAGTGTAAACATGTCATTTGAAACTTAAAATTCAATTGAAAATACAAAGCAGTACAGTGCAGTTTAATACGGCATTGTTTTGTTATCATTTAGTTCTCGAAAAGAACATTTCAACAATGATGGATTTTACTTGGGATTTAATATTTGGATTTAAATTTGATCATCTTGAAAGTTGGGTCAAATGCAGACATCTAATATGAGAAGAATTTTCAGTATATAAACGTGTGCATGTCACACCCCCTCTAGCTCCTCTGACATCATCTGCCACTCCCTGAGTGGCCACCTCCTTCCCCTCCCCGTTTGTTTCAGGAGTGGAGACAGGTGTGCTGGAGCCAAACTCAGCTGGGCTCACTCTGCAATCAACAGGGGTTTAAGAACCACTCTCACGAGCTCAGCGCTGCCAGATCGTAGAACTCCCTCAGTCAGTGCTGCGTTCCAGCTACTTTTGTTTTACCTACCAGTTGTCGCTTTACTTACCTCTCTGTCCGTCTGCCTCAGATCACCGTGCTCCAGTCACCTGCTCCAGTCACCTGCTCCAGTCTCCCGCTCCAGTGTCCCGCTCCAGTGTCCCGCTCCAGTGTCCCGCTCCAGTGTCCCGCTCCAGTGTCCCGCTCCAGTGTCCTGTTCCGTCCTGCCCCGACCTGCAATATTCCTGAAAGTTTGTTCTGTAATAAATACCTACCGATTCCCTACTGACTTGTGTCTGCGCTTGGGTTCTTCCGCTGTTTGTCACAGTACGATCTGGCCCGCAAACATGAACCCAGCAGACTCTGACCCGCTTAACCGGACCCTATCGGCGCAGTCTATGCTGTTGGAGCAGCATGACAACACGTTAAAGGCCCTCATGGAACACATAAAGGAATTTTCTGTTAGTCTTGCTAGCCTTCGTACTCAAATGACCGCCTTGACACCTCAAGCTGCTGCAGAAAACCCCCCTCCAGCCCAGTTCTCTCCCCCGCCACCTACAAGAGAGGCATTTGTTCCTCCTCCTGCTCCTTACAGTGGAGACCTTGGTTCCTGTAAGTCTTTTTTAACTCAATGCTCTCTCATTTTTGAACAACAACCCCTATCATATTCAAGTGACCGGGCCAAGATCTCTTATCTGATTGGTTGTCTACGTGGACATGCTTTGAATTGGGCCTCTGCTGTGTGGGAGAAACAAACCCCTTCCTGTTCATCTTATTCAGCATTTACTTCAGAGATGAGACCGGTTTTTGATCATCCGGTCAGTGGCAAGGAGGCAACTAAGAGGCTTCTGTCCCTACGCCAAGGAAACCGTAGTGTGGCTGAACTAGCCATTGAGTTTCGTACGCTTGCAGCTGAGAGCGGTTGGAATGATGAGGCTCTACAAGGTGCCTTCCTTAATGCGCTGTCTGACACCCTGAAGGATGAAATGGCTTGCCGAGACGAGCCAAGCAACCTTCATGACTTCATTAATCAAGCTATACGGGTGGATAATCGCATTCGGGAGCGTAGGCGTGAGAGAGCTTGTAAGTTGTCCATCTCTAAACCATTCCTCTTACCTTCCACCCTTCCTCCCGCCAGCACTCTTGCTCCCCCTGCTGTCCTACAATCTACAGCAGAGCCTGAACCTATGCAACTAGGCCGGGCCCGGCTTAATCCTGAAGAGAGGCAACGTCGTTTCAATACGCGGAGCTGTCTCTATTGTGGTCAGTTTGGACATTTTCTATCCTCTTGTCCTATCCGCCCAGTAAAAGGGTCGGCTCAGCAGTAGTGGGAGATATTCTGTTGAGCCAAACCAACTATTCATCTCCCTTTAAACCTAATCTGGAGGGCACGCTCAGGCTACGGGACCGTTATGTTACTCTTCCAGTACTCATTGACTCTGGGGCAGATGAGAGCTTTATGGATTGTTCAGTAGCTCGTCAGCTGGGACTGGAGACACAACCACTGGCTTCACCCCTGGAAGCTAAGGCACTCAATGGTCAAATCCTTGCTCAAGTTCTAGAAAAGACACTCCCTGTTCATCTGCACCTCTCAGGTAATCACAAGGAGTATATAAGTTTTCACATTTTTGACTGTAAACACTCACTTCTTGTGCTGGGCTTGCCTTGGTTGAAGTTGCACAACCCGCATATTGATTGGTCAACAGGGAGAATAATTTCTTGGAGTTCCTTTTGCCATTCAAACTGTTTGCACTCTGCGTTACCCCCTGTTTGTTCCGAGTCTGCATCTGTTACAGAAGCTCCTGACCTGTCTGCTGTTCCACTTGACTATCATGATCTCGAGGCTGTGTTCAGCAAACGCCATGCTCTCTCTCTGCCACCTCACCGACCTTATGACTGCGCCATCGAGCTTCTCCCCGGGGCACCACTGCCGAGCAGTCATCTTTATAATCTGTCACGTCCTGAGCAGGATGCTATGGAGAAGTATATCCAGGAATCGCTGGCTGCAGGCATTATTAGACCATCTTCTTCACCGGTGGGTGCGGGTTTTTTCTTTGTTGATAAGAAGGACAAATCACTAAGACCATGCATTGATTACCGGGGCCTGAATAAAATCACAGTTAAAAACAAGTACCCCCTTCCATTAATCAGCTCTGCATTCACCCCTCTGTGTGGTTCAACAATCTTCACCAAGTTAGATCTCCGCAATGCTTACCATCTTGTTCGCATCAGAGAGGGTGATGAGTGGAAGATGGCCTTCAATACACCTCTAGGCCATTTCTGGTTATGCCATTTCTGGTTATGCCGTTTGGTCTGACTAACGCCCCAGCTGTGTTCCAAAATCTGGTAAATGATGTTCTACGAGACATGATTGGAAGATTTGTTTTTGTTTATATTGATGACATCTTAATTTTTTCTAAGGACCTCGACACTCATAAGCGCCATGTTAGACAAGTGCTCCAAAGGCTCTTGGAGAACAAGTTGTTTGTAAAGGCTGAGAAGTGTCAGTTTCATGCTTCCTCTGTTGCCTTTTTAGGATACATCATTGCCCAGGGTCAAGTTCAAATGGATCCTACGAAGGTCATGGAAGTCCGTGATTGGCCTTCTCCTTCCAGCCGTAAGGAATTGCAGCGCTTCTTGGGATTTGCGAATTTCTACAGAAGGTTCATACGTGACTTCAGCCGTCTGGCAGCCCCTCTTACCGCCCTCACCTCCACCTCTATCTCTTTTGTTTGGACCCATGAAGCAGAATCTGCCTTCAAGGAATTAAAGCATCGGTTCACCACTGCCCCAGTTCTGATTCAGCCTGATCCAGCTCTCCAATTCATCGTTGAGGTGGATGCTTCTGACTCTGGGGTTGGTGCAGTTCTTTCTCAACGCTGTCCCTCTGATAATAGAGTGCATCCTTGTGCTTATTTTTCTCGCAAGCTTTCTGCAGCAGAGAGAAACTATGACATAGGCAATCGAGAGCTCCTGGCCATAAAACTTGCACTGGAGGAGTGGCGCCACTGGCTGGAGGGTTCCACACACCCCTTCGTTGTTTGGTCAGACCACAAGAACCTGTCATACATCCAGAATGCTAAGAGACTAAATTCCAGACAAGCAAGGTGGGGCCTCTTTTTTGATCGGTTTAACTTTTCCCTGACATACCGCCCAGGATCTAAGAATGTAAAACCAGACTCCTTGTCCCGGATTTTCTCTGTTGATGTCCCTGCTCCAGTGAATGACCCCATTTTACCTGAATCCCGTTTTGTAGCCACTGTTTCTTGGGAAATTGAATCACAGGTCAAACTAGCACAGCAGAACCAGCCTGACCCTGGCAATGGTCCTCCTAATTCATTGTTTGTTCCAGATGCAGTTCGGTCTGATGTTCTTCAGTGGGCTCATTCTACGCGTTTGACATGTCACCCTGGAATTAATCGCACCCTTTCTGTCCTACGGCGCAGGTTCTGGTGGCCATCAATGAAGAGGGACACTAAGAATTTTGTTTCCGCCTGTTCAGTATGCTCCCAAAACAAGACCTCTAATAGGCCACCTTCAGGTCTTTTACAGCCATTACCCATCCCTCAGCGTCCTTGGTCTCATATCTCACTAGATTTTGTGACTGGACTCCCTCCTTCTAATGGCTATTCTGTCGTTCTTACCATTGTTGACAGATTTTCCAAGATGGCTCACTTTGTCCCTGTTTCTAAACTGCCTTCTTCCAGAGAGACCGCAGACTTACTAGTGGAACATGTATTCAAGTTGCATGGCATTCCGGTGGACATTGTATCTGACCGAGGCCCTCAATTTACCTCTCAGGTATGGCGGGCTTTCTGTTCCGCTTTGGATATTAATGTCAGTCTCTCTTCTGGCTACCATCCCCAGAGTAATGGCCAAACGGAGCGGGTTAACTAGCAGATGGAGGTGGCGTTGCGCTGTGTTTCCTCTGCCAATCCTTCTAGTTGGAGCGCACATCTGCCATGGGTGGAATATGCCCATAACACCCTTTTGAACTCTGCTCTGGGTATGTCACCTTTTGAATGTTGCTATGGTTACCAACCTCCCCTATTTGCAGACCAGGAGCAAGAACTAGCAGTTCCCTCAGTCCAAGAGCACTTGAGACGGTGTCACCGTATCTGGACTCGAGCCCGTTCTGCTCTCGAGTGCTCTTCTACAAGGTCCAGAGTCCAGGCTGACCGTCGCCGCACTCCAGCTCCTTCTTACGCCCCTGGTCAGAAGGTATGGCTCTCCACGCGAGACCTGCCACTAAAGGTGGAGTCTAAGAAGCTGTCTCCACGGTTCATTGGGCCATTCGAGGTGGAGCGAGTTATCAACCCCTCTGCGGTACGTCTCAAGCTCCCCACATCACTTAAGGTTCATCCTACCTTTCATGTGTCTTTGATCAAGCCGGTCCGGTCCAGTTCTCTGTGTGCTCCTCCTCCTCCACCTCCTCCTCCCAGGATGATCGATGACCACCCTGCTTATACTGTCCGGCAAATCCTGGATGTCCGGCGCCGGGGTCGTGGTGTTCAGTTTTTGGTGGACTGGGAGGGCTATGGTCCTGAGGAGCGGTGCTGGGTGCCCCGCAAGAATGTCTTGGACCCCTCCCTGATCCAAACATTCTACAGTCTTCATCCGGAGAAGCGACGTGGGCCGCCAGGGGGCGTCCGTAGAGGAGGGGGTACTGTCACACCCCCTCTAGCTCCTCTGACATCATCTGCCACTCCCTGAGTGGCCACCTCCTTCCCCTCCCCGTTTGTTTCAGGAGTGGAGACAGGTGTGCTGGAGCCAAACTCAGCTGGGCTCACTCTGCAATCAACAGGGGTTTAAGAACCACTCTCACGAGCTCAGCGCTGCCAGATCGTAGAACTCCCTCAGTCAGTGCTGCGTTCCAGCTACTTTTGTTTTACCTACCAGTTGTCGCTTTACTTACCTCTCTGTCCGTCTGCCTCAGATCACCGTGCTCCAGTCACCTGCTCCAGTCACCTGCTCCAGTCACCTGCTCCAGTCTCCTGCTCCAGTCTCCTGCTCCAGTCTCCTGCTCCAGTCTCCTGCTCCAGTCTCCTGCTCCAGTCTCCTGCTCCAGTCTCCTGCTCCAGTCTCCTGCTCCAGTCTCCTGCTCCAGTCTCCTGCTCCAGTGTCCCGCTCCAGTGTCCTGTTCCGTCCTGCAATATTCCTGAAAGTTTGTTCTGTAATAAATACCTACCGATTCCCTACTGACTTGTGTCTGCGCTTGGGTTCTTCCGCTGTTTGTCACAGTGCATATATTTTCAGAGCAGGTTTATAGAGGTCTAGACTAGAGAAGTGGGCTGCAAGAATAATCTAAATCCATGTTAGCATGCTAGTGGTTTTTGGCCTCTGAGAGTCATGAAACGGGCTTATAACTCATCACTGTGAATGATTAGGATGGTCAGAATGCATAAGGTAAGTGAGGACTAACTTTGGACCACTGCAACCCGTTTAAAATGAGCTACTTCTGATTTAATAATGTAGTTTAGACTTCTACAAACATGTTCTGAAATGTATGGACCGTTCAAAAAGTTGTGTATCATTCAGTTGGAAAATCCCAACTTATAGGTCCTATATTACACAAAATGGACTCTTGTGAGCTTTAAGCCATTATAGAATGTTATTTCATCAAAAACATACCTGGAATTGTATTTTGTTTCATTCACACATTTGACTAATCTTTTATTATTAGTCTTCAAATCTCCAAAGCTCTGTTCAGCTACACTTTATTGTCCCCATAGGGAAATTTGTCCTCTGCATTTGACCCATCCTTCAATACCACTGGGGCACCTCATCAGGAGCAGTGGGTGCTGCAGTGCTGTCCCTGGGACCCATGTTAAGTCAAGACTATCTTAGCTGGAGGATTGTGCCTATTGTGCATGTTTTGGGTTGATAGAGGAAATCAGAGGAAACCCACCCACACGGGGAGAACATGCAAACTCCACACAGAAAGGTCTGGGCAACCCAGGAATCAAACCTGGAACATTTTTGCTATGAAGCAAAGTGTTTTCAGTTTGAGAGAAGAACTCAACTTAAATATGCAGGGTTTGTGTGTTAAACATGTGAATGAAACAAAACACAACTCCAGATGTGTTTATGATGAGGAAACATTAGGACATGGATCATAAATGGTGTAATATGGGCCCTTTAACATGGAATAATACAGTAAGTCCATTTATAAATATAAAAACATATTACTGGCACTTGAATATTATTACACGGTTTATCCTAGTCGCCATTGTCAAGCTTTCATAGAATCTTTTGGGAGGGGAATTTTACAGGTAGTTTTACTCACTGGTAGCGTCTCTGTGTTTTCCCTTTGCATTCCTGGGCTTGGTTTGCGTGCCTGTGCATCTGGGCCTAATGAAATGAGTGCAGCAGACACTATCGGCTCATCAGTATTTTTGACACCAGGGCCGGCCCAAGGCATAAGCGAACTACGTGGCCGATTAGGGCCCCCACACCACCAGGGGGCCCCCAAGACCAGTTGGAATGGCCACCTGCTAAAATATTTTTAAATTAAAAAGCGTAATATCAATGATATGATATTGCAGAAACAAAAGAAGAAAAAAAAACGCAGATGATAGTGGGTGTCTTAGACTAACTGTGTAGCCTATGAAATGATAAAGCAGCTATTAGTGCAGTTTTGGTGGTGTGGGGGGCCCCCAAATCAAACTCTACTTAGGACCCCATAAAGCCCCTCTGTTTGGCGCCATCTACTGGCCAGATAAGATAAGTTAAGATAAGATAATCCTTTATTCGATTAGGAATAAAGATTAGATTAGGAATGAGCTAATAAAGGGGGAAGGAGAGGAGGTGAATGGGGTTAGGATTGGAGGTGAAGACTAGGAGCAGAGGGGCTGGGTTTTTTGACTTGACACTGTGAGTCTGTGGTCTGAGTCTGTGAGTCTGTGGTCTGAGTCTGTGAGTTTGTGGTCTGAGTCTGTGAGTCTGTGGTCTGAGTCTGTGAGTCTGTGGTCTGAGTCTGTGAGTCTGTGGTCTGAGTCTGTGAGTCTGTGGTCTGAGTCTGTGAATCTGTGGTCTGAGTCTATGAGTTTGTGGTCTGAGTCTGTGAGTTTGTGGTCTGAGTCTGTGAGTCTGTGGTCTGCGTCTGTGGTTTTAGTCTGTGAGTTCGTGGTCTGAGTCTGTGCTCTTAGTCTATGGTCTGAGTCTGTGATTCTGAGTCTGTGAGTCTGTGGTCTGAGTCTGTGAGTCTGTGAGTCTGTGGTCTGAGTCTGTGAGTTTGTGGTCTGAGTCTGTGAGTTTGATGCGTTGATCTGAACCTGTGAGCGGTCCTGAGCAGTGGTCAGAGTGGCCGGTCCTTGCAGTGGTCTCTCTGGCTTCAGGACAGAGCTCTGTTTTGGGCACAACCCCCTCTCTGCTAACGCCTGTTGTGACGTCTCTGGGTGGTCACACAGCTCACACACAGGCTCTACCAAATATAATATTATTATTTATACTTTATATATTTAATATAATCCCCTCGATATGTTTTTTGCCATTGACCCATTAAAGAAAATTAAATTGGCAATACAGATTGAATCTTGTGTTTGTGTTTGTATTTATATTTTTTATGTCCATTTATTTGGCTAATGCAAATCAGCAGTAATTTATATTTTGTAAATTGGGCCAATGAACATTTGTTTGTTGAGCATGAATGGCTTAAAGCTGTCAACTAACAGAGTCTAAATCCCAGACATTTTGGGGTAGTTAAGAAATTCTTCCCGGACGTTTTTTTTAGGTCCCAAAAGGAGGCCATGGCCGCTCTGTTCCACCTTGTGATGTCATGTAGTAGTTTTCAAGTCAGCAGCTTTACCTTTAGTTCAACAGAGATTGGCAATTCCAGGGCTGAAATTATTCAAATCCATCACAAGTTGGAACAGTGTTTTCAGTTTGAGAGAAATATGGAGACATGTGTGAATGAAACAAAACACAACTCCATGTATGTTTGTGATAAAAAAAATAAAAAAATAAAAAACTGCATTAGAACGCAGATCAGAAAATAGTGTAATACAGGCCCTTTAATTATGATGTGAATGACAATAATGACAAGGACAAAAGAGCCGCACATAACACTTGCATTGTTTTTAATGTCAGATTGTACAAGGAGTCTTTTTTTACACTATGTACCACAATAGACAGCACCAGCTCGCCTTATATTTACAACAGATTCCACCAGATCAACCAACACAAATGATGTCATGGAAACATGGCCAGACAGGAGAAGAGGGGGAGGGCATCCAGCAGAAGACAAGAGATGCAGACAGAGGTGGGTAATGTGTTACTACTAATTACTTGAGTAGAAGTAGTGGTTAAGTAAGAGTAAAAAAGCATTTGGAGAAAGAGTAAAAAAGCATTTGGAAAAAGTACTAGCCAAGTGAGAGCAACTGCTGTGACGTGACATCTGGTTTATCATTTGAAGTGTGAAATAATGCACATAATTTGGTGTTTTCCAAAGATACAACACAAACATGAAAAGTAAAAGTATTTTAAGTACAATTATATTTAAAAGTTACTCGAGTCAATTAGTAACTGAATCATAGTCTGTATATAAAATGAACATAGCTAACCTGCTAGCCGCCGCAGTCCAAATAGGAAGTGAGAATGGGGGCGCTTCCGGCTCCACTGACTCTGGTTCCAATTGACTTAACATTGGAAAATTGTAACTGCTGCAGTGAGCTTCGTCATTTTGATCTTAAAATGTCAGTAGTAACCCATTCTACATAATCCTGGTGCTTTTATTTCGCTATTTTGTACGTAAATAAATTCCTATTCCTAATATAGAACTCGGCTCCAAATTCACCCGTATAAATGCTAGCGTAGTGAGCTTCATTTGACTGGAGCCGAACGCTGTGGGTGAAGTCACACTCACTCAGTCCACTTCTTTGTACAGGCTATGAACTGAACACTACCCACCTCTATCCACAGAGGATTTGAAATGAACAGGCAAAGTGTAAACATGTCATTTGAAACTTAAAATTCAATTGAAAATACAAAGCAGTACAGTGCAGTTTAATACGGCATTGTTTTGTTATCATTTAGTTCTCGAAAAGAACATTTCAACAATGATGGATTTTACTTGGGATTTAATATTTGGATTTAAATTTGATCATCTTGAAAGTTGGGTCAAATGCAGACATCTAATATGAGAAGAATTTTCAGTAAATAAACGTGTGCATATATTTTCAGAGCAGGTTTATAGAGGTCTAGACTAGAGAAGTGGGCTGCAAGAATAATCTAAATCCATGTTAGCATGCTAGTGGTTTTTGGCCTCTGAGAGTCATGAAACGGGCTTATAACTCATCACTGTGAATGATTAGGATGGTCAGAATGCATAAGGTAAGTGAGGACTAACTTTGGACCACTGCAACCCGTTTAAAATGAGCTACTTCTGATTTAATAATGTAGTTTAGACTTCTACAAACATGTTCTGAAATGTATGGACCGTTCAAAAAGTTGTGTATCATTCAGTTGGAAAATCCCAACTTATAGGTCCTATATTACACAAAATGGACTCTTGTGAGCTTTAAGCCATTATAGAATGTTGTTATTTCATCAAAAACATACCTGGAATTGTATTTTGTTTCATTCACACATTTGACTAATCTTTTATTATTAGTCTTCAAATCTCCAAAGCTCTGTTCAGCTACACTTTATTGTCCCCATAGGGAAATTTGTCCTCTGCATTTGACCCATCCTTCAATACCACTGGGGCACCTCATCAGGAGCAGTGGGTGCTGCAGTGCTGTCCCTGGGACCCATGTTAAGTCAAGACTATCTTAGCTGGAGGTTTGTGCCTATTGTGCATGTTTTGGGTTGATAGAGGAAATCAGAGGAAACCCACCCACACGGGGAGAACATGCAAACTCCACACAGAAAGGTCTGGGCAACCCAGGAATCAAACCTGGAACATTTTTGCTATGAAGCAAAGTGTTTTCAGTTTGAGAGAAGAACTCAACTTAAATATGCAGGGTTTGTGTGTTAAACATGTGAATGAAACAAAACACAACTCCAGATGTGTTTATGATGAGGAAACATTAGGACATGGATCATAAATGGTGTAATATGGGCCCTTTAACATGGAATAATACAGTAAGTCCATTTATAAATATAAAAACATATTACTGGCACTTGAATATTATTACACGGTTTATCCTAGTCGCCATTGTCAAGCTTTCATAGAATCTTTTGGGAGGGGAATTTTACAGGTAAATTTACTCACTGGTAGCGTCTCTGTGTTTTCCCTTTGCATTCCTGGGCTTGGTTTGCGTGCCTGTGCATCTGGGCCTAATGAAATGAGTGCAGCAGACACTATCGGCTCATCAGTATTTTTGACACCAGGGCCGGCCCAAGGCATAAGCGAACTACGTGGCCGATTAGGGCCCCCACACCACCAGGGGGCCCCCAAGACCAGTTGGAATGGCCACCTGCTAAAATATTTTTAAATTAAAAAGCGTAATATCAATGATATGATATTGCAGAAACAAAAGAAGAAAAAAAAACGCAGATGATAGTGGGTGTCTTAGACTAACTGTGTAGCCTATGAAATGATAAAGAAGCTAGTAGTGCAGTTTTGGTGGTGTGGGGGGCCCCCAAATCAAACTCTACTTAGGACCCCATAAAGCCCCTCTGTTTGGCGCCATCTACTGGCCAGATAAGATAAGTTAAGATAAGATAATCCTTTATTCGATTAGGAATAAAGATTAGATTAGGAATGAGCTAATAAGGGGGGAAGGAGAGGAGGTGAATGGGGTTAGGATTGGAGGTGAAGACTAGGAGCAGAGGGGCTGGGTTTTTTGACTTGACACTGTGAGTCTGTGGTCTGAGTCTGTGAGTCTGTGGTCTGAGTCTGTGCGTTTGTGGTCTGAGTCTGTGAGTTTGTGGTCTGAGTCTGTGAGTCTGTGGTCTGAGTCTGTGAGTTTGTGGTCTGAGTCTGTGCGTTTGTGGTCTGAGTCTGTGAGTTTGTGGTCTGAGTCTGTGAGTCTGTGGTCTGAGTCTGTGAGTTTGTGGTCTGAGTCTGTGCGTTTGTGGTCTGAGTCTGTGAGTTTGTGGTCTGAGTCTGTGCGTTTGTGGTCTGAGTCTGTGAGTTTGTGGTCTGAGTCTGTGAGTCTGTGGTCTGAGTCTGTGGTCTGCGTCTGTGGTTTTAGTCTGTGAGTTCGTGGTCTGAGTCTGTGCTCTTAGTCTATGGTCTGAGTCTGTGATTCTGAGTCTGTGAGTCTGTGGTCTGAGTCTGTGAGTCTGTGGTCTGAGTCTGTGAGTTTGTGGTCTGAGTCTGTGAGTCTGTGGTCTGAGTCTGTGAGTTTGTGGTCTGAGTCTGTGCGTTTGTGGTCTGAGTCTGTGAGTCTGTGGACTGAGTCTGTGGTCTGCGTCTGTGGTTTTAGTCTGTGAGTTCGTGGTCTGAGTCTGTGCTCTTAGTCTATGGTCTGAGTCTGTGATTCTGAGTCTGTGAGTCTATGGTCTGAGTCTGTGAGTTTGATGCGTTGATCTGAACCTGTGAGCGGTCCTGAGCAGTGGTCAGAGTGGCCGGTCCTTGCAGTGGTCTCTCTGGCTTCAGGACAGAGCTCTGTTTTGGGCACAACCCCCTCTCTGCTAACGCCTGTTGTGTCGTCTCTGGGTGGTCACACAGCTCACACACAGGCTCTACCAAATATAATATTATTATTTATACTTTATATATTTAATATAATCCCCTCGATATGTTTTTTGCCATTGACCCATTAAAGAAAATTAAATTGCCAATACAGATTGAATCTTGTGTTTGTGTTTGTATTTATATTTTTTATGTCCATTTATTTGGCTAATGCAAATCAGCAGTAATTTATATTTTGTAAATTGGGCCAATGAACATTTGTTTGTTGAGCATGAATGGCTTAAAGCTGTCAACTAACAGAGTCTAAATCCCAGACATTTTGGGGTAGTTAAGAAATTCTTCCCGGACGTTTTTTTTAGGTCCCAAAAGGAGGCCATGGCCGCTCTGTTCCACCTTGTGATGTCATGTAGTAGTTTTCAAGTCAGCAGCTTTACCTTTAGTTCAACAGAGATTGGCAATTCCAGGGCTGAAATTATTCAAATCCATCACAAGTTGGAACAGTGTTTTCAGTTTGAGAGAAATATGGAGACATGTGTGAATGAAACAAAACACAACTTCATGTATGTTTGTGATAAAAAAAATAATAATAAAAAACTGCATTAGAACGCAGATCAGACAATAGTGTAATACAGGCCCTTTAATTATGATGTGAATGACAATAATGACAAGGACAAAAGAGCCGCACATAACACTTGCATTGTTTTTAATGTCAGATTGTACAAGGAGTCTTTTTTTACACTATGTACCACAATAGACAGCACCAGCTCGCCTTATATTTACAACAGATTCCACCAGATCAACCAACACAAATGATGTCATGGAAACATGGCCAGACAGGAGAAGAGGGGGAGGGCATCCAGCAGAAGACAAGAGATGCAGACAGAGGTGGGTAATGTGTTACTACTAATTACTTGAGTAGAAGTAGTGGTTAAGTAAGAGTAAAAAAGCATTTGGAGAAAGAGTAAAAAAGCATTTGGAAAAAGTACTAGCCAAGTGAGAGCAACTGCTGTGACGTGACATCTGGTTTATAATTTGAAGTGTGAAATAATGCACATAATTTGGTGTTTTCAAAAGATACAACACAAAAATGAAAAGTAAAAGAATTTTAAGTACAATTATATTTAAAAGTTACTCGAGTGAATTAGTAACTGAATCATAGTCTGTATATAAAATGAACATAGCTAACCTGCTAGCCGCCGCAGTCCAAATAGGAAGTGAGAATGGGGGCGCTTCCGGCTCCACTGACTCTGGTTCCAATTGACTTAACATTGGAAAATTGTAACTGCTGCAGTGAGCTTCGTCATTTTGATCTTAAAATGTCAGTAGTAACCCATTCTACATAATCCTGGTGCTTTTATTTCGCTATTTTGTACGTAAATAAATTCCTATTCCTAATATAGAACTCGGCTCCAAATTCACCCCTATAAATGCTAGCGTAGTGAGCTTCATTTGACTGGAGCCGAACGCTGTGGGTGAAGTCACACTCACTCAGTCCACTTCTTTGTACAGGCTATGAACTGAACACTACCCACCTCTATCCACAGAGGATTTGAAATGAACAGGCAAAGTGTAAACATGTCATTTGAAACTTAAAATTCAATTGAAAATACAAAGCAGTACAGTGCAGTTTAATACGGCATTGTTTTGTTATCATTTAGTTCTCGAAAAGAACATTTCAACGATGATGGATTTTACTTGGGATTTAATATTTGGATTTAAATTTGATCATCTTGAAAGTTGGGTCAAATGCAGACATCTAATATGAGAAGAATTTTCAGTAAATAAACGTGTGCATATATTTTCAGAGCAGGTTTATAGAGGTCTAGACTAGAGAAGTGGGCTGCAAGAATAATCTAAATCCATGTTAGCATGCTAGTGGTTTTTGGCCTCTGAGAGTCATGAAACGGGCTTATAACTCATCACTGTGAATGATTAGGATGGTCAGAATGCATAAGGTAAGTGAGGACTAACTTTGGACCACTGCAACCCGTTTAAAATGAGCTACTTCTGATTTAATAATGTAGTTTAGACTTCTACAAACATGTTCTGAAATGTATGGACCGTTCAAAAAGTTGTGTATCATTCAGTTGGAAAATCCCAACTTATAGGTCCTATATTACACAAAATGGACTCTTGTGAGCTTTAAGCCATTATAGAATGTTGTTATTTCATCAAAAACATACCTGGAATTGTATTTTGTTTCATTCACACATTTGACTAATCTTTTATTATTAGTCTTCAAATCTCCAAAGCTCTGTTCAGCTACACTTTATTGTCCCCATAGGGAAATTTGTCCTCTGCATTTGACCCATCCTTCAATACCACTGGGGCACCTCATCAGGAGCAGTGGGTGCTGGAATGCTGTCCCTGGGACCCATGTTAAGTCAAGACTATCTTAGCTGGAGGATTGTGCCTATTGTGCATGTTTTGGGTTGATAGAGGAAATCAGAGGAAACCCACCCACACGGGGAGAACATGCAAACTCCACACAGAAAGGTCTGGGCAACCCAGGAATCAAACCTGGAACATTTCTGCTATGAAGCAAAGTGTTTTCAGTTTGAGAGAAGAACTCAACTTAAATATGCAGGGTTTGTGTGTTAAACATGTGAATGAAACAAAACACAACTCCAGATGTGTTTATGATGAGGAAACATTAGGACATGGATCATAAATGGTGTAATATGGGCCCTTTAACATGGAATAATACAGTAAGTCCATTTATAAATATAAAAACATATTACTGGCACTTGAATATTATTACACGGTTTATCCTAGTCGCCATTGTCAGTAGAATCTTGTGTGATCATTTGGCAGATTATTACTCCAGATGCCCATCCCAAACTGTTCCAAACCGTACCATACTGAGCTGCAGAGTAAAGCTTTGTTGAAAACTAAAATAAACCAATAACAATAACCCGACAACATTTTGCTTTGTCATCACTAGTGTTAGTCAAGTTGTAAAGGGCTGCATACTATGACAAATTTTCAAACAATATATTGAAAAAAGTATATTGTATTGGCATTAAAGGGGAACTAAACACTAAATAACCTTTTCAGTTTTGCTACTAAACTGTGTCTATGGTGTTTGAATAGCATGGTCTACTGTTCCTTGTACTTTTTAGTAATCTTTGTGCAAACTAGGTGCTTTCTCTTCATCATTTCCCTTGACTCTCTTCTTTAGTGCTTCAGGTACTTCCCAGTTTAGCAGCTCTATTTGAAATGCGGTTGTGGGCGGAGTTTAGGTGTTTAGTTCTTTTACTTTTAATTTTACCCCACAGTATTCCATCTGACAGAGGCATGCCATAAACTTAATGCACAGACATGAATTATATTTAAATGTAATAGTTAAAATTATAATCCTTAAATTATTGTAATATTTATCCTCATCAAATAATGTCATTTTGTCATACTGTGCAGCCCTGGCTACAAGTTACAACAATACAGAATTTTAAATACTATTTGTGGAATTTGAAGCCCAGTAGCCCACACTCTCTCACACACGCATACACACGCGCACACACGCATACACACACACACACACACACACACACACACACACACAGTATTGGGAGCAGGTTTAGCAGCGTTGGCAGAGGCAGAGTCCGATGATGGCAGTGGAGTGGTGGAGCACGTGGAGCAGGAGGTACAAGCGTGAAGGGCTGTCTGCTCAGAGTTGCCCACTCAGAGGGCCACGTTTGGGGCTAGGCCTGCTCCTTTGACCAGGCAGAGCAGGAGGGGGTGTGCCCAGTTTCCACCAAGCAGGATGCTACTCAGGTGTCCAATAATTCACCCATTACCAAGTTATGTTCATTTCAGATCATGATTGTTATATAGAAAAAGGCAGAATGGTGATATTTGACTTTATTTTACAATAAAGCAAGAGCAATGTTGTAAGCATTTTTGCCAAACAGCTGCAATACTTTGTTTAATGTCAGTGATGACATGTCCAATATAAGGCCTTTAAACCAGTGGACACACTGATCAAAGACTGCTACATTAGAATACGGTTGAGCTAGTCCCACACCAGTTAGCATCTGATTACACATCACATTTCAAGTACCAGGTTAGAGACGTTTGACATCACTAATTAGAAACATCAGACTTATTCACACAAATTAATAAATTAATCTGAATGTTGTATACTCATACTGGGATGTATATGTTTTAAACTTTGTTTGTACATGACACTTGGAATCTTGCACAGCATTCTTATACATTATGTTGAGAGATAAACTGAAGGAAAGAACTAAACTTTCACGTTAAATTTGCATTTGTGCGTCTTGACAAACCTATAATGCTGTGGAAGCACGAGCCAGAACACTGGCTGCTGTGCTGCACGGAAGTGAACACTGGTTGGTGGAAGCTGGGCTGCTCCTCAGCTTAAGGACAATGTGTGACCATTGTGACAGATGAGAGCCCCAGAAGACCCTCCGCAGAAGAAGACCCTCCGCAGAAGAAGACCCTCCGCAGAAGAAGATCCTCCGCAGAAGAAGACCCTCCGCAGAAGAAGACCCTCCGCAGAAGAAGACCCTCCGCAGAAGAAGACCCTCCGCAGAAGAAGACCCTCCGCAGAAGATGTCCAGGGCAGAGCTCCAGAGGAGGCCAGGCTTAAACCAGGCTTTGCTCAGGACAGGGGCAGAGAAGAGAACGCGTGTCATCTAAAGTCAGACTTTTATTATTAGTGTCAGTATCAGAGCCAAGGCATGAGTCTTCATCAGCTGTCCATGGCACAGGAGCAGAGTCTAGAGCATCCTGTTGCGTTTATGAGTGGGGGAGTCTGTGATGACGTCACTACAGGGGGTGGGGCCACGTTTGCGGTTGGCAGTGGAATCCAAATGGAGCGCCATCTCCTCGGCGATAAAAGTGTTCAGGTCCACATCGTGTAGGCCGTTCCTGCGCCGGCCCAGGGACTGAGCGGGATGAGTGGGGGAGCCAGGGGGGCCGGAGCGCACGGAGATACTTGCCATAGCACCACTGAGACCTGGAGAGGAACAACAACATGTCACCTCAACAGAACATACTTCTGCTTGTGTTCAGAGAGCTACTGTGTACAGTAAATGTGCTGTTAAAGCAGCACATTTACACATGACACCAACAGATATGTGTTGAGATTATAGAAGAACTGGGTGTCCCGTTTTTAAGTCAGGATTCTGTTCATAGTCACGTTTCTCACAGTTTTGAGAGATTGGAATGAATTGTGCATACCCAATTTTAAATCTACTTTGATAGTACAATAACACAATTAAGACTATGGTATAAGTCCTTTAGTATGAGCTACTCCCAGCCTACATAACCACAGCCACCAGGGGGCACACATGAGGTCGCAGTACTAACCATGCAGTGCGATGGCCTCTCTGAAAGGCTGCAGGTCCGTCTCCACAGAGCTTCCCGTCTCTGGGGCCGCGGGCCGATTAGCTGACACCACAGACACTCTGGGTGGGGCTCGAGCTGTCCGAGGGGGCGGGGCTTTTCCACACAGGAAGCTGATGAGGTCTTCCCGCCGAATGGTTCTTCTGCGTTTCTTCACCCAGGCGATCACCTCCTTATTTCTGCGCTGGCAGCCCAAGTGTATGCCCAGGTCATAGCTACGCTGACGGGCCTCTGTGCTCTCTGAGGGGAAACACAATCAGTACTCTTGTATGTGTACAGTAACCATGCAGTACTCATGCATCATTCCATTTCTATCAGAGTTCACCCCTCTCTGTAACTTTTGCTGTCAGACTCATCATTTTGGTCTTAAAGTGAAGGTACTTTACTTATGTGGGGTATTAACTGCTAACACATATTTAGATCACCATGTTCCCTTTTATTGTTTTGAAAACGCTATATTCACAGAAAACAACGTATTAACCTCCCTTTGCCCCCTGCGCTAAGTCACTCCCCCTTCAGAGCACTATCACAACACAATCAGCGTGCATCCCGCTAATGAAACTACTGCACATCCCATCAGGTTTGTCAAGTTGCTGTGTACAGTTTTGTATCATGTTTTTGTACATTTATGAGAATTGTTGTGTGGAAGCATGGGTGACGTAGACTTGTGGGCGGAGCATTGCACAGAAACAAACCATGAAGGTTTGAATAGGGCCCGGGAGAACATGCACGGATAATATCTTAAACCTCTTCAGGCATGTTCTTGATGAGGGAACAACATTATAACAACAATTTTGCACAATCCCTCCCCTCTTTAAACTGTTTGTAACAACCCATTGTACATGATCCTGGTGTTTTTATTTCACTATTTTGTCCTTAAATCAAGATATGAACATTAATAACAGACTAATCAGCTGGCCGTTTTCCCCAAGGTTGCTCCTGCTAGTGTGAGCAACAAGTTTGATTGACAGCATTGCTAGTAGCCACCTCTGCCAAACCAGCAGTGTGGACGAGAAGGGCCTTTATCTTCAACTAGTGACGGGCCAAAGTCGATGCATCGACACATGTGTAAAGCTCAGCAAGTGACGCCTGTGTCGAGCTGTGTGCATCACTTTAAGAAAAGTCACGTGACCGATAAATCGACTGTGTCGTTTGGTGTTTCTCATGTTGGGAGCACTGACGCAGCTCGTGTGGAGCGAAGCGCACGGGGCTCAAATCTGTGGCAGAGTCTCAGCTTATCACCACAGAGAAACAGAAGATACGCCTGTCCAGTGTGGGCTCATTTTAATCATTCCCAAGTGGACTACAGATTTACTGAAAGAACTATATTATTTTACTATAATTTTCACAACCATTCACCTCTTCAAGTATCACGTATTTACCTACTTTATACAATGGGCTGTGATTTTCTTTAATGAGACTGCATTAACTTCTTAGCCAGTTCTTTCATTTGTTGATATCAAAGCATCTATGACAAATATGTTCATGTGTCTGAATGAACGAGCCTTGCGCTGTGTCAATGCTTCTGCATAGCAGTTCATTTTTTAAACCACCAGATGACAATACAGAACGCACCAACACAGTGTCAACACACTGTTGGAAATGTGTTAGACACACCTTGAGGCCTCATGTACCCCTCACTAATTTCAACACCCTGGCTGCTGATTGGCTTTTTGGTTGCTATGATACTTTGCATGGAATTCCAAATATGAAACTGCTCCAAATTAACTGCTAGCCACTCCTTTATGCAGTCTATGGCATACAGGTCAAAAAACGAATGACAAGAAATCTGTCCTACTATGGAGTATATTCAGCAGTACTCAAGAGTAAAGAACAACACACACTGTCCAGCTGTGCTTTCAGGTGAACAACTTCCCAATCAGGATTTCTAAACTGTATTACCCAGGACTCTGTTCTAGAGTTGTGCAGAAATGTTTTCTTTATGTGCATCTACACGTAGTGAATTACTTCCTCTATGATCCCACCTATTGCCTAAAAACACAGTGACACTCACCTTTGTATAGATTAGTGACAGCAGTGGCGGCGTTCTGAAAGGGCACCCAGAGGGACAGGCCTTGCTGCTGCTGACATACTCTATCTGCAAAAAAGTACATACAAATTTATACTGCAACGTAAACAAGTGCCAAATAACTCACACAAGACCTCTTAATAAGCATTGTGTGTTAGCAGGCCAACACAACAGTCTTAAACCAGATGCCCTGCCAGTCAGCAGAGGAAAATATTTCACTTGAAGAGAAGGACCAACCCCAAACCCTTTGAGACAATACGGAGGTAATATTTTTGCAATCCATCAGAAAATTGTGCCAGTTTATATTAACATTAGTCATTGTTTTATGTTGCACCATATCACCTGATGCACATTCCTAGTTTGCAAATTTTGTTCATTGACCAGTGACCATGGCCATAAAACTAAACAGGATTATTATTTTAAAAAGCTATATTGCACCATTCTCTGATCTGTTATGATTATGTTTCCTCATCAAAAACATACCTGGAGTTGTGTTTTGTTTCATTCATATATACGTTTTAACACACAACCCTACATTATTTAGGCTGAGTCCTTCTCTCAAACAGAAAACACTCTGTTCCACCTTATGATGTCATGAGGTAATACAGGAAGTGCTCCTCAGCGTTTTTACCTCATACACCTGCACTCGAATCATTCGGATGATTTCAGAGTTGGAATTGTCCATCTCTACTGAACTAAGGTAAAAAGGTAGCTGTTAACTTGAAAACTACTATGACATCACAAAGTGGAACAGAACACTTTGAGTTTTGAGATGCAGACTAATAATAAAGGATTACTCAAACATGCATGAATGAAACAAAACAACTCCGGGTTTATTTCTGATGAGGTATCAACATTATAATATGACTTGAAGCTCCCCCTCTCACCACCCCCCACCTGCTGTATATGTGGAGCTGTATATGTGCACTACGGAAACACCACAGGGACATAAAGGAGATGGATTAGGTTGTGTTCAAAGACAACTGGTGCTGTTCTTGTTCACTGTACTGCATAATAATGGTCTAGATTGGAATATATAATTGTTTAATTCATACGTGTTTAAAGTAGATACGTTTTAAGTTCCAACCTCAAAGTGTTTCAGCTGAATTAACTTATATAATGTATGTAAACTTTTTTCTAATTCTTAACCACAGGCTAAACAAAGGTAAACATTAAACAAATGTCTTCAATGGCAGAATATTGTCCGATTTAACCAGTATAAAATGTTCGCGTACGTACCTGGAGTTGTGTTTTGTTTCATTCACAGACATTTAACACACACATCCTGCATGTTTAGGCTGAATTCTTCTCTTAGACAGAAAACACGCTGTTCCACCTTGTGATGTCATGTGGTAAAACTCATGTACACGTTCACTAGAATCATTTGGATGATTTCAGCCCTGAAATTGCAATCTCTACTAAACTAACGCTAAAAGGAGCTGTTAACTTGAAAACTACCGCTTCATGACATCACAAGGTGGAACTCCAGGTCTGTTTTTGAGGAGGTAACAACATTCTAACATGGCTTAAAGCTCACAAGAGTCCATTTTGTGTAATACAGAACCTTTAACCTCTCAGATCCACTGTTTATGGTAATTAGCGCTGTTGTAACAGGTCACAGTTGAACTTGTGTGTGAAGTGGGAGTCCTCTCATCACCTCTCAGTTCACCAGTGCTAATTACCAGTTCAAGCAGCGATCCAGGGTTTTTTTCTTTTTTTTTTTCACATTAGAGGTGAGAAATATCCATGTTACCATTTGTCAGACACGCACCATTAATTACCTAGTTGGTTCATTTTTTATTTGTCAGGGACCATGTACAGATGCGTTAATCTTTCAGAGGGAATGATGAACTTATAGAATAGATTTACCTGTAAAAGTCGATCTATATGTTAAACCTGTTTAGCCCAATTACAGACTGGACTGGTCGGAGAATACAGACCTGCTCTACAAAAAGGGACAGGCTGTACTTTCTCAGAAGGCTGAAGTCCTTTAACATCTGCCAGACGCTCCTGCTGATGTTCTACCAGACACTCATCTCCAGTGTCATCTCCAGAAGCCTCCAGAAGAAGGACGCCGTGCGAATGGATAAGCTGCTGAGGAAGGCTGGATCTGTGGTGGGTGCAGAGCTTGACTCCCTCACATCTGTGGCCGAGAAGAGGGCCCAAAACAAGCTTCTGTCCATCATGGAGAACCCCAAGAACCCCCTGCACTGCACAGCACCATCACCGGACAGGAGCGCACCTTTGGGGACAGGCTGTTGTCCCTGTCCTGCTCCACGGATACTCTCTGGAAGTCGTCGTCATGTCATGTTTTCATTTTTATTTATCATATTTATATATTTTTGTACATGTTTATTAGCCTTGAGCAGAGTTAGGTAGTAGTACTTCAGTAACATTTTAAATAAATTGTACTTTTCAGAGTACTTTTCTAGCAGCATACTTTTACTCCTAATACATGGGTGACAGGAGTTCAGTTGGTAGAGCGTTTGTCCACTGCTCTGAAGGTTGGCAGTTCAAATCCTTGACATAAACATCATCGGTTTGAGGTCGAGGACAGGTTGGCGGCGCGATTCCAGCTCCCACAGATGAATGTTGTTGTTGTGTCCTAGAGCAAGACATTTAACATCTCGCCCTCAGTGTGATAATAATGAGTGCTAAAAATGTGACCACTTATATTTACCATTTGCATTGAAGTGCTCAGATTTAGTTTATTGTTCACGTCTCATTTTTGTGTCTAATTAAAGTTTTGTCCCATTAAATTAACTTCAAATTTTAAAACACACAGTTTCTCTTACCTGAGATGTACTTTTCCCAAATACTTTTTTTACTCTTACTTGAGTCATTTCTTGGACCACTACTTTGTGCTTCTACTTGAATATTATCATTTTGAATTAACATTGAGTACTTATTTGAGTAAAATCTTTGGCTACTCTACCCACCTTTGACCTTGAGTGTCCAAAAAGGGTTCCAAATATATAAAACGTATTATTATTTCTAAATTTTTTGATCCTGTGTGAACTTTATTTTCTTGTTTGTCTTTCAGCTTCTTTTGATACAAGACTGGTTATGTAAAATTGTGCAAATGAACAGTAAAGGATCTGATTACTAAACCCATCTTGACAGTGAGTCGTTTCTGACCATGACAACGATGCTCCAACCAGTGTAGTGTGTCTCCCCCGTGTGTTCAAATGGTGTACTACATTCAAAAATCAACTCACCACTACATTGTCCCACATGTCCCTCATTTTTCCATTACTTTACTTTATAAACGACTTAATTACACTTTCTTCCACTTGTTACCTTAGTTTATTGTCTGTTTAAGCTTTAATTTAATCACCAGTAGATTTCTAGTTTGAAATTAACTATCTTTGTGCTTTCTCTGCTCTAATTTGCTTGCATCGGTTAATTAACAGTTTAAAATGTGTGTCAAACAAAAAACACCACGTTTCACTGTCAACATAGACCTACATGAACAAGGGTGTAAATAGCATAGGCATATTAGATGTAGTTTGTCCATGAATGAGTTGCCATAGGCTCTGTGTCGAGTTAAGATTAGGCACAAATCTGACGATTAAAGGTCCTACATTACGCCAAATTTAATCCTGTGAGCTTTAAGTCATGCTAGAATGTTGTTTCCTAATCAAAAACAGACCTGGAGCTGTGTGGTGTTTCATTCACACGTTTGGAAAGACCCAAAAGTGTCTTTCCTCAGTGTCCTGCAGCATCACAGCAGTCCCTTCTGGCACCTCATTTACACCAACTCCATCACGTGTCCGGTCCAAAACCTGTGCGTCTCCCATAACATTTACAATGGGTTCAAATGAAATGAGATGGTTTACAACAGCGGCTCTGCGGTGTGTTTATATATATGTGTGTGAATAATTCTGTCCATTTTCAATGCGACTTTACTGTATCAAGACGGAATGCAAGGTTACAAGTTCAAAGTTTTATGAACAACCCAAGAAAGCAAGAAAAATCACACCCATTTAAAGTGGCAGGAGAACGGTACCCTATTACCACACCAAAAGCTGGATCCCACCTGTCAAGAGCTTGGACCATCTACCAACAAACAGGGCGTGGTTCTCTAAAGGTTTTGGTGCTTGTCACTAAACTACAACTTTTGATCAAGTTTTACGTTAAAAGATTAGAACAAGTCTAACCTTCTACTGAGGCTCTTTGGACAACAGTGCCTGATGGTTTTATTTTAGTATATATCAAACTAATAACAATCTTTTTTTTTTTTTTTTTTTTTTCCCAAAGAGAGCAACAATAATACAATTGTGCCCAAGTGGAGGTTAAAATACCATAAAAATGTGGAACAATGCCACCTAAAACAGAACAGGAACTGTTAAGGCTAAAAAGTTCTAAAACAAGACTAAAAGCTGAATACTTTAAAAGGCATTTATTACAAAAGTTAAAATATGAAAATAAAACCAATTGGGCCCAGTGACAAAATATTAAAAGTCCATTCAAAACAGTGGGGGGTAAAATCAAGAGTGAGTCCGTTCTGTAAAAACAAGGGAAGCAGGGGGCGTCATGAGTGCTTTGAAAATGAATAAGTTTGTGTGGCCGGGTCGGTTTTTCTACAACTAAAATGATACTGTGATTGATGCAGATCTGGTGTGTCTCTGCTTCCTCCTCACTCTGGTCCTCCTGATGGCAGGCTCTCTGTGGACACACACACACACACACACACACACCCGCGCACACACACACACACACACACACACACACACACCTGTGTGAGCTCAGAGCAGTTCCTTTCATTTTGAACCAAACACTCAGGAGGTGCAGCTCTTTAAAGGTGTTGGTGCGGGGTACACACTGCAGACCAGTTCAAATGCCCGGGTCACTGGCGGATGTAGAGGTCCAAAGTGGTTTGATGCTTTTTTGAACGCCTAAGCCAGTAGGAAGGCTTTCAGAGGTCATTTAGCAATAAGGACTGGTTCATTTCTTCTGTGGGAGGGATATGATCAGCTCATATTTCCACGTGGACAGATGGACTGGAGTGTGTTAGATCAGGGTTAGATGGAATAATCTTGTCAAAGAAATCAAAGGATCGAGTGCAATAATGGCATTTAAGAAATACATAAAATCCAGTACAATATATGAAAAAAGAAAAATAAGTTGTTGTGCATAAAAGTGAAGATATCTGTTTGCAACTGATTAATATTTGTGATTGAATTGAAATGTATGGATTTGTAATGTTTTAAATATCACACAGAGTTTTAAGTTCTGTTATATTGCTGTTACCTCATCAAAAACAGACCTGGAGTTGTGTTTTGTTTCATTCACACGTTTGAGTAATCCTTTATTATTAGTCTGTCTACATCTCCAAAGCTCAAAATGCTGTTTCCACCTTGTGATGTCATGTAGTGGTAGTTTAAGTTAACCGCTACATTTTACCTTTATCCAAGTGATTCTGAAGGTGTATGGAGTTTTCGAACACAATGGGGCATTTCCTTTATTACCATATGACATCATAAAGTGGAACAGAGTGTTTTCAGTTTGAGAGAAGAACTAAGGCTAAATGTGCAGCGTGTGTGTGTTAAACATGTGTGAATGAAACAAAACACAACTCCAGGTCTGTTTGTGACGAGGAAACTACATTCCAATGTAAATCAGAAAATAGTGTAATATGGGCCCTTCAAAAGTAACTATCAGTGTTAATATATTGTTTGGAAATGGGGCAGATAACATCTTTACACTCATTTTTATTAATTCCTTTTAATTTTTATTTATTTATTTAAAACAATAACAGCGCAAAAAACATTAATCTCAAAGCTACTTTCCATCTGCAGTCCCACACATTTCTTGTATGTTAATACACTGTTTTCTCTTTATACTTTATCAAGTAAATAAAAATTAACAAGCCCCCAGCCTCTTCAGCAGAGCCACAGTGTCTTTAGGAATGAGCAGCTGGGTCAGGAGTTTGGTGATGAGGGAGATCTCATGAGCCACACACACAAAGATGAAGCTACTGACCAGGATGTTGAGGGAGGGGTTTCCAGGGATGAGCACTAAGATGCCCTTGGTGTCTGCTGCCAGCAAGATGTGGTACTGACAGATGAACAGCTGGGCACACAGCACATTTTAGGGTTAATTTTATACTTCGAGGAACAGACGAGACCCTGGATCTTACCTCCAAAGAGATTTTCCCAAACCAGGCAAAAAAGGAGCTGTAGAAGGAGCGAGCAAAGCCAGGAATGTTCCTGATGAGGATGAAGGCCAGAATCTGAGGAGACACAGGAGCATCACAGAGAGGTTAGCACCAACTTTACACTGTTTACTCTATTCGAATGGATGTGTGCAATATGACAACTACAGAGGCCTCAGAGGACAAATAAAGATGAAATCCGTAATATAATTTCTACTCTGTTTGGAGGCTAACATCACCTACCGGGAGCACAGAGATGTAGGGGTGCATCTCGTTGCACTGGGCTTTGGTTTGGCAGTTGCTGGCCCACACTGAGTATGTCTAAAGTAAAGAGTAAAGTAAAGAGGACACAAGATGTTAGGAAGCCTTCACTTTGCTCTGAGAAGACCTGACTAGCCACGTCAGGTCCAGAGGTGTGAAAACACCCATCATGGCCCTGAATGGATATGCTAACTACTCCCCCACTCCCACTCCATATTGAATAGACTCACATGACTAACAGAAACTGTTAACAACTCCATATTGAATCACCTGACCAACTGAAACTGTATTTAAATATGTGTTGTCTCAGAGTAATTTTCATTGTAATTAGCTCCTCCCTTCAGGCAGATATAAAGCAGTGTCCGCCAGCATCTGACCAGAACTGAAGAAGCAGCTTGGATGAGCTGCGAAACGTATTCAACCAAATAAACTATGTCCAGTTGACAAATTAAATTTTCTCCTTTTTTTGCCACTAGTGTGTCAGGTTTTCATACAGAATGAACTACAGCAAGAGTCCAACACTTACAATGAAAGAGAGCCCAGACAGGAGCAGTAGGGGCAGGGAAACTTTAGCTGAGAATAGAGCTTCACCTCTGGTCTCCGACAGCACCTGCTTCTTCTGAAGGAGCAGATAGAGGAAGGCAAACACCATCCCCTGTACCACGGCCTGCAAACACATGATCACTCACATCCACATCTACTGGAACAGAGCAGTCATGGAGCTACTGCACCAATGCACTTACAAACCGATCCAGTCTCCAGCGGAACCACCACTCATGGATGCTGCCATTGAGTTCAAAAAGCTCCGAAAGTGGCCACTCTGTGAAAGTGCTCTCAAACACACCCTGCACATTGGAACAATCACATGACATTCAACAGCTTTCCAGCAGCGTTGAGGACATGTGCCTCTGGAGTGACTGTGCCGTTACCTTTGAATAGGCAAAGAGGCAAATGAGCAGCAGGAGGCCCACTAACTTGAGCAGGATTCCCAAGTACCACAGGGCACCGTCTGTTCACACAGAGAGAAGAACACAGGTGTTGGAGCGCCACGGTTACATATGCAACAGTAAAGTTCTTAGGGACACCTACTGCTGGCTTTCTTCTGCACAATCTGAGGCCACATGGCCAATACAATGTAGATGATCACAAACCAGAACGAGACCAGAGGAACAAAGTAATAGAACTGGTACGGCCTGTCCATCACCGCACACAACACCAGCACCAGGAAGTTGAGGCGGAATAGCACCTGCACCACAAGCACAATCACGTTAGTGCTGTGAGAGCACAAAGCATGGAGGCATGGAGCCTGTACTCACCTGGCACACTCTGTGCAGGCCAAAGTCCCCTTTGAGCCAGAAGAAGGAGAAGTGTCCATAGCCTGTTTGGAAGAGATAGGCTGCCACCAGCACACGCACGTGCATGTAGACCGGAATGAACTGAGACATACAAAAAGAATCAGCTTATGCTTTGAGACTATACAGAGACTACAGAGGGCCGCAGGACTTACAGCACTGGCTCCTGAAATATGATAGATGAGAATGACCAACTGCATCCAGCCCTTCCACTCATCTGTCTGCTCCCTGTTCAGCACACAGCTCTGGAACACAGCACACAGTGTCAGTGTGTGTCAGAGGAACCAGAGTGGTGTGCACAAAGTTCAGAGAAAAGCAGCCCCATGTGCAGAAGGACACAGGCC
The DNA here is from genome assembly GCA_029959045.1 of Taenioides sp. WSHXM2023. Taxonomy (NCBI): domain Eukaryota; kingdom Metazoa; phylum Chordata; class Actinopteri; order Gobiiformes; family Gobiidae; genus Taenioides; species Taenioides sp. WSHXM2023. Next base: position 30,228,297 of record CM057090.1, read on the forward strand.
TGCGATCACCTCTTTGGTGCTCTCGCTGCATAACAATCCCAGCACAAAGACAATGATAAAAGGGACGAAGAAGGCAGAGTGACTGTAGTCTTTCTGTTCCTTCATAAACACATCTGCTCTGTCACACAGGTAGAAGTAGACCATGATGAGTCCCATTCTGCACAGGGCCCCACACACTGCCTCAACCCCCAGGGGACCAGGAACTGTAGCTGGCTTCTTCTCTTCTAAACTCTCCAGGTCAGGGGCTATGGGCCGCCGATGGGGTCGTTTCCCCAGAAAGTGGAATAACAGGAAAAGTAGGGTCGTGACTACAAACAAACACAGCAACATCTTCTGGAGAAAAGTGAGCGGGGGCGTGTTCTGGCAGCAGGAACCGTCAATGGGCCGGATCACTTTGTTACACAAACTGTTCATTAACACCATGGCCCCCTGAGAACACACATGCAGGTTAGTCACACACTGAAGCTGCATTCAGAGCAAATGCAGACCAACTGAAAATAGTTTTATGCTTTTGCCAGCACATCACATTTTTTATTTCATCTATATGCGCACGCGCACGCACGCACGCACACGCACGTATACATATGTGTATATATATGTATATGGACCTGCCTTGACTAACATATGAACTTAAGTCACATCCCATTCTTAATCCATAGGGTTTAATATGACGTCGGTTCAACCTTTGCAGGTATAACAGCTTCAACTCTTCTGGGAAGGTTGTCCACAAGGTTTAGGAGTGTGTTTATGGGAGTTTTTGAAGAAGCACATTTGCGAGTTCACACACTGATGTTAGATGAGAAGGTCTGGCTCTCAGTCTCTGGTCTAATTCATCCCAAAGTTGTTCTGTCGGGTTGAGGTCAGGACTCTGTGCAGGCCTATAGGTGCTTGAGTTTATACACCTGTGGCCATGGAAGTGATTGGAACACCTGATTTCCATTATTTGGATGGGTGAGTGAATACTTTTGGCAATATAGTGTACATACACTCAGTCGGTTAGAATATGATTTGGGTAAAATTAATAGCCTAACCATTTTAACATGTACATCAGGCATGTTATTATATTATGTTCAAATCAGGGTCAGGCTGTTTTCCTCTCCAGCAGCACTTCCTGATGCATTTTAACATTAAGACCAACACTGTTGTGTGAAATATCAACTGTCCTGTCCAGCTACCCTTCTGTGTGCAATAAACTTGACTCTGTAACCTGTTTACTTTATCCATGGAAGTCATAAGGGGCACAGTAACCTTAGCTTGCCATATGTTTAGATCATGGCAGAAATATGCACACACACAGAGAGAGGGACGAGTCAGATTGTTAGATCCAAATGAATGAAGCCAGTTCAGAGCGCTGAAAGTCGGGGTAGGGCAGATTAAATATTAAAATTCACAGTCTGACCCAGAAATAAGTAGAGTTAATATGATTAACTTAGATTCAGGAGCTGGACCGTGCCTCAAGCTCCTCGCCAGCAAACCGCAGCTCATCTCGACCACGCCTTTAGTTACCCAGAAGCCCTATTTATACGGCCTATCCCGACAACACTGTCTGTCAGCTCTCTCGACCCCCTCCCTCCAACCCGCCTCTCTTGTCCATCTTTCAGCCTGAAGACATCTTTAAGAAGGAGGGGTTCCGAACCAGCTGGGTGACCATTTTGGATTGGAGACGGAGCTCGCACCTGAGTCTTCTCCCAGCCACCGTCAATAAATATCTTTATCGTATTCCATAGTTGTGGCATGATCCTTTCTAGTGAAATTAAATTATGCGGTTTAAGTGATGGCTTGAGTCTACTCTCATTTCAGTGGTACTACTTTTCTGTGCCTAAAATACGGCAGCTTGTCAGCTCCCTGCTTCTCACTACGGCGTATTGCAGCCAAAAGTGGTGATCATCCAGATGAAGCAAGTGATGAAACATAGACATGCCGCAGCCGATCACCTTCACTGATGGGTTTATGTTATAAATACATTAAAGCCTCTCTGCTGGACTGCCATCATTCACAAAGAGACTGGGAAAACACACCATCCAAAAGCACTCGTAGACAGACATGGACCCCCTAGAGGTGTCTGCCTCAAACACAAAGGTGCCATTTCGAAGCAGGATTTTGAATGCAGCGCAAGGCTTTCTCATTCTCTTAGACTTTAGATGAGACTTATTCACTTCTGTTGTCTGTAGAAACTCAAAATAAGCCCACAGCCTCAGTGTAACTGTGGAGCAGCAGCACAGGCCTGGTCATGCCCTGAGCTCAGACCTCTCATTGGATTCTTTCTTCCTCTGAGTGAAGCTGCAGGGAGCAGCAGACACTACTCACCAAGTCTCGGACTTTAGGAGCCATGTGGAGACCATCGGCAATGTCACTGATGTTCTGCAGGCCCATCTGACGGGTTGCTCCGAACAGCTTGATCCAGGTGTTTCCTGTTCTGAAAACCTCAACTGCAGCATCATTGTACAGATCAATCTGTTCGTTGGTTATATTCTTCTGACTTGGATTTAATTTTGACCATTGCACAGGCTCTGCAGGAAAACAGGCAAACACATGCACTTTCTGAGAACAACTCTCCAAGTCTGTATCTACCTGGACATATACTGACATATGCTCATAGAGTCTTCCAGAACACACTTTTTAACAAGTACAAACTTAATTTAGCATATTATGAGGGAGGGAGTTTGCCTGAAAAAAAAAAAAAAAAAAATCAAAGTGGTGAAGCAAGTTAAAATCAGCCAAAATGACATTACAGCTTCACACCACTCTAGCATAGGTCTATGTTTTTCATTGATAAGCCAAGGCTGGCTTCAGGGGTGTCCCATTGACAAATGTATTTGCTAAATTATGCTTAATATTTTTACTGTGTATTTTTGTCATTTTGTAAAAATAAATAAACAAATAAATAAACAAATAAACAAATAAATAAATAAAATAAATGTTTCCTCACTTACAAACATTAAATGATGGAAAACTCAAAACATTTTTTCACATCCACAGTTTTCAAACTACAGGGAAAAAAAAAAAAAAAATTCGTAGCTCTAAATATGCGGGGAGGCCATGGTGCCGATATACATGCACACGCACACCGACGTTTCACTTGGTGAGTTTTCCTCACATAACCATCGCTACAGTCTGGAGTGCACACTTGATTACTGCGTAAACATTCCTCTTGCCATAGCCATTGTTTCATCCCCAAACTTTCCTCAGTGCATGTGTCAGTTAGCCAACTCGAACATCGAACTCTTGCGCCTTTTATTGCGTCACATAGGGCGCGCATGTGCCATCACCAGGAACGTCAGGTGACTACTTCTTCTTCTTCTCTTTGTTTTACGGCGGTTGGCAACCAACTTGAAGGAGCATTACCACCACCTACTGCTCCGGAGTATGGGACATAGCATGAGCTCACAATCTAATGCTTTGTGTAAAAAAAAAAAAAAAAAAAGGGCACTAAATAAATTCTAATACTGAATACAACTACAGCAACTACTAACTAACTCACCAATACTAACTATATCCTAACATACAGCCCTGTCTCTTTTAAAAAGGACACTAGTAACCCTACCTGTGTTCTATTACAACACCCCAAAATACTCTTCAGTGTGAACTCATGAACCCCCAGCTCCCTCAACCCTTCCCTCAGATTCTCCCTTTGCAAACTGTAGTCCCTACACCTTAAAAGCACATGCTCCACTGTCTCCTCTTCCTGACCACATTCACACCACTTTGTCCCGTGTTTTCCCATCATGTGTAGTGTCTTGTTAAGCTTACAATGCCCCAACCTAAGTCTTGTGATCACCATCTCTTCTCTCCTATGCCCCCCCTGCACTCTGGACCCTGAAACCATGTTCTGAATGTGATATAAATGTCTCCCTTTCTGTCCAGTGTCCCACTCCCTTTGCCACTCCTGATTTAATTGCCTCCACACCATACATTTTGTCTCAGCTTTGCTACTTTTAACCCTCATTTCCACACTTCCTTTTTTAAGAGCATCTTTTGCCAGTCTGTCCACTTTTTCATTCCCACTGATGCCAACATGTGCTGGTGCCCACAAAAACTGAACGTGACCCCCTCCCTGTTGAATTCTGAGAATGGTTACAAGGATGTCATAGAGAATATTCTGCCGATTCGAATGAAATTACCTAATGCTTGTCAGAACTGAAGCAGAGTCAGAGCACACTAACACCTTCCTTAATTTAGCCATTTCAGCCCCCCGTAGTGCCACCAAAACTGCCACCATCTCCACAGCGTAAACCCCCAACCCATCTGAAGTACGCCTATTAATGCCAATCTTTCTTGCTGGAACTGAAATCCCAAAACCTGTCATTCCTGTGTCTGGATCCTTAGAACCATCTGTGAATATACAAACACAATCAGCATATCTAAGCTGCACACAATAGTTAAAGGCCATGACAAGATCTACTTTTCTATCGCTTTTTTGGTCTAAAAGGTACCAGTCGACCACAGGACATACTAGTAACCAGGGCGGCACATCTGGGTACACCACTGCCAAACAGATCTGCAGACCATCAATATAGCAGTCCATTGCCAGCTGGTTCCCTGCCTTCCCAAAGTGGGCTTTTCCGCTCTTCCCATACTCCCAGCAGTCCACAAGCACTTGTTTTGTAGGGTGTGACTCACTGTGACTTCTGAGATGAACCCAATAGTTTGCCATGATTTGTTTTCTCCTCACTTCTAATGGCATTTCTCCCATCTCCACCTGTAAAGCATTCACTGGGGACGTTTTAAAAGCACCGCAACACACTCTGAGAGCCTGTGCTTGAATGACATCTAACTTTTTCAGCAGAGAAGGAGCAGCTGACCCAAAGGCTACACACAAATAATCTGTCACAGATTTAATCAGCGCCTGGTACAGTCTCTTTAAAGCTGAGCAGCTCGCTCCCCACTCCCTTCCTGCCAAGCATCTCATCACATTAATCACTTTTTTACATTTTCCTTCAATCCTGACAATATGATCTTTCCATGTCAGACGTGAGTCAAACATTACACCCAAAAATTTGAAAGAGCTGACTCTCTCAATTTCCTGTCCATAGATCTACAGTTTTAAGTTTTCACTCACTTTCCTTCTCATAAAGAACACCGTTTTTGTTTTTTCCACTGAAAATTGAAACCCCCAGTCATACCCCCACTCAACCACATCATTGACAGTTTCTTGCGCCTTAACCAATAAATGATCAAGGTTTATCCCTCTCTTCCATAATGCACCGTCATCTGCAAAAAGGGACCGACCAATACCAACTGGGACAGCAGAAAAGACATCATTAATCATGATAATGAAGAGCAACGGACTAATACAACTTCCCTGTGGGGCTACATTCTCAACTGTATAGTGGCTGGACAATGCTGACCCGATCCGAACCTGGATCTGCCTACCAAAAAGAAAGTCTTTGATCCAATTAAAGGCTCTGGCACCAACCTCTAGTTTGTGCAATTTAAATAAAAGGCCCTCCTTCCACATCATGTCATATGCCTTTTCTATGTCAAAGAACAGTGCAATTACTGACTCCTTGTTTGCCTGAACTTTCCTGACTTCATTCTCCAGCCTGCTAATAGAGTCTGTGGTGTTTCTTGCTCTCCTAAACCCACTCTGGAAACTGGCTAACATTTCTCTTCTTTCAAGGTCAAATGACATCCTTTCTGTGATCATGCGTTCCATTATTTTGCACAGATTTGATGTAAGAGCTATTGGACGATAACCATTTCGCTTAAATGGATCTTTCCCTGGTTTCCTTATTGGGATGATTATGGCCTCCTTCCATGCAGATGGGAGCTTTCCCTCTATCCAGACTCTGTTATACAATGCCAGCAGCTTTGTGAGTGCTCTATTCCCCAAGTTCTTCAACATCAAATAGCAGATCTGATCCTTTCTGGGAGATGTTGGTTTTGACCGTCTAAGTGCTCTACTCATCTCTGCCATTGTAAACAGTGCATCTAAATGATGATCTGTGGCTACCTTTCTTGCTAGTGTTTCAGGATACTGGGCCATTGTTAGTTCTTTCCTCATTTTAGCCACCTCTGACAGGTTTTCAGAGCTGTGGACCATGGCAAAACTTTTGGCCATGACGTCCGCTTTCTCACTGTCAGAGACTGCAGCCCCCTGTTCTGAGATTAAAACAGGATAGTCCCACTCCCGCCTGTCTCCTCCCATTCCCCAGATTTCTCCCACAGGAGTCGTTCTTCCTATTCTTGAACAGAATGCTCTCCAGCTCGCCCTCTTTGCCTGTCTCACAGTTCTTCTCACAACTGCCTGTGCCTTTTTATATTGAATAAGATGTTGCATATTATGGGTTCTTTTAAGTAATCTGAATGCTCTGTTTCTGTCTTTGACAGCTTCCTGACACTCGTTTGTCCACCAGGGTACTAGTACTCTACTATGTGCAGATTTGCTAATAGGTATAGAGCTCTCAGCAGCAATCAATAATGCCTGTGTCAACTGACTGTTCATGGTGTCAATGGTATCAGAGGTATCGACACTAGCAGTAGCTTCCTCACACAATCTCTGGAATTTATCCCAGTCCGCTCTCCAGAAAACCCATTTCTGTATCCCTTCCCTGGGAGTACTCTGCGATTTCTCTCCAATCGAACACAAGATTGGGTAATGGTCACTACCCAAAGTAGTGCCATTTCTGACAGTCCACCGACTGACTCCTGCAAACACACTAGACACCAAGGTTAAATCTAACACAGACTCTGTACCATTTGTGACATTAAACCTGGTTCCGCTCCCATCATTGAGGCACGCTAGATCTTGCTCCTCCATCAAATCCTCAATGACCCTGCCATTGCAGTCAGTATGCAGGCATCCCCAAGCTGTGCTGTGGGCATTCAAATCCCCACACCAAATGACTCTACGATTATTTTGTCCTTAAACACAACCTAGACTCTGTAACTCTAACCTGTTACATGGATTATAGTAGTTTATGATAGTAGTTTCCTCTTCATTATTCCAAATTTCCACTGTTATGTACTCCTGACCATCCCCCTTACCTAATATCCTGTATGGAATGTCTTGTTTTATGAATGTGGCACACCCTCCCCCTCCACCATGGTCCCTGTCGTTTCTGATAACTGAATATCCATAGATCTGAAAATCAAGAGAAGGTTTAAGCCAGGTCTCCTGGACACAAATCACATCAGGCAGCACTGTAAATTCTTTATAGTGCATTCAATGGAATGCAAGGAGTTTGTTTGGCCAACAAACTCTTTGCTTGGCCAACAAAACTCCTTGCATTCCATTGAAGAATAAGCACCATTACGAAAAACAACATCATGATTCCTGACTGGACTGGTTAGTGAGGTTCTCCCTCACTTCTTCCCATGTCAGTCCAACGAATCCTAGATGATTGGCTGGTGCCTTTACTATAAGCTGAATTTTCTCATTTTTTGATTTGATCTCTGCTGTACTGTTGATTACCCCGGCAATAAAAGTCACTAACGCCATTTTGTCAATGAAAATACCAGTATTCTCCAGCTGCAGAGGTACTATCTGCACATTTGGTGGTCCCTGCCTGCTCATCACATTGTTCTGGACATTACTCTGAACATTCTCTCTTGTCACTCTAACTGCTTCAGCATAAGAGATCTTCCTCTCAACCCTCACTTTCTGAACCTGTTGCTCCTTTTTCATGACAGCATACGCCACACTGTGATCCCCCCCACAGCTACAACACTTGGGTTGTACGCCTGTTCCACAATTCCCATATTCGTGATCACCGCCACACCTAGCACATCTTCTCTTTTGACTGCAATTCTGTGCTGTATGGCCAAACCGTTGGCAGTTATAACACCTCAATGGCTTTGGTATATAACCCCTAGGGGATAACTCAAAAACCCCAAAAATACTTTCCTGGGCAAGTTTTCCTCCTGAAACTGAATTACAATGGTTTCACTGTCCCTTTTGACACCGTCTTTGGTAGAAGTCATTCTTACTAGACTTGTCACTTTCCCTCCTTTAATGTGCTTCTTTAGCTCCTCCATTCCCGCACTGACAGGAACCCCTGTAATAACTCCCTTACTCACCCCACTTCTCTGAGCTCCTACTCGTCCTGTGCTTTCAACTTTGAATTTCCCCAGATCTTTCATGTCAAGTGCTTTTTTAAGCTGCTCTTCATTTGCACAGTGAACAAGAATGTTTCCATCACCAAGAACTTTCGCTGACTCTCCCAACTTGTTAGCTAGATCTGTGGTCAAAGTAAATGGACTGATTCTCTTAATGTTGACTTGAGTCTTTTCATTGAATCTCACAATATCAATTAACTTGTCTGTTCTTTGTCTCTCACTCGACGTAAACAACTCACTGTCCCTATCAGATTCTCCACTACTGTCATTTCTCACCCTCTTCTTGTGTTTAGCTTGCATGTTGTTGACATTCCTCTGCTGACCTGGTGTAACTTCAAGATCAATCATGTCCCCCCAACTGCCCAGCTCTGACCCACTCACGGAACAGTCGTGCTCAACCGCCGGTACAGGACGATCAATTAACAGATTTGACTTTCCCACAGTTTTCCGACTGTAGCTTCTACCAGCCGATGACGCCGCCATACTTCCGGCTCTCCTTCCTGGGAACGTCAGGTGACTTTTTTCGCTTTGTGAATATATATATATATATATATATTTATTTTTTTTTTTCCTTCCTGTGCTTGGAGATTATTATTAGAGTACTTTTGTTTGTGGTAATGTTTATGATTTTTCTGTATTAAAGGGGGGATGTATGTGTTTCTATATGTGGAGAAAAAGCACTTTTTCATTGTTAATTGGTTTGGGGGAGGAGCCTTGTACTTTAAAAAGGGCCTCCCATCTTCACAGAGGCAGTGTGTGTGTTGGGGGTTAGAGCCGTGTGCACTGCAGGCACCAGCTTCTATTTAAAGACTGCTACAGACTGTAAGTATATTTTTTTTCCCCATTTTTACTATTTTGCTCACTTCTGTAAATAAAATCAACACTATTTTTGATTACGCCATATTATTTCTTTTTTGTCAAAAAGAACCCACGACAATTATAATAAAAGTTTTAAGAGGAACAAGTCGAAAAATCTAATTTTTGTTACATCCAGTTGAGATAAATCTTCTGTCCACAAATGCACAAAGCCCTCCCTTATGAAGGTTTAAATAGTTTGTATTGATGTTAAAATAGGTTAAATCTCCACACAAACCTCAATGCTGCTCTGGTCCATCCGCCCAATTAACTGTACAGCTAGTTCATGCCAAGATGGATTCTCATGTGTTTGTGAACTCACAAGGTTTGCAACCAGTCCACATGTGCTCTGTGGATCTGGAGAAGGCATTCGACCGTGTCCTTCGTGGGGTCCTGTGGGGAATGCTCCGGGAGTATGGGGTTCGGGGCCCTTTGCTAAGGGCTGTCCGGTCCCTGTATGACCGGACCAGGAGCTGTGTTCGCATTGCCGGCAGTAAGTCAGACCTGTTTCCGGTGCATGTTGGACTCCCCACCAGGGCTGCCCTTTGTCATCGGTTCTGTTCACTGTATTTATGGACAGAATTTCTAGGCACAGTCAGGGGCCGGAGGGGGTCCGGTTTGGGAACCACAAGATCTCATCTCTGCTGTTTGCAGATGATGTTGTCCTGATGGCTTCATCGGACCGGGACCTCCAATGTGCACTGGGGCAGTTTGCAGCCAAGTGTGAAGCACTGCAGCGTCTGCAGTGATGTGGTTGCTGTATCGGACCATTGTGGTGAAGAGGGAGCTGAGCCGAAAGGCAAAGCTCTTGATTTATCGGTCAATCTACGTTCCTATTGTCACCTATGGTCATGAGCTTTGGGTAATGACCAAAAGGACAAGACCGCGGATACAAGCGGCTGAAATGAGTTTCCTCTGCAGAGTGGCTGGGCGCTCTCTTAGAGATAGGGTGAGAAGCTCAGTCACATGGGAAGAGCTCAAAGTAGAGCTGCTGCTCCTCCATGTCGAGAGGGGCCAGCTGAGGTGGCTCAGGCATCTGTTCCGGATGGAGGTGTTCTGGGCATGTCCCACCGGGAGGAGGCCCAGGACATGCTAGAGGGACTATATCTCTCGGGTGGCATGGGAACGCCTTGGGGTCCCCCCCGGAGGAGTTGGAGGAAGTGTCCAGAGTTAAAGAAGTCTTGGAGTCCCTGCTTGGACTGCTGCCTCTGTGACACGGCCCCGGATATGCGGAAGAATATGGAGAAATGGACAAGTTTTGTAATAATATAAGCTAACCTTGAATGTGCCAGTAGACCTCTCCATGCTCGGCCAGGCCCTCCAGAGACGCAGACATGGACTTCAGGCTGTCTTTGTACTGGTGCAGCGCTTTTGCACTTTTCTTGAAGTCTCTGATGATCCACTGGTTAAAGAAGACACAGGCTCCATTAAGACACATGTTATTGTAGGATTCTTTCTAAGCAGCAGATTGTCAGACTTACTGCAGCAGCTCCAATGATCAGGGCATCAGTCTTTACGTTAGCCTGCAACAACAATGTTTATAGTGTAAGACATGATAAGCCAACCAATGTTTTTATCTGTGGTATGATGGTATCCTTTTTTGTAGATTAAATATTTATTTTGTAAACTCTGACCCTGCTCATGACTGAGTGAATGGACTCCCTTTGCTCCTTAAATGTATAGATGGATTGGATGGAGCTTTAGGGACAGTTCCTCAAAGGGACTGTAGGAGTCCTGAGAGTGGACGAGATGTGAGTGTGAATGCAATAAGATGCTGCCCCTATAATAAGTGAACTAAACCAAGATTATCAAAGCATGTGCAAAGTATGAGGAATATGTATTAATAAATGCAATATGATTTGTCTCTGTACTGTCAGTTGGAAATCTGCGGGGTAGTGTGCAGTTCCCTTGGTTAATAGGGATGGCGTTAAATGTAAATGTCCAATACAAAAAAATAAGTACAGAAATCAACCACTTGTTCAGCTCCATGTGCGTCCATGTCCATCTCTGTGGCTTTGGGAAAGCTGTGAGATTCAGGTTAGTGACAAACAGAACTGTGTAACTGTGTGTCATTCTACTCACATTAAGCAGTGAAATTAAACGCTTCTTCATGTCATTATCTGTCCACGGGCGCCACAAGAAGTGCTGCACAAACACAACTTTGTCATTTTATTGTGTTATGTTTGAAGAACACAAGATTTCAGAATACTCACCACTTGAGCTGAAGAGCTGTTGTCTGTAAAAAAGAGATCTACATGCCTCTGACAAGACACACAAGCACATGTCCAGAAAGTCAGTGAATATAAAGGAATTAAGTCCACGTCTTTCAGTGTTTCATCTCTCTTACCCAAGGGGCAGTATAACGTTCAGATGCTATTATATTGACGAAAGACAAAAACACATGCCAAATCCGTGAGTCCCCAATAAAGACGACCTTCTTTCCACTGAGGCAGGTCCTGGCCTCCCTGTGAGGGGCAGAGGAGACGAGACAAGACAAGACCTGCAGACACTTTGTTGATCCTCAAAAGGGAAAGTCCATGAAGCTTGGTTCACACATTTCATCGCATACAATTAAAAGTTTAATAAAAGGCAATAAATAATAATTAAAATCTTGTGCAAGACATGCAAAGTCCATAAAGTGCCAGTTCTGAAGAGTGATGGGTTATGACAAGTTATAGAGTTAGATGTAAAAAAGGCACTGCCCACGACAATGTGATAGAACGTCAAGAACAGCATCATCAAATGCTCTGACCTCTTTATAAACAGACTGTATAAAGAAGTGGACTAAGCAAGTGTGACGTCACCCATAGCGCTCGACTCCAGTCAAATGAAGCTCACGATGCTAATGGTTACAGGGGTGAATTTGGAGTCAGGCTCTATATTAGAAATAGGATTTTAAGTGAAAGAAAAACTCCAGGATCATGTAGAGCAGGTCAGTACGAACATTTTAAGACCAAAATGACAAGGCCCACATACGAACTTCCTATTTGGAACGTGGAGGCTAGTGCGTTAGCTATGTCCATTTATATATACAATCTATACTTATGATCGGCATCCGTGTTTGGAGTCCAGCCCAATTTGTCATCTAGGAGCACCTTCAGATATTTGCAGGTCTTCACAAGCTCAATGTTCTCTCCCTGAATGCTGAGGAGTCTTTGTCCTCCTGAAGACCATATCCTTTGTCTTGTCACTGAGGTACATCAGGTACATGCCTAACACTCACCTTCTGCTGTAATTATGCATCATGCAGCCATCAGGTTGCCACACACTGTTCCCCAGGAAGCGTCCAGTGGACAGCAGCCACTGACAGGAGTCAGAGTCTGAGGGACACAGTGAGGACAGGACTCAGACTGTAGGCCTGTAGAAGGAGGGACACACCACACACTTACCACTGTAATAATGGGAAGCTGAGTGACAGACCAGGAGGAGGCTTATTACTGCTAAAGACAGGACTTTAGCATTGGCAGTGGTGAAATAGGACCTGCTAAAGCTGCGTCCCAGGCCCACCATCTTGGCTCCTCTGTGACACCAGGCCTGTAGACGGTGTGAGCTCCATGATGCTGAAGCCCTTTCCTCTCCATCAGAGTCCGGGGGTCCTTCCCCGACACAAACCTCTGGTTCAGCCTGGGCACAAGAAACAGAGTCTGTGAGTCTGAAAGTGTGTGGCATGGATCAATTAAAATAAATTGCTAGGTTATTGCTAGTTTAGAGCAGTCTTGAGTGGGCCACTCACTGGTACTTCAGCAAAAAAATCCCTCCTGCCCAGAAAGGATTTTTTTCATAGAGCACAATGGAATCACAAACTGTTTGTGTCCGGCTGACAGGGCACCTAAAGTTTTCAAAAAGGTTGGATTTTGTGGCAATTTTTACTATTTTTAGATCTTAAGCTTTTTCTCAGCCCAAAATCCTTCAGTTGTCTAAAAAACAGCTTTTTAATCATTAGCTCCAACTCCACTCTAACTCCCAGCACTCTGATTGGTCAAAGTGGTCACGAGACTATGCTCCTTGTGCATGCACGGGCATTTGCATGTGCCCGTGTGAGAAAAGAGCACTACTGTGCATGTTCAGTGGGCATGGAGCTACCGGAAGTACTTAGCCAGGCTAGGCTAATCTAGAGACATGTGCCATTGAGCCCGGCCCACTGACTTGAATGGGAGTCAGTGAGCCTCTGGTCTGAGTCAGAGTGACTCTGTGGTCTGAGTCACTGACTCTGTGAGTCACTGACTCTGTGAGTCACTGACTCTGTGAGTCACTGACTCTGTGAGTCACTGACTCTGTGAGTCACTGACTCTGTGAGTCACTGACTCTGTGAGTCACTGACTCTGTGAGTCACTGAGTGGTGGTCTGAGTCTGTGTCAAGTTTTTAATTGAGGAATGCAGGTCCAACGTGAAAACACCGGAAAAACAGACACAAGGCTCAACTCGGCTTCAAGACTTTTATTGATTTTTTTCAGCTTCTCCATCAGCAGTAGATCGAAAACCTTTCAAGTAAACAAATATGTGGGATAATGAAATTACATTTACATTTACAATAGTATTTTAATATATTTGTATTTTAATAAATATATTTGATAATATTTATTAATATACATTTTACATACTATTAGAATTTTAAATAATGTTACACGTTACATGTAACAATATTTTAATCTTAAATATAACAATTTTAAATGACTACATATATGAAATAATAATAATTAATAATAATAATAATAATAATACATAATGTTATAATTTTATATCTTTTTTAATGAATTAATAAATGCATTTTAATTGCTAATAATATACACTTTAAATTTGTGCTCCTTTAACCTAGTTAGCCTTTAATACACTTTAATACATTTTACAACAATTATAACAAATTGGAATATATTTAAACAGCCAATTGCCAATAAATGAAATTATTCAATTCAATTTTTTACATTTTCAGAATTTAAATTTAATTATTATTTTGGGAATTTATTTATTAATTTACTGTTAAGTTAAATTTGGACATTGATCCAATTAAATAAATCAACCAATTGCATTTACAATCTAACTAAGGCTTCTCATTGTGATACTTAAACAGAATATTCACTTTACTCATAAATTAATTAAGACGATTATTTTGACACTATTGTGTCCTTAGGGTCTTAACACAATTTTCACTATTTTAAATACACTTAAAAACAAATTTTACAGGTAGTTTTACTCACTGGTAGCGTCTCTGTGTTTTCCCTTTGCATTCCTGGGCTTGGTTTGTGTGCCTGCGCACCTGGGCCTAATGAAATGAGTGCAGCAGACACTACCAGCTCACCTGTATTTTTGGCATAAGGGCCGGCCCAAGGCATAAGCGAACTACGTGGCCGATTAGGGCCCCCACACCACCAGGGGGCCCCCAAGACCAGTTGGAATGGCCAGCTGCTAAAATATTTTTAAATTAAAAAGCGTAATATCAATGATATGATATTGCAGAAACAAAAGAAGAAAATAAAAACGCAGATGATAGTGGGTGTCTTAGACTAACTGTGTAGCCTATGAAATGATAAAGCAGCTAGTAGTGCAGTTTTGGTGGTGTGGGGGGGCCCCCAAATCAAACTCTACTTTGGGACCCATAAAGCCCCCCTGTTTGGCGCCATCTACTGGCCAGATTAGGAATGAGCTAATAAGAGGGGAAGGAGAGGAGGTGAATGGGGTTAGGATTGGAGGTGAAGACTAGGAGCAGAGGGACTGGGTTTTTTGACTTGACACTGTGAGCTGTGGTCTGACTGTGAATTTGTGGTCTGAATCTTTGGTCTGACTCTTTGGTCTGAGTCTGTGGTCTGAGTCTGTGGCCTGAGTCTGTGGTCTTAGTCTCTGAGTCTGTGGTCTAAGTCGGAGTCTGTGGTCTGAGTCTGAGTCTGCGGTCCAAGTCTGAGTCTGTGGCCTGAGTCTGTGGCCTGAGTCTGTGAGTTTGTGGTCTCAGTCTGTGGTCTGAGTCTGAGTCTGTGGTCTGTGTCTGAGTCTGTGAGTTTGTGGCCTGAGTCTGTAAGTCTGTGGTCTGAGTCTGTGGCCTGAGTCTGTGGTCTGAGTCTGTGAGTCTGTGGTCTGCATCTGTGGTCTGCGTCTGTGGTCTGAGTCTGTGGTCTGAGTCTGTGGCCTGAGTCTGTGGTCTGAGTCTGTGAGCGGTGATCTGAACCTGTGAGCGGTCCTGAGCAGTGGTCAGAGTGGCCGGTCCTTGCAGTGGTCTCTCTGGCTTCAGGACAGAGCTCTGTTTTGGGCACAACCCCCTCTCTCCTAACGCCTGTTGTGACGTCTCTGGGTGGTCACACAGCTCACACACAGGCTCTACCAAATGTAATGTATGAAATTTATGGACCGTTCAAAAAGTTGCATATCATTCAGTTGTAAAATGGCCGATCTGGGCCGATGGCGCAGATTGGCAGCCTCGCTTCCGTCAGTCTGCCCCTGGGCAGCTGTGGCTACAGTAGTACTTTACCATCACCAAGTGTGGAATGAATGAATAATGCCCTGTAAAGCATCTTTGAGTGTCCATAAAAGCGCTATATAAAACTGATGCATTATTATTATTATTATTATTATTATTATTATTATTATTATTATTATTATTATTATTATTATTAAAATCCCAACTTATAGGTCCTATATTACACAAAATGGACTCTTGTGAGCTTTAAGCCATTATAGAATGTTGTTATTTCATCAAAAACATACCTGGAATTGTATTTTGTTTCATTCACACATTTGACTAATCTTTTATTATTAGTCTTCAAATCTCCAAAGCTCTGTTCAGCTACACTTTATTGTCCCCATAGGGAAATTTGTCCTCTGCATTTGACCCATCCTTCAATACCACTGGGGCACCTCATCAGGAGCAGTGGGTGCTGGAATGCTGTCCCTGGGACCCATGTTAAGTCAAGACTATCTTAGCTGGAGGATTGTGCCTATTGTGCATGTTTTGGGTTGATAGAGGAAATCAGAGGAAACCCACCCACACGGGGAGAACATGCAAACTCCACACAGAAAGGTCTGGGCAACCCAGGAATCAAACCTGGAACATTTTTGCTATGAAGCAAAGTGTTTTCAGTTTGAGAGAAGAACTCAACTTAAATATGCAGGGTTTGTGTGTTAAACATGTGAATGAAACAAAACACAACTCCAGATGTGTTTATGATGAGGAAACATTAGGACATGGATCATAAATGGTGTAATATGGGCCCTTTAACATGGAATAATACAGTAAGTCCATTTTTAAATATGAAAACACATTATTGGCACTTGAATATTATTACACAGTTTATCCTAGTCGCCATTGTCAAGCTTTCATAGAATCTTTTGGGAGGGGAATTTTACAGGTAAATTTAATCCCTGGTAGTGTCTGTGTGTTCCCTTTGCATTCCTGGGCTTGGTTTGTGTGCCTGCGCACCTCGGTGTAATGAAATGAGTGCAGCAGGCACTACCAGCTCACCTGTGTTTTTGGCATCAGGGCCGGCCCAAGGCATAAGCGAACTATGTGGCCGCTTAGGGCCCCCACACCACCGGGGGCACCCAAGAGCAGTTGGAATGGCCGCCTGCTAAAATATTTTTAAATTAAAAAGCGTAATATCAATGATATGATATTACAGAAACAAAAGAAGAAAAAAAAAACGCAGATGATAGTGGGTGTCTTAGACTAACTGTGTAGCCTAAGAAATGATAAAGCAGCCAGTAGTGCAGTTTTGGTGGTGTGGGGGGGCCCTCAAATCAAACTCTACTTCGGGCCCCATAAAGGCTTGGGCCGGCCTTGTGTGTACTACTGGCCAGATTAGGAATGAGCCAATAAGGGGGGAAGGAGAGGAGATGAATGGGGTTAGGACTGTGAGTCTGTGGTCTGAGTCTGTGGTCTGAGTAATACACAGTGTAATACACTTTAATACATTTTACAACAATTATAACAAATTGGAATATATTTAAACAGCCAATTGCCAATAAATTAAATTATTCAAGTCAATTTTTAACATTTTCAGAATTTAAATTAAATGATTATTTTGTGAATTTATTTATTAATTTACTGTTAAGTTAAATTTGGACATTGATCCAATTAAATAAATCAACCAATTGCATTTACAATCTAACTAAGGCTTCTCATTATGATACTTCAATTAAAAAGAATATTCACTTTACTTATAAATTATTTTGACACTATTGTGTCCTTTGGGTCTTAACACAATTTTCACTATTTTAAATACACTTAAAAACAAATTTTACAGATAGATTTACTCACTCATGCGGTCTGTGTGTGTTCCCTTTGCATTCCTGGGCTTGGTTTGTGTGCCTGCGCACCTGGGCCTAATGAAATAACTGCAGCAGACACTACCAGCTCACCTGTATTTTTGGCGCCATCTACTGGCCAGACTAGGAATGAGCTAATAAGGGGGGAAGGAGAGGAGGTGAATGGGGTTAGGATTGGAGGTGAAGACTAGGAGCAGAGGGGCTGAGTTTTTTGACTTGACACTCTGAGTCTGTGGTCTGAGTCTGTGAGTCTGTGGTCTGAGTCTGTGGTCTGCCTCTGTGAGTCTGTGGTCTGCGTCTGTGGTTTGAGTCTGTGAGTTTGTGGTCTGAGTCTGTGATTCTGAGTCTGTGAGTCTATGGTCTGAGTCTGTGAGTTTGATGCGTTGATCTGAACCTGTGAGCGGTCCTGAGCAGTGGTCAGAGTGGCCGGTCCTTGCAGTGGTCTCTCTGGCTTCAGGACAGAGCTCTGTTTTGGGCACAACCCCCTCTCTGCTAACGCCTGTTGTGTCGTCTCTGGGTGGTCACACAGCTCACACACAGGCTCTACCAAATATAATATTATTATTTATACTTTATATATTTAATATAATCCCCTCGATATGTTTTTTGCCATTGACCCATTAAAGAAAATTAAATTGCCAATACGGCTTGAATCTTGTGTTTGTATTTATATTTTTTATGTCCATTTATTTGGCTAATGCAAATCAGCAGTAATTTATATTTTGTAAATTGGGCCAATGAACATTTGTTTGTTGAGCATGAATGGCTTAAAGCTGTCAACTAACAGAGTCTAAATCCCAGACATTTTGGGGTAGTTAAGAAATTCTTCCCGGACATTTTTTTTGGGTCCCAAAAGGAGGCCATGGCCACTCTGTTCCACCTTGTGATGTCATGTAGTAGTTTTCAAGTCAGCAGCTTTACCTTTAGTTCAACAGAGATTGGCAATTCCAGGGCTGAAAATATTCAAATCCATCACAAGTTGGAACAGTGTTTTCAGTTTGAGAGAAATATGGAGACATGTGTGAATGAAACAAAACACAACTTCATGTATGTTTGTGATAAAAAAAATAAAAAATAAAAAACTGCATTAGAACGCAGATCAGAAAATAGTGTAATACAGGCCCTTTAATTATGATGTGAATGACAATAATGACAAGGACAAAAGAGCCGCACATAACACTTGCATTGTTTTTAATGTCAGATTGTACAAGGAGTCTTTTTTTACACTATGTACCACAATAGACAGCACCAGCTCGCCTTATATTTACAACAGATTCCACCAGATCAACCAACACAAATGATGTCATGGAAACATGGCCAGACAGGAGAAGAGGGGGAGGGCATCCAGCAGAAGACAAGAGATGCAGACAGAGGTGGGTAATGTGTTACTACTAATTACTTGAGTAGAAGTAGTGGTTAAGTAAGAGTAAAAAAGCATTTGGAGAAAGAGTAAAAAAGCATTTGGAAAAAGTACTAGCCAAGTGAGAGCAACTGCTGTGACGTGACATCTGGTTTATCATTTGAAGTGTGAAATAATGCACATAATTTGGTGTTTTCCAAAGATACAACACAAACATGAAAAGTATTTTAAGTACAATTATATTTAAAAGTTACTCGAGTGAATTAGTAACTGAATCATAGTCTGTATATAAAATGAACATAGCTAACCTGCTAGCCGCCGCAGTCCAAATAGGAAGTGAGAATGGGGGCGCTTCCGGCTCCACTGACTCTGGTTCCAATTGACTTAACATTGAAAAATTGTAACTGCTGCAGTGAGCTTCGTCATTTTGATCTTAAAATGTCAGTAGTAACCCATTCAACATAATCCTGGTGCTTTTATTTCACTATTTTGTACGTAAATAAATTCCTATTCCTAATATAGAACTCGGCTCCAAATTCACCCCTATAAATGCTAGCGTAGTGAGCTTCATTTGACTGGAGCCGAACGCTGTGGGTGAAGTCACACTCACTCAGTCCACTTCTTTGTACAGGCTATGAACTGAACACTACCCACCTCTATCCACAGAGGATTTGAAATGAACAGGCAAAGTGTAAACATGTCATTTGAAACTTAAAATTCAATTGAAAATACAAAGCAGTACAGTGCAGTTTAATACGGCATTGTTTTGTTATCATTTAGTTCTCGAAAAGAACATTTCAACAATGATGGATTTTACTTGGGATTTAATATTTGGATTTAAATTTGATCATCTTGAAAGTTGGGTCAAATGCAGACATCTAATATGAGAAGAATTTTCAGTAAATAAACGTGTGCATATATTTTCAGAGCAGGTTTGTAGAGGTCTAGACTAGAGAAGTGGGCTGCAAGAATAATCTAAATCCATGTTAGCATGCTAGTGGTTTTTGGCCTCTGAGAGTCATGAAACGGGCTTATAACTCATCACTGTGAATGATTAGGATGGTCAGAATGCATAAGGTAAGTGAGGACTAACTTTGGACCACTGCAACCCGTTTAAAATGAGCTACTTCTGATTTAATAATGTAGTTTAGACTTCTACAAACATGTTCTGAAATGTATGGACCGTTCAAAAAGTTGTGTATCATTCAGTTGTAAAATCCCAACTTATAGGTCCTATATTACACAAAATGGACTCTTGTGAGCTTTAAGCCATTATAGAATGTTGTTATTTCATCAAAAACATACCTGGAATTGTATTTTGTTTCATTCACACATTTGACTAATCTTTTATTATTAGTCTTCAAATCTCCAAAGCTCTGTTCAGCTACACTTTATTGTCCCCATAGGGAAATTTGTCCTCTGCATTTGACCCATCCTTCAATACCACTGGGGCACCTCATCAGGAGCAGTGGGTGCTGGAATGCTGTCCCTGGGACCCATGTTAAGTCAAGACTATCTTAGCTGGAGGTTTGTGCCTATTGTGCATGTTTTGGGTTGATAGAGGAAATCAGAGGAAACCCACCCACACGGGGAGAACATGCAAACTCCACACAGAAAGGTCTGGGCAACCCAGGAATCAAACCTGGAACATTTTTGCTATGAAGCAAAGTGTTTTCAGTTTGAGAGAAGAACTCAACTTAAATATGCAGGGTTTGTGTGTTAAACATGTGAATGAAACAAAACACAACTCCAGATGTGTTTATGATGAGGAAACATTAGGACATGGATCATAAATGGTGTAATATGGGCCCTTTAACATGGAATAATACAGTAAGTCCATTTATAAATATAAAAACATATTACTGGCACTTGAATATTATTACACGGTTTATCCTAGTCGCCATTGTCAGTAGAATCTTGTGTGATCATTTGGCAGATTATTACTCCAGATGCCCATCCCAAACTGTTCCAAACCGTACCATACTGAGCTGCAGAGTAAAGCTTTGTTGAAAACTAAAATAAACCAATAACAATAACCCGACAACATTTTGCTTTGTCATCACTAGTGTTAGTCAAGTTGTAAAGGGCTGCATACTATGACAAATTTTCAAACAATATATTGAAAAAAGAATATTGTATTGGCATTAAAGGGGAACTAAACACTAAATAACCTTTTCAGTTTTGCTACTAAACTGTGTCTATGGTGTTTGAATAGCATGGTCTACTGTTCCTTGTACTTTTTAGTAATCTTTGTGCAAACTAGGTGCTTTCTCTTCATCATTTCCCTTGACTCTCTTCTTTAGTGCTTCAGGTACTTCCCAGTTTAGCAGCTCTATTTGAAATGCGGTTGTGGGCGGAGTTTAGGTGTTTAGTTCTTTTACTTTTAATTTTACCCCACAGTATTCCATCTGACAGAGGCATGCCATAAACTTAATGCACAGACATGAATTATATTTAAATGTAATAGTTAAAATTATAATCCTTAAATTATTGTAATATTTATCCTCATCAAATAATGTCATTTTGTCATACTGTGCAGCCCTGGCTACAAGTTACAACAATACAGAATTTTAAAAACTATTTGTGGAATTTGAAGCCCAGTAGCCCACACTCTCTCACACACGCATACACACACACACACACACACACACACACACACACACACACACACACACACACACACACACAGTATTGGGAGCAGGTTTAGCAGCGTTGGCAGAGGCAGAGTCCGATGATGGCAGTGGAGTGGTGGAGCACGTGGAGCAGGAGGTACAAGCGTGAAGGGCTGTCTGCTCAGAGTTGCCCACTCAGAGGGCCACGTTTGGGGCTAGGCCTGCTCCTTTGACCAGGCAGAGCAGGAGGGGGTGTGCCCAGTTTCCACCAAGCAGGATGCTACTCAGGTGTCCAATAATTCACCCATTACCAAGTTATGTTCATTTCAGATCATGATTGTTATATAGAAAAAGGCAGAATGGTGATATTTGACTTTATTTTACAATAAAGCAAGAGCAATGTTGTAAGCATTTTTGCCAAACAGCTGCAATACTTTGTTTAATGTCAGTGATGACATGTCCAATATAAGGCCTTTAAACCAGTGGACACACTGATCAAAGACTGCTACATTAGAATACGGTTGAGCTAGTCCCACACCAGTTAGCATCTGATTACACATCACATTTCAAGTACCAGGTTAGAGACGTTTGACATCACTAATTAGAAACATCAGACTTATTCACACAAATTAATAAATTAATCTGAATGTTGTATACTCATACTGGGATGTATATGTTTTAAACTTTGTTTGTACATGACACTTGGAATCTTGCACAGCATTCTTATACATTATGTTGAGAGATAAACTGAAGGAAAGAACTAAACTTTCACGTTAAATTTGCATTTGTGCGTCTTGACAAACCTATAATGCTGTGGAAGCACGAGCCAGAACACTGGCTGCTGTGCTGCACGGAAGTGAACACTGGTTGGTGGAAGCTGGGCTGCTCCTCAGCTTAAGGACAATGTGTGACCATTGTGACAGATGAGAGCCCCAGAAGACCCTCCACAGAAGAAGACCCTTCGCAGAAGAAGACCCTCCGCAGAAGAAGATCCTCCACAGAAGAAGACTCTCCGCAGAAGAAGACCCTCCGCAGAAGAAGACCCTCCGCAGAAGAAGACCCTCCGCAGAAGAAGACCCTCCGCAGAAGATGTCCAGGGCAGAGCTCCAGAGGAGGCCAGGCTTAAACCAGGCTTTGCTCAGGACAGGGGCAGAGAAGAGAACGCGTGTCATCTAAAGTCAGACTTTTATTATTAGTGTCAGTATCAGAGCCAAGGCATGAGTCTTCATCAGCTGTCCATGGCACAGGAGCAGAGTCTAGAGCATCCTGTTGCGTTTATGAGTGGGGGAGTCTGTGATGACGTCACTACAGGGGGTGGGGCCACGTTTGCGGTTGGCAGTGGAATCCAAATGGAGCGCCATCTCCTCGGCGATAAAAGTGTTCAGGTCCACATCGTGTAGGCCGTTCCTGCGCCGGCCCAGGGACTGAGCGGGATGAGTGGGGGAGCCAGGGGGGCCGGAGCGCACGGAGATACTTGCCATAGCACCACTGAGACCTGGAGAGGAACAACAACATGTCACCTCAACAGAACATACTTCTGCTTGTGTTCAGAGAGCTACTGCGTACAGTAAATGTGCTGTTAAAGCAGCACATTTACACATGACACCAACAGATATGTGTTGAGATTATAGAAGAACTGGGTGTCCCGTTTTTAAGTCAGGATTCTGTTCATAGTCACGTTTCTCACAGTTTTGAGAGATTGGAATGAATTGTGCATACCCAATTTTAAATCTACTTTGATCGTACAATAACACAATTAAGCCTATGGTATAAGTCCTTTAGTATGAGCTACTCCCAGCCTACATAACCACAGCCACCAGGGGGCACACATGAGGTCGCAGTACTAACCATGCAGTGCGATGGCCTCTCTGAAAGGCTGCAGGTCCGTCTCCACAGAGCTTCCCGTCTCTGGGGCCGCGGGCCGATTAGCTGACACCACAGACACTCTGGGTGGGGCTCGAGCTGTCCGAGGGGGCGGAGCTTTTCCACACAGGAAGCTGATGAGGTCTTCCCGCCGAATGGTTCTTCTGCGTTTCTTCACCCAGGCGATCACCTCCTTATTTCTGCGCTGGCAGCCCAAGTGTATGCCCAGGTCATAGCTACGCTGACGGGCCTCTGTGCTCTCTGAGGGGAAACACAATCAGTACTCTTGTATGTGTACAGTAACTATGCAGTACTCATGCATCATTCCATTTCTATCAGAGTTCACCCCTCTCTGTAACTTTTGCTGTCAGACTCATCATTTTGGTCTTAAAGAGAAGGTACTTTACTTATGTGGGGTATTAACTGCTAACACATATTTAGATCACCATGTTCCCTTTTATTGTTTTGAAAACGCTATATTCACAGAAAACAACGTATTAACCTCCCTTTGCCCCCTGCGCTAAGTCACTCCCCCTTCAGAGCACTATCACAACACAATCAGCGTGCATCCCGCTAATGAAACTACTGCACATCCCATCAGGTTTGTCAAGTTGCTGTGTACAGTTTTGTATCATGTTTTTGTACATTTATGAGAATTGTTGTGTGGAAGCATGGGTGACGTAGACTTGTGGGCGGAGCATTGCACAGAAACAAACCATGAAGGTTTGAATAGGGCCCGGGAGAACATGCACGGATAATATCTTAAACCTCTTCAGGCATGTTCTTGATGAGGGAACAACATTATAACAACAATTTTGCACAATCCCTCCCCTCTTTAAACTGTTTGTAACAACCCATTGTACATGATCCTGGTGTTTTTATTTCACTATTTTGTCCTTAAATCAAGATATGAACATTAATAACAGACTAATCAGCTGGCCGTTTTCCCCAAGGTTGCTCCTGCTAGTGTGAGCAACAAGTTTGATTGACAGCATTGCTAGTAGCCACCTCTGCCAAACCAGCAGTGTGGACGAGAAGGGCCTTTATCTTCAACTAGTGACGGGCCAAAGTCGATGCATCGACACATGTGTAGAGCTCAGCAAGTGACGCCTGTGTCGAGCTGTGTGCATCACTTTAAGAAAAGTCACGTGACCGATAAATCGACTGTGTCGTTTGGTGTTTCTCATGTTGGGAGCACTGACGCAGCTCGTGTGGAGCGAAGCGCACGGGGCTCAAATCTGTGGCAGAATCTCAGCTTATCACCACAGAGAAACAGAAGATACGCCTGTCCAGTGTGGGCTCATTTTAATCATTCCCAAGTGGACTACAGATTTACTGAAAGAACTATATTATTTTACTATAATTTTCACAACCATTCACCTCTTCAAGTATCACGTATTTACCTACTTTATACAATGGGCTGTGATTTTCTTTAATGAGACTGCATTAACTTCTTAGCCAGTTCTTTCATTTGTTGATATCAAAGCATCTATGACAAATATGTTCATGTGTCTGAATGAACGAGCCTTGCGCTGTGTCAATGCTTCTGCATAGCAGTTCATTTTTTAAACCACCAGATGACAATACAGAACGCATCAACACAGTGTCAACACACTGTTGGAAATGTGTTAGACACACCTTGAGGCCTCATGTACCCCTCACTAATTTCAACACCCTGGCTGCTGATTGGCTTTTTGGTTGCTATGATACTTTGCATGGAATTCCAAATATGAAACTGCTCCAAATTAACTGCTAGCCACTCCTTTATGCAGTCTATGGCATACAGGTCAAAAAACGAATGACAAGAAATCTGTCCTACTATGGAGTATATTCAGCAGTACTCAAGAGTAAAGAACAACACACACTGTCCAGCTGTGCTTTCAGGTGAACAACTTCCCAATCAGGATTTCTAAACTGTATTACCCAGGACTCTGTTCTAGAGTTGTGCAGAAATGTTTTCTTTATGTGCATCTACACGTAGTGAATTACTTCCTCTATGATCCCACCTATTGCCTAAAAACACAGTGACACTCACCTTTGTATAGATTAGTGACAGCAGTGGCGGCGTTCTGAAAGGGCACCCAGAGGGACAGGCCTTGCTGCTGCTGACATACTCTATCTGCAAAAAAGTACATACAAATTTATACTGCAACGTAAACAAGTGCCAAATAACTCACACAAGACCTCTTAATAAGCATTGTGTGTTAGCAGGCCAACACAACAGTCTTAAACCAGATGCCCTGCCAGTCAGCAGAGGAAAATATTTCACTTGAAGAGAAGGACCAACCCCAAACCCTTTGAGACAATACGGAGATAATATTTTTGCAATCCATCAGAAAATTGTGCCAGTTTATATTAACATTAGTCATTGTTTTATGTTGCACCATATCACCTGATGCACATTCCTAGTTTGCAAATTTTGTTCATTGACCAGTGACCATGGCCATAAAACTAAACAGGATTATTATTTTAAAAAGCTATATTGCACCATTCTCTGATCTGTTATGATTATGTTTCCTCATCAAAAACATACCTGGAGTTGTGTTTTGTTTCATTCATATATACGTTTTAACACACAACCCTACATTATTTAGGCTGAGTCCTTCTCTCAAACAGAAAACACTCTGTTCCACCTTGTGATGTCATGAGGTAATACAGGAAGTGCTCCTCAGCGTTTTTACCTCATACACCTGCACTCGAATCATTCGGATGATTTCAGCCCTGAAATTGCAATCTCTCCTAAACTAACGCTAAAAGGAGCTGTTAACTTGAAAACTACCGCTTCATGACATCACAAGGTGGAACTCCAGGTCTGTTTTTGAGGAGGTAACAACATTCTAACATGGCTTAAAGCTCACAAGAGTCCATTTTGTGTAATACAGAACCTTTAACCTCTCAGATCCACTGTTTATGGTAATTAGCGCTGTTGTAACAGGTCACAGTTGAACTTGTGTGTGAAGTGGGAGTCCTCTCATCACCTCTCAGTTCACCAGTGCTAATTACCAGTTCAAGCAGCGATCCAGGGTTTTTTTCTTTTTTTTTTTTCACATTAGAGGTGAGAAATATCCATGTTACCATTTGTCAGACACGCACCATTAATTACCTAGTTGGTTCATTTTTTATTTGTCAGGGACCATGTACAGATGCGTTAATCTTTCAGAGGGAATGATGAACTTATAGAATAGATTTACCTGTAAAAGTCGATCTATATGTTAAACCTGTTTAGCCCAATTACAGGCTGGACTGGTCGGAAAATACAGACCTGCTCTACAGAAAGGGACAGGCTGTACTTTCTCAGAAGGCTGAAGTCCTTTAACATCTGCCAGACGCTCCTGCTGATGTTCTACCAGACACTCATCTCCAGTGTCATCTCCAGAAGCCTCCAGAGGAAGGACGCCGTGCGAATGGATAAGCTGCTGAGGAAGGCTGGATCTGTGGTGGGTGCAGAGCTTGACTCCCTCACATCTGTGGCCGAGAAGAGGGCCCAAAACAAGCTTCTGTCCATCATGGAGAACCCCAAGAACCCCCTGCACTGCACAGCACCATCACTGGACAGGAGCGCACCTTTGGGGACAGGCTGTTGTCCCTGTCCTGCTCCACGGATACTCTCTGGAAGTCGTCGTCATGTCATGTTTTCATTTTTATTTATCATATTTATATATTTTTGTACATGTTTATTAGCCTTGAGCAGAGTTAGGTAGTAGTACTTCAGTAACATTTTAAATAAATTGTACTTTTCAGAGTACTTTTCTAGCAGCATACTTTTACTCCTAATACATGGGTGACAGGAGTTCAGTTGGTAGAGCGTTTGTCCACTGCTCTGAAGGTTGGCAGTTCAAATCCTTGACATAAACATCATCGGTTTGAGGTCGAGGACAGGTTGGCGGCGCGATTCCAGCTCCCACAGATGAATGTTGTTGTTGTGTCCTAGAGCAAGACATTTAACATCTCGCCCTCAGTGTGATAATAATGAGTGCTAAAAATGTGACCACTTATATTTACCATTTGCATTGAAGTGCTCAGATTTAGTTCATTGTTCACGTCTCATTTTTGTGTCTAATTAAAGTTTTGTCCCATTAAATTAACTTCAAATTTTAAAACACACAGTTTCTCTTACCTGAGATGTACTTTTCCCAAATACTTTTTTTACTCTTACTTGAGTCATTTCTTGGACCACTACTTTGTGCTTCTACTTGAATATTATCATTTTGAATTAACATTGAGTACCTATTTGAGTAAAATCTTTGGCTACTCTACCCACCTTTGACCTTGAGTGTCCAAAAAGGGTTCCAAATATATAAAACGTATTATTATTTCTAAATTTTTTGATCCTATGTGAACTTTATTTTCTTGTTTGTCTTTCAGCTTCTTTGGATAC